>JAYRCH010000128.1:0-600000 GCA_037179445.1 Phengaris alcon alcon | reverse complement strand
TGAGGCCCAGCTGAGCCATAGCCGGCGCCCACTCGGCGTACGCCTGCCGCAGCTCGACGTCCGCGCCTCTAAAATTTGTCCCATTGTCGCTGTACATGACTGCCGGCCATCCTCGCCGCGCAGCCATTCTTCTCATTGCCATCAGTGCAGAGTCCGTCGACAGCGAAGCCACCAGCTCCAGGTGGACTGCCCGCGTCGTCAGACATGTGAAGAGAGCTCCCCACCTCTTCTCGTGACGTCGGCCGATGGTGACCGTCATCGGGCCGAAACAGTCGAGACCACAGTACGAAAATGGTCTCTGGAACGCCCCCAGGCGCTCGGCTGGCAGGTCTCCAGTTGGCGGGGTCCTCGGGTGTGCCCGTCGTAGCCGACAGAACGCACATCGGCTCATGATAGTACGCACCGTCGGCCGCACCTTCAATATCCAGAATTTCTGCCTGAGGTCGTTCACGACTCTCTCGCGGCTCCCGTGTCCCGCTCTGGCGTGCTCCCTTGCCACCAGTAACCTTGTGAAGCGATGTCTTCCATCCAGGATGATAGGGTTTTTCATTTCGGCCGGCACCTGCGCTGCTTTGATCCTTCCGTCCAGTACGAGCAGCCCGTCCTTGTACACCGGGTTGAGCCGGTACAAGGAGCTCCATCTAGGCACCGTCTTGCCACTTGCCATCTTCTCGATTTCTTGTGCGAAGCTGTCTCGTTGTGATTTTTGATACCACAACCTCTCGGCCCTCTCCAGGTGTCGTACGTCGAGGTGGGCCCGACGATCTCGGCACCTCTCGACGAACAGCAAGACCATCGCCGTGCATCTTACGAGGCGCTCGTAGTTTGAAAAGCGCGTCACATCTGGTAGACAGCTCAGCTCGCTCGCCTCCGTGGTGTGGAAGGCGACGTATTCTTCTTGATTTTCGATTCTAGCGGGACTCTCCGCGGGCCACTCGTTCATCGGCCTGCGCAGGAAGTCCGGCCCCCGGAACCAAGGGTCCTCGTCGCTCTTCGGAACGTAGCCCGTTCTGGTGGCTAAGTCGGCGACGTTGCTCTTCGTGCTCAGCCATCTCCACTGGTGAACGGACGTCAGCTCGGCAATCTCCCCTAGCCGATGCGCGACGTACGGTGTGTATTTGCGGCTGCCGTTCTGTATCCAACACAGAACCACTTGTGCGTCGATCCAGTAGAAAACCGTGTCCGTTTTCCACCTGTGTTCTGCTGCGACTGCGTTTCCCAGCCTCGCTCCGACCAGGGCAGCCTGTAGCTCCATCCTTGGTATTGTCTGTGCCTTCAGCGGCGCCACCTTGGCCTTGGCGGCGGCCAACACGACTCGTACTTCCCCATTTCCTTGCAATCTGCAGTCCGCACGACTCCCCCCGCCGTTCTCTGGGGTTGTGACACCTCCCGCGTGCCACTGGAATCCCGGTCCCGCCCTGCAGATTGTCCGGCTCCCCCCGTTGTAACCCCGGGGTAATGTGACGCCCTCTTTGCGCCACTGGAGCCCCACTTCGAATCGACTTTCTTCCATCCGTTTGGCCGTTCTGCCAAAGAGGTCGATGACTCGCTGATCTTCTGGTCAGCTTTGCCTTGGACGCTATTCCCCGTGCGTCTGTTTCGAAGTGTTTCTTCACCATTTCCTCCCGTCGTTCGCCTCGGGTCTCGATCGTAGACACGTGCAGGATTTTCTCGTGTTTTTCCTGCTTTGCGAGGCGTCTGGGAATGTTTCCATGGATTACCCAGCCGAGCTTCGTCTTCGAGGCTGCAGGCTGGTTTCTCTTGCCGATCCTCAGCTCCCTAGATACAATGAGCTGCCAGTTGTCCGTGCCGATGAGAAGTTGGGGTTTCTTGTCTTCATAGCATATCTCTTCGTTCTTGAGATCATGCAGGTGAGCAAGTCGAAACAGTGATTCCGGGACGGACTGAGTAAGTAGGTTCAATCCGGCCATGGTTCTCGCAGTGACGTCATATCTGGTACCGTCGTGACCCCGTACGCCAAGTTGTACGAGTCGGCTTTTTTCTTCCCTTCTCTCGGCATTGATCCCATGCATTCTCAGCACCTTCGGTGGGCCGTCTGCGCCGATAGCCTTCGCGACGTCTTCATCCAGTAGTGTCACTGTCGAGCCCTCGTCGAACAGCGCGAAGATATCCGCTTCGCCCCGTGGACCGACAACTTGAATTCTTCTCATCTTAAGTTTCACCGCACGGTCGGAGGTGACCGATGCGGTAATCACGGCGTCCTCTGTCTGTGGGGCGCCGCCGGACCTGTCTTCGTGCAGCAGCGCATGATGAGGCAAGTTGCAGCCCTTCACGCCGCACGGCTTCGCCCTGCAGTTGTATCTTCTGTGCCTGCTTCGTATGCACCGGAAACACAGCCCTTCCTTTTTGACCGTGTCCCATCTCTTTTGCATGCTCAGTTTCTTGAAAGCAGCGCAGCGAAATAGAGCGTGATCTTCGGCACATATCGGGCACTTCGTTGACTCCTCGCGTATTCTCTTCGGCTGGCTGCGACTCGGCGAATCCCTGCCCTCGTCTGCTATCGCGAAGACTGGCTTCCTCGTTCGGGCTTCGTTCTTGTTAGGAGGTGGACGCGGTGTTTCCTTCTTCAGTGCCGTGCTGAACCCGTAGCGCAGCGCCCTGTCCGCTTCTCTCATTAAGAATTCAGAGAGAAGGACGACATCGGGCTCGTTCCTGAAGCGCGACGTCTCTTCTGCGTAGTCGTACCACTTGCTCTTCTCGTATGGGCTGAGCTTCTCGAGGATGTCTCTCGTGAGCAATGGGTTAAAGAGATACCCGTGCCTCAGCTTCCTCAGGATGGTTACCATGTTCTGAATCTTCACTGCAAATTGGTTGAGTTCTGCCGCCGAACCTCCGAGCCTCGGTATCTTCTTCAGATCTTCCATCATGCGATCGACCATAACCTCGGGTCGACCGAAGCATTGTTCCAAGGTCTTCATAATTTGTTCAGGCGGCGTCGCGACGCTCAGCAGTGGTGCCACGGCTTCTCTTGCTTCTCCCCGTAGGCAGCTTCTCAGACGAGCTAAGTTCTCGATCGGCTTGAGCTTGTAGAACGCAGTGGTGTCTTCCATGGCTGCTTTGAATGGCAACCATTCAGTGGGAGCGCCCGAGAATATGGGCAACTCCGTAGTGTGGCGCGACTGGCGTTGGTTTAGCAGTTTATCCAATGTTTCGGCAAGTTGTTCCACTCCATTAGCCCTAGACGTGGGCGGTGTGGGTGAGCGTGGGCGGCGTTGCTGCGGCCACTCGAACCTCGTCTTCTGGGCTCCCTTCGGTGGCATGTCTTCTGGCTTCGGCGTCTCTCTTTCTTCCATTGATGTCGGCTCTTGTCTAGCCTCTTCGGGTTCGGGACCCTGTTCGCTTAGCCAGGCTCGGACACGTTGCTCCACCTGTTCTGATGGCTCGTCGTCGTCGGGGCTGCTACCATCTTCTGCAGCGGCGACGTCAGCGGCGAGCTTCTTCTTTATAAGTTCTGCTTCGATCTGCAGTTCCTTCTTACGAAGAGCGGCGAGTTTCTCCTCCGCCTCGTAATGCATACGCGCGACGACACTTGCTGTCGATCGACGCGATCTAATTGAAATAGCCTTCTTTCTGGCTAGGGTTCGTACTTCCGAGGATGCAGGCGCCTTGCTGGTACCTGGTCTCGGTTTCAAAATAGTTTGAAGCAGATCCGCTCTTCCCTCGGTCGGCGGCGGCTGGCTTGTAGCGGCAGCGGACGGCGATCGTGGCGGATCCGGAAATCGATGTGGTTGCTGCTGGTTCTCCTCGGCCCCACTCTGACTTCTTGTTATAACCATCTTCAAATGTTAATCTTCAAATGTTAATCTCAAATGTTAATCTTCAATGTTAATCTTCAATGTTAATCTTCCATAATAATCTTCCTTTTCAAGAATCTTCGGGAGGTTTTTCCGATGAAAAATCTGCGAATCCTTGCTTCCGTTCGCAGCGGTGTATCCTTGTATCCTCGAGTCCGATCTTCTGAGTCCAATCTAATCCCTGGCGTTGATTCCCGTTGATAAATCTTGATAAAGTTTCCAATGTTCTGACTTGAATCTTCAAAAAATTTCTATGTTCAGAACAGCTGACGAAAATTTTCAAGTCCAGTCTTCAGTAAAAATTTCTATCTTGATTCTTCGGAAATTTTTCTATGTTCAGAACAGCTGACGAAAATTTTCTAAGTCCAGTCTTCAGTAAAAATTTCTATCTTGATTCTTCGGAAATTTTTCTATGTCCACAACAGCTGTTCAAATTTTTCTAAGTGCCGTCTTCGTTATTTTCAACTTGATATGGACTTCGAATTTTTCTTCGATCTTGAAATTCGGCTCGCCAAAGGACCACGCACTACTGTACAGGACTGTATAAATTCACAGGGGTTCAACCGCCGGCTCAGATTAGACTCGAAGATAGCAAGGTTACACCGATTTGGGCAGAGCCGGGGCGATAATAAAACACTTATTTGAGGAGAACGTTTTTTCACTTTTTCGATTCGCTTACCTGGCTCATGGCAATGCCGTATAGAGAGCCCCGCCCGTACGCCTCTTTCGGGCCGATCTTCCATTTCATTTTTACCTCTCTATACGGCTATTTTCCATAATTTTCCCCATTTTCCATGAGCCAGGTGAAGCAAAACGCGTTGTGTGAAATACTTTATTATCATAACCAGACATATAAACCCTTATATACTAAACATCTTATTCTATAGAAAAGTTATTTACATTTTAAGGTTCAACTTATATGAAATGTTGTACATTTTTACCACTGTTTTCGTAATAATTTCTTAACCATTTATTATATAACCTTAAGCGCTATACTACACGTTATGTACTACGTTTATTTATATAAATCAAAAGAAGCTACGTTAAAATTAGCTTTAGTTAAAAATATATAATCAAAATAACCCGCACTTGATAAAACACCATTTTAACACTATTTTTCCACACTGATGCCATATAAATCTATACATATAGTCACTGAGTGTCCACTATTCTAGTTTTACGTACCGTTTTAATTACACGTTTATTGTTCACATTAAAATTCACTCATGTTTTTCGTTACGAGGCCGCTGTCCTTAACAGAAACTATAGGGAATTTGAAAGCAAAAACTAATTTATCTCCATTATAATAAGATGCTGGCTTAATAATATCATAATAATCTCTAATTTCTAAATCTAATATTTCATCAGCCAATCGCCGTCCACTGCTAAACGTAGGGCGCCAACCATCCCGATCTTGGGCAGCCCACATCCAACCGCTGCCAGCCCCAAATCACCTTCTTCAAATCGTCGGTCCATCGTGCCTCAGGACGTCGGACACTACGTTTGCCTATGCGTGGTCTCCACTCTAACACTTGTCTGCTCCATCAACCGTCTGTCCGTTTGCAGACATGGCCGGCCCACTTCCACTTCAGCGTGCTAATGCGTTGAGTAACATCGGTTACTTTAGTTCTCTGGTGAATGACATCATTTCGAATTTTATCCACCAGATACCTTCAACATTGCTCTTTCCATCGCACGCTGAGCAACCTTGAACTTGTGAACCAGCCCTACGGTGAGTATCCACGTTTCGGCTCCATATGTCATTATAGGTAGAACGAATTGATTAAAGACCCTGCTTATAAATGGAGAGCTACTAGGAAATTTAGAGCGTACGTATTCTTGCACAACTTCGAGACTAGCGCCATTCACGACGAAAGGTCTCGGGAGAACGTGTTTCATTATACATGACTTTGGTTTTGTTTAGGTTCATACAGAGACCCACCCGTCTTGAACAATCGCTTAGGCTATTCAGCATCTCTTCCAGGTCCAGCAGAGATTCTGCTATAATGACTATGTCATCCGCAAATCGCAAGTGTGAGATGTACTGGCCGTTTATGTTCAGTCCCCGTCCGTTCCAATCAAACGTCTTGAAAACGTCCTCCAACGCGTTTGTAGTTTTGGAGAGAAAACATCTCCCTGTCTCACTCCTCGACGCAGTTGATTTGGTTTTGTACTCTGTTCTTGTACTTGGAAGGTCATTGTTGCGCCCTTGTACAGACATCTCAACACCTAGATACGAGGGCGGCACTGAAAATTTCGGGAATCAAGGAAGTGACACAACATTACTATTTAAAAATGTATTTATTGCTTTTCGAAGTATTCTCCGCGAAATTTGACACATTTTTCCATACGATGGAACCAATCATTGAAGCAACCATTCCATTCGGAAGTTGGGGTCTCCAAAATGGCCGTTTTGTAGACGTCCACAGCTTCTTCAGGTGACGAAAATCTCTGACCACGCAATTTATTCTTTATTTTAGGGAAAGTATAGAAATCATTAGGGCTTAGGTCGGGCTGTACGGCGGATGGTCTAATAATTCTATGATTTCTTGCTCTAAAAACTCTTTTGTTCTGTGCGCGGTGTGAGAACTCGCATTGTCGTGATGGAGGATGATGCGGCGGTTGCAGTTCTCTTTACGGAGTTCAGAAACGACCTGTGGCAAACAAATGTTAGCATACCATTCTGCATTAACCGTTCTTTGTCCCTCAAGAGGAATAGTCGCAACATGGCCGGTTTTGGAGAAAAACGTGGCCACCATTTTTTTTGCAACACTCCGTGAACTCCGCTTTAACTCATTTTCGAACACCCAAACTCGTGACTGGTTTTTTGTTTCGGGTTCGTACGCGTATATCCAGGATTCGTCACCTGATACGATGTTGTATACAGCATTTGAGGATCCTGCGTGGAATCTTTCGAGAGTTCTGACGCACCAAGTAACGCGAGCCGCTTTTTGCTCTTCACAGAGCAAATGTGGTATCCATCGGCAAAACAACTTTTTTACACCTAATTGTTCATGCAAGATTATTTGTATTTGACTCATGCCAATGTCTAAAGTTGCCTGAATTTCGCGGTATGTCACATGTCGATCTTCCTCAATCAGCTTACGCACAGCATCAACGTTTTCTTGGGTGACTGCAGTTTTTGGACGACCTTGACGGGGATCATCACTGAGCTTGACACGTCCACGTTGAAATTCAGCAAACCAGCGATAAATTGTGGTTTTGGATGGGGCTTCATCACCAAATGCAGAAATCATCTGGTCAACACACTGTTTTTGTGTTAAACCACTTCGAAAGTCATAATAAATCATCGCTCTAGAATTTTCTCGAGTCAATTCCATTTTCTCAACGACTAAACAAGTTTGACAAGACCTTGTGACAAGACCGAGAATCTTTTTTTAAATAAATAAACGGTATTCGATTTTTAAAACCAAGGAGTTTTAAATTAAAAAGATTTTAATATGACAGGAACAGTGGAAATATTCCATTCCCGATACTTTTAGTGCAGCCCTCGTATATCGGCAGTCGATGAGACATCTCTGCATGGATTCTAGCACAGCCCGACGGTACGGTCTCGACGGTATCGAAGTCTTTCTCATAGTCCACATACGCTAGGCAGAGAGGCTGATTATACTTCTCGGTCTTCTGTATAATTTGCCTTAGTGTGTATGTGGTGTGGACCACTTGGTGACACTGTGGTGCTGTAGCCTTTACGAAAGTGTCCGGTGACTGCAAGTCGTGGAACTTCTGGGCAAGACGATTCGAAAATTAAAATTACTTAATAAACTTGTACAATATAACAATACATATAACAATAACAATATTATTACATATTTAACAAAAAAACGACAGAAACAAAAAAAATATCAAAATCGGACTTCACTGTAGAAAAGTTAAGAGTGGACATACATAAAAAAAAAATACGCGATGACTTGAGAACCTCCTCCGGTTTTTTAACCGACTTCCATAAAAAAGAGGCTGTTATCATCGGTTAAAAAGCGATTATAATTCAATAAGAACTTGTACAATCTTCTAGTTGAGTTTGAATTTTTCAAGTGCTTAATGGTCATTAGAATTGGTTTGTTATTTTTGTATGCTGAGTCATTACGATTTAATATGTTTCTTCATCGGCAAACACTTCATCTGACATCTTCAACTGCACCTACGTCATCGTCATTATGAGCCCGAAGGTAATCATCATTTAGTGTAGCTTTGCTCGCGGAGTTTTAGTCAAACGATATAATAATTTAAAAGAATATAAAAGAAAAAATATATAAGTTTAAAAAACCTGCCAAGTGCAAGTCGGTCTCGCGCAAGTAGGGTTCCGTACCACTATACCAATATTTTACATTAATATTTTACACATAATAAGTAATATTGTCGTTATTTTTATACGAAGTTTTCCAAATAACCGCATTTTACAAGTTAGGCATATATTACTCCTAAACTAACAAAGTTATATGAGCCGTTATAGTTTTCCTTTAAATTTCATCACATGGACTACCATCATGGATTTTTTCAGATTTTTCAGTATAAGATTAATGACTTGTTGTTGCCCACGACTTTATGTGCGCTAAATGAAATCCCGCAGAAACCGTACAGTTTACCGCGATAAAATGTAGCCTATATCATTTTCCGTGGTCTACTCTATATTTGTGTCAAATTTCATTAAAATCGGTCCAGTAGTTTCGGAACCTATTCTATAAACAAATATTTCATCTCTAACTAGTATAGAAGTATGTATAGCAGTGGCGAAGGGTCTAAAGAACTCCATTCTTTTCGGCTTCCGTGCTAGATTAACTCATGAAGACCTCCAGCCAAAACTAGTTTAAGGAAAACAATAATATCTTATATAAGTCAGGTCGGACAAGCGATAGCGCGATATAGACCGACTCAAGCGACATCTACGCGCTGCACGTTGCAACTTTGACACGAATATTGGAATCACAGATCCCTTTAAAACCCGATATATTCGGAGTTATGGTGGGAGATCATAGGAACCTTATCTCGTTAGAAATAAAGTTGAAATTCAAACTTGTTTTTAATAGCCGGCTGGCCAACTAAATAATAATATTATTAATATGATTTGTCCGATGACAGTTCGAACTAATTAAGGGCTATTTTTCTGTGACATTAACCCGCTATTTTGTAGCATTCACCAATGAGGAGCCATTATTAGATAATATCACGTGCATCATGAGACGAATTAATTTTTAAAAGTAGCTCGGCTGTACCTTACCGGCGCGTCCTTGGATGTAAAATCATGTTATTACATTATGTTAATAATAAATAAATTGTTGTTCAACTACTATTTTTGAAATTATATTGAGCAGTGAGAAGTGATAAATATAATTCGTCTTAAAGTTTAAACTAATACGTGTTTATGTACTTATACGAGTATGTGAATATTGAATGTGAGACTACTTAGTACTTGTGTTGTGTTTATTGTAGGTGATAAATCGTTTGAATAAATTGACTTTTACAGTAAGCGGAAAGTTGGATACGTGCCTATAACTATCAATTGTAATTTTTAGCTACTAAAAAGTAATAGACGATCATAATATTATATATTATTATTTAATAATTATTATTTAATATTAGTACCGTGGAAGTATTTTAATATTATGATTATCTTACAATAGTTAATTAATACACAGAAAAACTTTTATTATTAAGTACCTATTTTGTATTTTGAAATACACCTAATTGTAGGTATACAACCGTAATACTGTATATATAAGTATAGGAATAGGAACCGTAGGTATAACTATAAGAATAGTTACCTAAGTAAATACAATTTCTCTCGGACACGACACAACTCTACACGCTTGTAACGACCTTGACCATCATACATAATATGGTGCTAAATTTCCTTTAAAAAAACTTGCACAACTCACGTCTAGCGACTAGGGATTCCCTCTGAAGTAACTGTTTTTATGATAACTCCTACATAAACAGTTTAAATTTGTATTACGTAGACATTTCAATTGTGGTCTTTTCAAAAGTAGCGTAAATTAAAAAAATAAAGCTAATTAATCGAACGCTTTTAAAGAAGATTTATCACACAAATCCTCCAAAGTGTTCTTGAAAATAGAATCAGAAGTTCAGAACCATTCACGTCCAGACAGTAAAAATAAATAATAAAACAAATTTCGCCATTCAAAACTGCACTCTAACGCTTACCCGGTAGCGACTATAATGCGAGAGTAGCATTTCCCGAACGTAATTAGTATAGTCTTGAGACGCTAAGTTATTCTCCTCTTATTAATAACATTCTTACTTCAAACATAAATATCAGGTCCGCAATCTCTAAACACAGTCGTAGGTAAAGGAATGTTAGCGACGCTTACAAAATGCCAACCAAACAAATGCTAGAGCGCGGCGGTGCACAAGCTCATAGTAAATGTACTGGTATATAATATACAAGGTATAATTTATATAAGCCAAAGCTGATTGACTGATGTATCAAACAAACCCTTAAGGCTAGAAAATTGAAATTTTGCACACGTATTTCTCATATGACGTAAGCTAAGACGTGACATGACTAAGTAGGGATTTTTCAATATTCAACCCCCAAGGGGGTAAAATAGGGAATAAAAGTTTGTATGAAACTTTTTATTCCTTGGATATATTTGCATATTTCGTATGAAAACATATTGAGTTACGTATTTCAGCGTTTTTTTAAATTCAGCCCCTAGGAGGGTAAAATAGGATGAAAGTTTTAAATTATTATAAATTTATCGTTTAAGCCCCAATTTCACGCGGGCTAAGCCGCGGGCTAATACTAGTTGTTTATAACACTTGAACGTGGCCGTTATACTGTTATAGCCACAAGATCTATTTAGTTGGATCAATGTTCTGCTTCTGAAATGTTATTTTTGGAATATAATTTTTTTGTGGAATATAAAATCGCACATCCTAGATACATTAAGTAGTTACATGATAAGCGTACGACTTTATTTTGGCAATAAAAACAACAACATTAGCTCGTATAAGGTCAAAATAATAGTTATCACTTGGCTTTTTACCCCTGAGGCAAAAAGAGTGGTGTTATGAGTTTGAAGTATCTGTCGGTATGTCGGTGTGTCTGTCCGTAGCATCGTAGCTCCCAAACAGATGAACAGATTTTGATATAGTTTTTTTATTTGAAAGATGCCATGATCGAGTGTTCTTATTTTTAATCACGTTTCATCGTCATCACCTAGCTCACTGCTTGACGATTCGGGAGTTACTTAACATTTTTAATTTTGTTTAATATCTGGGGGCACAGTAGCGCCCCCGCCTAAACGAGCTAAGCGAAACGCAAGGGCATTACCAGACCACCTTTTCTCGAAGCATTTCGTCGATTTTTTTAATCCTCATGACTTGGTTTTGGATTATACCAGGTAAACGAAATTTTTAGGATATGTTTATTAGCAGACTAATTAAACATGTAAAGTTTTGATTGCATAGGTCTCATAATTTAGATTTTATTGATATCTAAAAACCCCTGATTACGTCATTGACCCACTGATGATCAAAAAAATTATAGAGTACTTCCGAATCTCCTAGAAAGCTGAAATTTGGTATGTAAGCTAGTATTAGCACATAAACAACATAAAATTGCCAAATTGGAACTTTTATCCTTCAATCCCTTAAACTAGGGGATGAAAATTTGTAAGAGACTTACCTAAGCAATTTTTTCTCTAGAGGTCTGACAATTATTGTAGGGATCCGTGTTATAAATAGTAACAATAAAATAAGAAATAAAATATAAATATTGTCTAACTTTCAAAAAGAAGTGAAATCCCACAAATAACATTTTCATGTAAAGTGATGCCAAGACGATACCATACGACTCGCACTGTTAAAAAGCTATCAGATCTCATGTAAAACCAAGCTGTATGCATGTAAAGTCAGAACTTTACGCCGCCTTACCTCTACAAGCATAATTTCACAAGCTCTACACCTTGGTCAAGTTATGTGGCTTGGCCATTTCGTTCCTGCAAGAATAGTATAACAGAAAAACAGTCTGAAAATTTTTCACCTTACGCCCAAGCGAATGTAGTGAAAAGGCCAGGCCACATAACTTGACTAAGGTGTAGAGTTTGTGAAGTAAGGCTTGCAGAGTTCAGGCGTGTAGAGTCAGAAGCTTGGTTATGAGATCTGATAGCTTTTTGACAGTGCGAGTCATATGGTATCGTTTTGGCATCACTTTACATGAAAATGTTTTTGGTGGGATGTTATTATTCTCAGAAGTAACTGCTATGTTTACATTTATAATTATAGAGGTCATCATCACCAGCGGTATTTTATCAGCTTCGATAAAACCTTGCTAAAATCACAAGCTAGCACAGTACCATTCGTGAGCCACCTTATCAGATAACGCGTAGCGATAACGTTACCTATACTGAGTCACGATAATGTGCGTACATTCGTCAGTAGTGCCAGTACTTTCAATAAACTATTGCATTTACAAGTGGAGTTCATGAGCAAGAGAAAATTCCTTGTAATCCGAGAGTAGTTTGGTCTGAAAATCAAAACCGTTTAATGAATTCCGGTATGTATAATAAATAACGCTTCACTGTGTATGTTTTACGATCGTCGCGCCTTTAATTCGCTGATTTCATACGATTGGGTAGCAAATGGAGCAACGCGAAGATTACAAAAGATTGGATAGACATGTTACGGGTATTTCACATCAATTTATTGGACACCGTTACCTTTAGTGGAACACGAGGTTTGTGGTTAGGATATTATGAGCAATTGAAGACATGTTAACCACAGCGTGCTTTATTATGACGTTACCTACATTTGCACGAATACGGCGAAGCTCTGAGTAGGGATAGTCATACTTATCTTATACTTTAAATGAAACAATCTTGTATATATATTATCGTAATCTCGAAAACGGCTACAAGTATTACCATGAAATTTAGTATGCAGGAAGTTTTGGAGAGAAAAATCGATATAGCTAGGTCTTATACCTGGGAAACTACGCATTTTTAAGCTACATAATATGTTTTTCTTTTGTCGTGCAACAATATATAAAAAATTTCGACTCTATTGTGTAAGTCCGATTGGCAGATTGGTATGCTTATGTATAATTTTTGCTTTGTTCGAAAATTTGGAATGTGGTGGGTTCGAATCCCGGTAAAATAAAAGTTTTGTGATTATTTTTATTTGTTTAAATTTATTAGAACTCCGAGCAAAGATTAGTTATCTAGATACTTATTATTATCCGTTAAAAATAATTGCAATGCAATCAAATACGTCCCTGCCACTACCACTGGTAATCATTTTGTAATTTTCTTTATTTATTACTGTACTTTCAAGTTTCAAATACATCATTGAATTCTAAGGAACTTAATCTAGTACTTATCATCGTTATTTGTTACCGAACGTTATCACCATAGTGTGGTTCGGCTTTCTTTTTCGTGAGAAAGATTCAGCTCTAGTCCACACTCCAACACGCCAGCATACTTCTAGTAAGCAACATTACTTGATGTACTGACTTCACGCATCCACGTTTCAGAGTGAGGTGGTTCGTGCGATGGTGACGTGAGCAGCGATGTTTTGGGCGACGTGGTGGTGTCTGCTGGCAATGCTGCTGCGGTGCGCCGCGCAGCGCGCCGAGCCGACCGCGTGCGACGACGACGCGTGCCGCTGCGATTCCTTCACCAGACTCATATGCCACTGCACTGATGAATATAAAGTGAGTTGCCTCAATTATAGTAATTGTGACGCAATTCTATCATGGTCCGTGAAAATTTAAGATGCTTCCTTGATCTTTAATTTTATGGTTATATAGTGCTGGTTTGATAGGTTAACGGTTTACCTGTAACGCAATTGGCAAGAAAACGCTAAACAAATTTATAAAATGCATTCCCTTCGTATAAAACTTTTCCTATTATATTTTACAACAATATTGGAGTTTACTCCTTAAGAAACGATTTTTATGTCGGGGTATGAAAATCTATGAGATTAAAATCGAAATCACGATGTCACACGGTACGATGTCACACGATGTTAGGCGAAGATGCGTCGGTCACTTTCCATTGCACACTATTTTTGCTTATTAGAGTAAACTCCAGTTGTGCGTCGGAGCTGACACACGCATTTTTTTTAATTAAAATATAATGTTTTATTCAGGAGCTGACTCTCAGGCCGGACGGAGCGTATCGAATACCATCGACGGCGACGGGCATCATCATCGATAGCTGCGACCGGCTAATCTTTCTTCCCGACACCGTCAGAAATCTCATCCACCTGCGTCTCGTGGAGATACGCAACGTCAGCCACGTAGTTATAAACGAACGTTCTCTAGCCTGGAACCCCTTCTCCAGGGAGAGTGAAACGAACCCGGGACTGCGGATACTTATAAACAATAGTACAGTCAATGAAATATCTTCGTACGCCGTCCAGGGCCGCGTCAACGATATAGTTATAAGTGATAGTAAAATTAATGTTCTAAGGCCATTCGCATTTTCTAGTCTTACCGGTGTTAAAAACATAGAGCTCACGAATAATATTTTTGATAATATAGAAATACAGTCGTTCAAAAAGTTTACAACCAACAACTTTATACTGCGCGGAGGGAGGGCCAATACTCTGCCCAGCCGGTTCCTGTCGGACGTGGAGGTGACCAACCTTTTCCGTGTCGACGGTGTCTCTATCAAACACTTATCCAGTTTGACATTTCTTGTTAGTTTACCAAAGAGAATATTAGTAGAGAGTAACTTAATAGATACGTTGGACGGAGATGGTTTCCACATGAACTCCCGAGGTCCAATAACTTTTAGAAATAATACAGTCACGACTGTCAGAAACGGCGCCTTCCTCGGTTTCGGTGCCGACATCGAGGTGGTTTCACTGATGGGACGACAGGAGCTGTTGATCGACAACAACACTATAACCACTCTCAGCCCCTCGTCTCTCACGTACAATACCACGTCATTACTGCTTCGATTGGACGGATTGAATTTGAACATGACTTGCACATGTCAGCTGGCGGACGAGTGGAGAGGTGTGCTGAGCGAGCAGGGTGGCATTATAAACTGCTGGTACGAATTAGAAGGCCACTATATCACTATCCCCACCTATTTAGATAGTAGATGTGGTGCATTTAAGAACACATTTTGGATATTCGTCGTCGTGGGGATATTCGTTGTAGCTGTGGCTGCGGCGATCGCAGTTTACTTTATATTGAAGCGTGAGAACGAAAAGAAAAAGAAATTGCAAATAGTGATGCCGGACGGTAAAACGTATAGAGAGACTGAATTCCACATTGTGGTGGAAAGAGCTGAACTTTTGACGACTGATCTATGAAATGGATATCTACAATGTAATATTGATCTCGCGCATTGAGTGCAAAGTGAAGTGCACACATGGGTGGAAGCAATGTAACATGACGAACATTGCGTGAGGGTATGTGTAGGGTGTGCTACCTCAGTGACTAAAACTGTGCCAAGTTATTGTTATGTATCAGTATTATGCGATAATGTAAAAACTGCTATTGGTTAAGTTTGTATTTAAATATTCTTAATCACAGCGACCTATAAATAAAACAACAAAGTACAAACAACAGTAGATTATGTTTTCATTTCATTTCACTGTGCAAAGCGAAGTATAATATAACGCTTATCTACTTACTTATATGTTAAAAATGCATTGCGAATGTTATATTTTAATAATAAAGATAAGAATATGTTTTGTTGTTTTATATCTATATCGTAGACTTTCAAATTTAACTATATATATAAAAAACTGGCGAGTGTGACATCCATACGTTATTGGCATTAGGATCAGTTCACACCGCGACGATACGTGGCACTGTTTCATATGACATCAGGCATGCGCTGTGCAGCGCGGCGCAACATGACATTCGAACTCTTACAATGAAACGTGTATCTTCTTGTGTAATTAATGAAGTTCAATTTTGAGTAGCTAACTTTAATAAAAAATGCATGTCGTGTATCGTTTTGTTTCGGTGCGAACTGACCCTTAGTGTTACACGTTAGATATATTATGTGCACGTTGAGTGTGTCGCGTTTTTGGGTCCCACTATTGCATTCCCAGGTGCAACAAACATAGAAATAGACAGAGGAATATGTGGTTGACAAAGCTCCCCACACTGATTTCAGTGACGGTGGCCGGTTTAATTGAAACCAGGCCAGCTACGCAGGAGTTATTTTATAGTGCCCAAGTGTGTGCGCAGTACACAAGAGCACTCTCTCTTCCTTTACTCTCGTAATCCAGTGGGACGAATAACCGACACGACTGGTGAGATATCAGGCGCAGGTCGCGACTTTTTACATGCCCATCCGACGCATGGATCATCTTTCTTGTCAGACAATCAGGTGATCAGCCTGCATTGTCCTAACCAAACTTGGAAACAGGATTTTTTTGTTGTTCCAATGCGGAAATCGAACCCACGACCTCCGAGTCGAGAGCCAAGCTCTAAACCACTAGACCACAGAGGCTGTCAGTGGTTGACAATTACTGCGCTAAACTATGCTAATAACTGCGCAATACAAACTCACAAAAACACTCATTTTATAACTCACTCTCGCAGAATGTAAATCAAAAGGAACTTTTGAAAGCAACGTTTAATTGAGTAATCTGCGCGTTCCCCTCAATCTCGACAGCGTATTAAATATATTTTGCATAAATTTAATTTTTATTTTTATAGAGCAACTTATTAAAAATAACTGTTTCACAGGAGACAATAATGAGCAATCGTTATATTTTCACAGCCTTATTTGCCGGCGTTAGTTTAGAAATCTATAGCCTTTGACCACAATAATTTATCTTCAATTCAAACAAAATGTTATTAACTGCAAACACAGCTAAATCATAAGATATTAAATTGATTTTCTGTAATTATATTCGCCTAGATCTTTCAACGGAACTGTGCTCACTGCGCAACTTTATTTTATAACTCAAACAGTTATGATTTTACGATGTGATGCAGAGAAACGCACAAGTCCCAACTCACAAGGCCAATATTCGCTCTTTACTACTGGAGGTTATTCCTACTAGTGGTCTAGTAACTATAATAATCTATCGTACCTATCCTTACTGTGAATATTAGTTTGTTTGTTTTTTACGCTTTCACGTAAAAACTACTTAACCCGCATGAATGTCACAGACATAGAGTAGTAAATTTGGCACAGACATAGAGTAGACCACGGGGAAGGACATGGAATACTTTTTATCGCGTGAAATTGTACGGTAATGTACGGTTCCCGTGGGATACTGTATTTAAGCGGGCGAAACCGCGGGCAAAAGCTAGTATAACACAACATAATTTTTTATAAAAAAAAACTATAACCCGACTACGTACACTTCCCACTCCTCTATATTTTGATTAATTTCGTTGCCAAGACAGATTCAGCATGTCCCTCGGGCACCCCTGAGATCATATCAAAGGGTTTTGTGTAACCATCCGGTTACCGCTGTCGATCCTGAGCGTTTAGACAAGATGCATTCGATAATTTCGACGGCGAACTTCGAAAATAAAATGTATGGGATTCGACATAAGGCATCGCAAGTGACATGTCACATATCGATGACTTACGTCAAATCCCATACATTTTTGATTTCGAAGTTCGCCATCGAAATTATCGAATGCATCTTGACTAAAGGCCCTGGCTACACAGGAGTTGCAGTGGTGGGTATGTGTGGTAGGCCTATTGTCCGTTCAAAAAACCAGACTACGTAAATTATATAGCCTATGTTATCCGGGCTATTATTAGGAATCTATTGATACCTCATTCAAAAGATTGGATCAATAGTTTAGGTGCTACTGTGGAACAAACATACATACATACATAGACCTCTAAAATCATTGCTCTTCCTTTCAGCTTCGCCGTAGTCGGGTAATAAATACCCACTAGAAGTCGCCCTGTGGTCGAAATTCGACCTTAATTCATGTTTCAATTTTAAAGTTTAAACTTTTTTAAGTTTCTTTTGCCTCTTAGACACGCAATAAAAACATGTTATTTATGGATTGTGAAAGAAAGATTGACACTCATTGACAATTGTTTCAAATCTACTGTAATATAAACAAACATGCTAGAATGAGTGAGGTAGTGTGTTCTTGTTATTTTTATAAATTTACTGTATTTCTAAGCATTATTTTAAAAAATATTAGTTTTAAGTTAATATTTTTAAACTTTAATGTGCCAAATTTCACACTGATCCCAAGCACAATTCTCGTGAAACCGTACTTGAAATTTTTGCTGCACGTATTAATATAATGATTAAAGACTACAGTTACAATACACCATAAAAATAACAGTGCTAACTAACAATATATCTGTAGCGAGTTAGAGTATATGTATTTAAACGTATTTTACATGACTATATTATTATGCGAACATATTTGTCTTGTGTATCTACGCTTTCACGCTCTAGGAATTATTTTATATAATATCGCCATGAAATTTTATAACATTTTGTGCTACTAAAAATTAATACGAATGTAATAGAAACACAAGAGTGAAATGTTTAGTTTTAAGAATATTCGCTGCTGAATATGAATTTATCTAGTTATTTGCCAAAATGTATGCCTTTTAATATCATACCGTAGTGGTCGTTCAGTGGCCGAAATTCACCCAAGTTTATATAATTTTTAAGGTTTGAACTTTATTAGAGTTCTGTTGCCTATTACATACGAAAATGTGAATGTTGTCTATTGAATGTGAAATACAGATTAACAAACGTCAACGTGTTACAAAGCTGTATCAAACGCATGGTAGTGTAAGTTGTTAATTTGTGGTAGAGTGTGTAACGTTATCCTCTATATAAACTTTAACTGTGCCAAATTTCATACTACTCCGTTTGCATTATTTTCGTAAAAAAGGTGTACAAAAGTTTTTGCTTCCCCTATCCTTACTTAATATTATAAATGTGAAAGCGTGGATGTTTGTTACGCTTTCACGCAAAAACTACTAAACGGATTTCGATGAAATTCGGTATGGTAGTAGTTTAAACTCTGTATTAAAACATAGGCTACTTTTTATCCCGAAAAAGTAGTGTTCCCGTGGGATACTATACTTACGTAGTAGTATATATGTGATAGGTATATAGTTAGGTATATAGTATATATAGGTATATAGTTAGGTATATAGTATATATGTATTAGATATATAGTTAGGTATATAGTATATATAGTTCATAATATGTGATAGGTAGTTATATACATACTATTTGTTAATTTATTAAATCGTATTTAAAACTAAACACTTACGGCGGCGCTCCGATTAGCTTCGGATGAATCCTGCAACTTACCTTACAAGTTTTGACAGCAAGCACCGTTTTCTATTATTTTTCATACAAAGTAAACTGAAGCTCGCAATTTTCATGCATTAATTGTGTAAATAATGCTATAATAATATATTAAAAGCTGTTTGTATATAATGAGGCATCGAGTAGTCTAATGGTAAGATATTTCTTACGCATAAAAACTACATAATATGAAACCTAATATCAACATTCACAATTCACAACACGTCAATCAAGTACTTTGCTAGGTATCGATAGAACATAACATTATAGCTAAACGTTTCGAAATTTTTAATACAAAATCCATGACGTACACTTTGTTCATATTCAATTTAATCTAAAAGTAAACTAAAAATGATTGTCCGTTATGTCGGTTTACGGACGATAATTTTACGTGATAACGTCATCACAAGCCGAACGCTTAGGCCGATCGTGCGTCTCTATCGCTTGTTCCGCGCTCTCGCTTTCACGCTAGGCCCAGGCGGAACGTGGCAATTAGACGGAACGTGACAATCAGACGGAACGGAAGACGTGACAATTTTCCGTGAGTGCAGCCGGCGTTTATCAATTTATAAGACGTTATCACGTCAAAATGTTAAATTCGAACAAATTGTGTCATTACTCTTGTATTTCGTTATTGCACGGTAAAAGTGACATTAGTAGCTTTATGTGTTCTATTGTTCTATTTATTGGGTCCTTACATATGAAATTTGCCTTTTGTCGTACTGGCCACTTTGATCTCAAATATATCTTGTTTGGTTAGTAATTCCAATTTCAAATTTATAACACTATTTACTCATGCATTTGTCTTTCTAAAACCGTAATTCATTTGTTTTTTCCTCTTTTGGTTTTTTCTTGATGAAATTTGAAGATGAAATTGACTCAAAAAAAGTTACTTGTGAGCGTTTGGTGGACAAATGCCGGTGTCGTTCACTACAGCTTTCTTAAATCTGGCCAGACGATTACGGCAGATGTCTATTGCCAGCACCTGCAAATCATGATGGAAAAGCTAGCTGCTAAACAACCGAGGTTGGTCATTCGCTCTAGGCTACTGCTGCTTCAGGACAAGGCTAGACCACACACTGCACAACAGACGGCTACCAAATTAGAGGAGCTTCAATTGGTAAGTCTAAGACATCCACCGTACTCCCCCGACCTTGCTTCAACAGATTACCATTTTTTTCGAAATTCTATCCGAATACTTGCTTACTACTTACTACTTATAATACTTCTTGCAAGGAAAAAAATTCAACTCCGATAGGGGCAGTCCAAAGCGCCTTCAAATATTTTATTGATTCCTGTCCTAATGGTTTTTTTAGTAAAGGAATCGATGACTACCTATGAGATGGCAAAAGTGCATAGATAGCAATGGTATATACTTTGAATAAATAAAAATATTATGTTTTAAAAAATCGACTTTATGTTCCTCCTTTACAAAACGCCAATTTCATATGTAAAGACCTAATATTATGCCTTCGATTAAATGAGTTCAGCTGAGGAAGCCGAGTAAAGTCGTTTGGCGAAATTCGCACCCGTGATCAGGGCCCAAATTCTCGTACCTCTAATCTCGGTTCGGTTAACGCGCTGACTCATTCGGATAGACGTCAAATCATGCGCGCGCGGGCCAGACAGACTGACAGCTGAACTGAATTCGAGGTACGAGACCTGGAATATGAGCACGGAATTCGAACCCATGACATTCCTCTGTCGCCTGTGGAGTGAGGTCGTTATTCTTTATGTTACATAAATAATATCTACTCACCGCAGTAACGGCAGGCCCTCCAGCACGTGATGCACAGTCGGCGGCGATGACAGATGGAGTCCTCTGCTCAGTAGCAAAGCTTCGATCTCGTCATCACCGTCCGAACTGCCCGGCCCCGTGTTACCGGCCGATATAGCTAGCAGCTGGACCTCCATGATTGTCGCTGTGGACGATAGTAGGTGTTAAATTATTCATGATTAAACCGCCCCATAGATGGCTATACTAAATGGAATTCTCAAATGGCCGAAAAATGGTGCTTGAGCCGGCAATGCAATACGTCATGGTCCTCAATTAGCGTACTTAATTATTTATTTGATCCTTCAGCTGTCTAATGGTGAATGTAAATGGTGGATCCGTTTTGGATATACACTTTTTTTATCTCAGTAACGTACTGAGATAAAAAAGCAGTGTTAATTCGTTAAGCGATTTGGACGTGAGAGTCATACGTATCTGGATTCGGAAGTTGATTTTGTAAAGCTCCGCTTCCTGTTACCATTCATCATACTAATATTAATGAGAACTATTTGAAATTGTTTTAAAATCGCAGGTGTTCTTTACAACAATAGTGGTGCGGGACACCTGCTCGGTTAATTCCAGTCACGACTGCCCAAAGATATGACTCAAATACGTTTATTGAACCATAACTTAACTTTGGACACATTATGGACTATATATATGGATATATGGATTAAATGGACACATTAATCGAATTTAATTACTAACGTTTAAGTTTTGTATTCTTATCAAAATAAACCGATCATAGAACGTAGATAAAATATATGTTACTCAGTATAATATCAAAAGTATACGGTATTTATTATTTACATAATATTAAGAGCCCTATTACAAATCTGCACTCTGCGAGATTAGGTATTTGAAGCGTTCCCGACATTTCGCATTTTGTAGTAATTTTGGAGTTGTATTTATCGTTTTTATTGAAATAGGTTAATAAATTCATGTTTTAAAATTATAAAATCTTTATTCCTTATGAAGTAATAATTGTTCTGGTATAAATTTTGCTTAATAATATTATAGTAGATAGGAGTAATTCACAGTTAACTTAAAGAGATTTTCGAAGTTTTTTTGGATTCGAACAAGATTCTTTTCTATATTAAATCAAAGATATTTCAAAATTCTAAGGCAGCTTCGAACTATACGAGTATATAGGAGATCAAATTCTCATTTTATTATTTATTTTGCTTAGAACAGTAGTTCAATCCAGGAGCTCAAAAAAGTGCCTTCGCGTATTTTATAAAAATCCTTCTCTGCAATTTTGGGTTTAATTAAAAAGTCAAGCAAAATTTACAAAAAGCGAGGCCGCTACGAACTGGCCAATAGCTATTCTGCTCTATTAAATATGTCAAAATTGTTAATGTATCCTTGTTTCTGAGATCAAGAACGCCATAATTGACCTGTAGGCTCCCAGATGTGAAATAAAACGGCTTGGTACTTATATAGTGGACTGTATTATAAAGCTATTCAAAATTCAAAATTCTAATTTCTTTATTTCAGCCTACCATGGTCCATATGTTAGTGTAAGTCTGGTCGCCTACGTTGACAATATTAGAATGTTGAAAGTAAAGTATAGCTATCGCCGCGCAGTGTGCGCTGGCGAGTGAGGCGCATGCGCAGGCGCCGCGCGCCCCGTTGCGGTGTAGCCGCAACAGGCCATTTTACGCAAAAATCACAGTCGAGGTGTAATATGCCTCTTAATGGATGCGTATTTATTAATCGTAAAAAAGAATAACTTACAAAATTGTATAGTTAAACAATTAGCATCTTTACAAAGTATAAAATGGAGTCGCTTCCGCTATATGTTCGCTTGGATCTTTTAAGCTACTCAACGGATTTTTATTTTCATTATAACTCATTATAACTATAACTCAGCGTTAGAGTGGTTCAAGAGGAAGGTTTATTTGTTTATTACATTACACGCCTGCGAAGCCGGGCGGGTCGCTAGTGTAATATAAATTAGGAAACCACCAAGTTATACATCCGGTAGGTAGATGAGCAGCTGAATATACGCCACGAACAGGCCGAAACCGAAGCGGTTGTTGTCGCTACATACAACATACGCAATATACATACGGTAGGTGAGCGGCGGTATGTCCAGGTTAGGCGCTAACAGGCGGGAGGAGCAGGCCGCGCCCATGTACACGAGCTCCATCCCGAGGGCCACCAGCCCCAGACGCTGCGACGTGAACGGCGCGTCCTCGTACCCCACGCACAGGCAGCGAAAACCGAAGCGGTTGTAGTCGCTACATACAACATACGCAATATACATACGGTAGGTGAGCGGCGGTATGTCCAGGTCCGGCGCTAACAGGCGGGAGGAGCAGGCCGCGCCCATGTACACGAGCTCCATCTCGAGGGGCACCAGCCCCTGATGCTGCGACGCGAACGGCGCGTCCTCGTACCCCACGCACAGGCAGCGAAAACCGAAGCGGTTGTCGTCGCTACATACAACATACGCAATATACATACGGTAGGTGAGCGGCGGTATGTCCAGGTCCGGCGCTAACAGGCGGGAGGAGCAGGCCGCGCCCATGTACACGAGCTCCATCTCGAGGGCCACCAGCCCCTGACGCTGCGACGTGAACGGCGCGTCCTCGTACCCCACGCACAGGCAGCGGAAACCAAAGCGGTTGTCGTCGCTACGATAAAACAAGAATATTTTTGAGCTTGAAATTGTGATACAAGTATGCACACTAGACCAAAAGAGACTACCTTTTTAGAAGATACAAGTACGTACACTAGACCAAAAGAGACGAGGCAATGTAAGCCTTCCGTGAATTAACGCACAGTTCGTTCACACATTGTATTTTGTACACTGACATGGGAAAATAGGGAGATGTGTTACGCATTCAAATGTATAGGTACACTGTAAGAAGACTTTTGAGACATTGCACCCTAATTCAATTAACTATTAAAATAAAACAAAGCACCGCAGCGGGACGCCTAGCAGATGTGAAATCAAAGTCATCGCTGCATGCTGTGCAAATCAACATTGTTATCAACGGACTTTTTTTGTATAACATAATTCGCACAACATTCAATTGTACTTACTTGTTAACTTTACTGTATTCATTCAAGTAATCTGTTGCTGTTTCTAAAGAAAATATCACTTCATTCCCAGGAACAAGTAAAGACTTTTGTGGCCAGTCAGATGCCCTGAAAAAAAAGTTTTAAACACAGTACTTTTAAGAAAATATTTATGATCAAAGATATATAATTTTATAAGCAATTTCTTAAAAGTTTTCTAGAATAATATTTATGACAAAGAAAGATTATTCACTCAATCGAATTTAAATTTCGTCTTGAAAAGAGCTCAAAAGGTCGGCAAAACACTACCGACTGTTGCGGCGTTCTTAGGACGGGAGCATCTACTATCACCTGTCATCAGTTTCTCTATCTGATCGTTCAATGAAGCTACTTACACATTGGATAGTTTTGGTGTGACGCTGACGTATGTGCAGTTGTAGTGCATACACGGCGCGTCAGACCCCGTGTCGTCTAAGTCCTCCGCCTCGCCCGTCTCCGATGTCAGTTGAATTAGACGCTACAAGAAATGGTAAACATTTATTTATTTACTAGTTGTACCGAAACACGTTGTTCTATCTTAAATATTAATCAATAACCAAAACAGGTAGACTGAACGCGCCAACAAATATGTGACGGTCACGTGACAAATTGAACACCGTGAACAGTTAGTATGGGAATATTCAATCGTCGTTTTTATTATTTTCCCCACAATTGTTCCAATATTTCTCACCGTTGAAACATTCCCTGAATTTCCACAATCATTTCAAGAACAAAATTAGCCAAATCAGTCCAGACTTTCTCGAGTTTTAGCGAGACATTGTAATTCCAATCCATTTTTGTGTATAAGAGAAAGAAGGTATTAGAAGTTTATTTTTTATGTCTTAGCGGAAATTGAACTGGCGGACATGAAAGTTGAAGAATTTCCTTATTTAACTTACCCATTTGCAATTTTACATGTTTTACCTAAAATGAGATGAATGAAGTCGCGTTGTATTGTGGAAAAGTTGTGGCGTACAGGAGTGCATAGAGTTTTTGAAAATAATTGAATATAGACGAAGATAATTATAATTTTAGAAAGAACATTTGGTGTATATAAGCCACGTTTTATATTTTTAGAATTAGAAGTAACTTTAAGAAGTATTATAGGCATTAGGAGTATTGATTAAACACAGATTGGCACACAGTTGTTTTTTAGCCGAAATTCAGAATATAGGCGACTCTGTTCGTGTAGGATCTAAAAGGAAAGTCTACGACTAGTTGCTAGAAATACAGTTAGATTTTTTAATGTGCATTACAGAGAAGAGAATGAATGAACGCATGAACGATCGCTACCTTATATACCTTGCGGAAGGGCGGATCGGTCACGCGATTGTCCGCCGCGCAGTGGCACCGGTGTTTCGGCGCGCCGGCCACCGCGTATATGGTCAGCGTGTCCTCGGGCTGAGCGGTGATACTACGCGGATCCATTTCCAGAACTATCCATGATACTTGCGGCGGGAATAGGACCCTGATACAAAAAATAAATCTTACTATTATATAACTCCCCACTCCGATTTCGGTGACGGTGGCTGGTTTCATTGAAACCAGGCCAGTTACGCAGGAGTAATATATAGTGCCCAAGTGTGTGCGCAGTACACAAGAGAGAGCACTCTCTCTTCCTTTACTCAAATAACCCAGTGGGACGGATAACCAACACGACTAGCGAGAGATCAGGCGCAGATCCGACTTTTTATCGACTGTTTTTGCGACATTCGACGCATGGATCATCTTTCTTGTCAGACAATCAATGCGGGAATCGAACCCACGACCTCCGAGTCGAGAGCCAAGCTCTAACCACTAGACCATGGAAGCTGTTATCTTAATATTACACTCACTCAGACAGTCGTATCTAGTCGAAATTGGTGGACATTAACTAGTAATGGAAGCAATTGTAAATATGTGTGTACATCAAATACTAAAGGAAGTATTCCGATCTTAGCAACCGCGACCTGCGACCGTGACCAGCGAACCCGGCAATCAGGTTATCTGGCCACACCCACCGGTCGTGGGATATGTTTAGTGCTCCATATAAATTCATACTGGATCACGCGACCCTGTCTCGGTTGCAGGTCGCGGTCGCGCGTCTTGTCGCTAAAATGGAAATGATACCTTAAGGACGGATTTTTTTTTATGTGATGTTTAAAACTCACCTCATATTCGACACTGTGGCCTGTTTATACGGATGTTCGCTTTCCAACCACGTGTAATAGTGCGTGGTGGTGGTGGTTATTTCGTCAGTACTTGGTACCAGTAGATTCATAGCGGCCACGTGTGGCAACAGTTTGCGTACCATTTCTAATAACTGAATTACGCTCTGCAATAAAATTAAAGGAATTATCCGAAAGTAAAAAGCTACTACTTTATAGTATCCGATTTTTAGATAACTACAATTTTTATAAAAAAAACTTTAACCCGACTACGTAAACTACATAGCCTATGTTGCCCGGGCTATTATTACGAATCTAATGACACCTCATTCATTAAGATCGGATCATTAGTTTTTTTTTTTTATAGGGCCCATTTCTGGGCCTACTTGTTCTCCCAACAGCGAGGTCAGGACAATTCTTACTTTCATCTACTTATTACTTGTATATTTTGTTTATTTTCTAACTACAATTTCTATGTTCTGTACTATATTTTGTTTCCTACTTGTCCTGTTTTACATTCGTTTTTTATTATTATTTACTAAACAATTTTACATTTTGATGCTTTACATTAAATTTTTATTTCAACTCCAATATCCTTTTACTTTCTTTACATTATATTGCTACCCGGTTATACATTTTAATTCTACAATTCTACACTCTAATCTACATATCTACTGTTACACCACCATTACCATTTTCTTACCATTATTACATTCATTTCCTCATTTTCTGTAACAGTTCCTACATTACATTTCACTTTACTTACTTATCTATAGAATCTTATCTACTCTATCTATACATGTTCTTTTTCGTTAACATCTACATTTATTATTTCATTCGTTTTTGTTGTTATATATTTATTGTGCTATTTTACTTCTACATCTCAAATTTATTTTTACATTACATGTTGTACATTGCTCGTTTTCTCTATATCCATTCTTACTTCCTTTCCTGTCTCTGTTTATTTTTTAATTCCACAATTCTACAAACTAATCCACATATCTACTATTACAGTTTTCTTCTTCATATTATCAATTTCACATTTATCTATTTATATTATCATTTATAAACATTTATATTAAATTTTTTCACTTATATTAATGTTATTCTCTAATTACAGTTCAATTTTATTATCTTTACTTTCTATTTTCCCTACTTTTACATTTGCTTTTTGTTCCCCTCGCGCTGAGCACGAAGCGTCTGGCGGGCATATTTTTGCAAAAAATTTATAACATAATAAATTCTTATTACAAGTGTCGGTGATCTGCAAAGCATACCGTCATGGCTTTCCAATATCCCATAATAGCACCAGTTTACATTAATATTCCAATATTATCAATTATTTTGCTTTAGCTACTTATATATGCTTTGCTATGCGGATCATTAGTTTAGGTGCTACTGTGGAACAAACATACATACATAGGTATATAGACTGCAAAAATTCCCTTCCTTTCGACTTCGCCGTAGTCGGGTAAAAAGAAGAAGCGATATCCTGCCGCGCCAATATTTAGAAATAGAAGAGAAACAGAACCTTTTCCGTGGTATAGCCAATTCATCAAATCACGCTGAACAATGTGGCGAATTTACAGGTCGAAAATAGGACGGAAAATGTCGCTTGGAACTTACCTTCGAATCGTCCAATCCCTCAAGATTGGCTAAGACAAAAGGTAACAGAGTATTCACGGCGGGCGACTGTTGTAATACTATGGCGTTCCTCCTCAAGTCCTCGGCAGTGAGCTCATTGCGTAAACTACAGAATAGCTCCACGGACCTATCTATTATGACAGTTGCTACTCGAAGAGTGACGTCACGCAGAGCTACCATCAACGAATCTGTACTCTCCATTATGTTTAGCAGAGGTTTCGTTGTACTGTAATAAAGAATTTAACTATACGATTAAGTTCAAAGTCATTTTTCTTATGGAAAATGAGAAATAAGGAGATATGCAGGTTAAACTATAAATATTTACTTTCATATATATGCCAAATGATCAACTTGATATTATGTCAATAGATATGTCACAGTAAAAAAATATCAAAATACATTTCTACTTACCTATAGTAAATAAGACACGGTAACTGTCCCCTAGCGAGAGTGGTGCCATTAAAACTTAGAGAGCATGACGCAAAGTGGAAAGTGGTACCATCAGGACCTTTGACAGTTGGCAGACCACAGTCGCCGTTGGTGGTGCGACCGCCCTGGTTACATAGTCTTAGCGCGTATCGAAGATCCTCCTGAAATTGCAAATTATTCAATAAACAATAACCATGAAATACTAAAAATAGATGTATATTAAGGTTACTGACATAAACGTACAGCTCAAGCTATAAAAATATATTGTAATTGGCTAATCGCAATCTACTGTGAAAGAATTTCACAATAGGGATTTTCCAAGTTTTTGAAAAATACGTCAAATTGTTCTAAATAACATAATTAATTTGCAATCTAGACCATTCCTTGTTAATTTCTTTCATTTCCTTGCAAAATCAGCATAAAAGTATAAATAATTAATAAAGCCGCCAAAAAAGCGTTTTGGCGGCATCAACTATCAAATCACACTAAACATGTCAAATCCTAGAATTTATAATATAAATTTAGAAGACCTTATAGGTCTTTGGTTTTAACTTTGGTAATTTCACCATTTCAAAATGCCTTTTATATGGTGCTATACTATTATTATCGATGAAAATCGCTAATATTCCGCACTAAACTTCGACTGAAAAGTGACTTTTTTTTGAAATGACGTTTACTGACGTTAATGATGGGATTAGATTTTTAAAAAAAGGATAAGTACAAGAATATGACGTCACGTTTGACGATGTGTGTGCGATTTAATTCACGTGGTCAAACGTGAAATATTAGTTATTTTATTTTTTATAAAATCATACATATTTTATAGTAAAGTGTTGGTTAAATTTGTTTTAAATAATGTTTAGTGATAGAATATCAATAGTTTAATGTATATTTTCATCATAAGATAATTACCTATTTACCCCCTAAGAGGAATAAAAGGGGATACAATGTTACTTGGTACTACGCAAGTCAAGCCTCGAGCAAATGTTAGTAGAATTATAGTAACGAATGTTTTAGGGTTCCGTACTCAAAGGGTAAAAACGTGACCCCATTACTGAGACTTCGCTCTCTGTCTGTCCGTCCGTCTATCTGTCAACAGGCTGTATCTACTTAAACGTGATAGCTAGACAGTGAAAATGTCACAGGGGTAATTCGGTTGCCGCTAAATAACCAATACTAAAAACAGAATAAAATAAATATTTAATGGAGCCGTACAACGTATTTTAAGTGCCATTTTGTACAGAACCCTTAGTGCGCGAGTCCGAGTCGCACTTTTACCGGTTTTACTTTTACCTTTAGTACAACGGGTCTTTCAAACTTAATTTGCATCATATCGTGTTGACAATCGGACGCCGCGAAGGATCCCTGTACTACTTCTAAGCTGACCCAACAGTGCGCTGGATTCGGTTCCTCGGAAACACTTCGGAGCTGAAATACAGAAACATCATTTTTTACATTTTTACTTTAATTGTTACTTAGAATTGCTGATCAACTTGAAGTTGTTATATAGTTATCGTAAAACTGTATAGCAACGCCGCGGCCGATCCGGGCAGCTTTTATCGTAACTTGTTCTATACGTGCGAAGTGCGGGTAACATCTAGTATTTTATAAAAATAGGTCATACTTACTCGTACGTCATGCAGAAGTTCTAGCGTGTAATCATAATTCCCCATGCCACCGTACACGCACGCGCCTAGCAGCACGACGCCGGGCCGGTCGACCGTAAAACAAATGGCGTCAGGACTGCCGTTCCCCGTGTTCCACGAGCGTGTTTGATTCACTCGCATAAATCGAGATGGAGTCACGTAGTGTTTAACAACTTTAGTGTCGGAATCATCCTGTAAGGAATATATTTTAGAAGTGAAACTTACATTTCATCGCTGTGATTTGGAACTCAATGAAACGAAAAAGCCTCAGTAAAAAACAACGCCGGAATATACAATAAGAAATATAATAGAATATATAATATTTAATAATAAGGACTCAGGAATTCTGTTTAGTACTTTTGGATCCAGGGTATACCTTGGTGCAAAATCTTACTTTTTGGTAGCATAGACTACTTCAGAAAAAGTCGAAATCACAATATGTGTCCATATAAATTTCGAGGAGTTCCCTCGGTTCCTCATGGATCCCATCATCAGGTCACCACTTTGATGAAAACGGGACCAACTTGGGATTATACCCTTTACATCAAAAAAAAGAATTTTGAAAATCGGTCCAGTCGGCGGAATTGTAAAAAATATGTATAAAGCCGAATGCATAACCGCCTCCTGTTTTTGGAAGTCGGTTAAAAAGAGACAACCAGATTCGTATGTAGGCTGAATTTAAACTTTACACAATTTGAGCTGTTCAATCGACAGCTATATAGCTAATGCCTTATACCCCTAAATAATAAAAATATTTATACAACGGATAACCTATACAACGTTGCTATATTTGTCTGATACGTTGGAAAAGTCACTTGACAGACTAAGACAGCGACGTTGGTTAAGTTATCCGTTGTGTAAACATCTTTATTAGTAAGGAGGTTTATGTATACATATGAAATTCTCCTGTCACAGTGTGTTTGTCACAGAACTTCTCCGAAACGACTTAAACGATTTTTATGAAAATGCAGTTGTATTCGGTAGGTATCAGAATAGGTTGTAAGCTATTTTTGGCGTGACAACGTCTTATAATTCGATGGAGCCGACTGCACGCACGAAAAAACATGACTCATGCGGCGTTACCTCGCTCTGAGGCGTTCCATTTAAGGCTTGAAGTGCAAGCGAGAGCGCGGAACGAGCGACAAAGAAGCACAATCGGCCTCCGCGTTCGGCAGCGTTCGACATCTGTCTCTCTCCTACTTGAGTGAGCGATCCATCAGTATTTTCTTATGACGTTGTCACGTTCAACTATCGTCAGTAAACCGACTTTACAGACAACCGATTATTTTCATACGTCTTAGTAATAAGGGTGCGCCCACCCCAATTTTTATTTTATTAATTAAATTATTTTATCATTTTGTATTAAAAATTACATAGAACCCTCAATTTTCACCCTTCTAAAACCAACCCCCATTGTTTAATAACGATAATAGTACGGTAACAATCTTCAACTATCAGTGGTCGATAACTCTCTCACACATCACCAGTAGGTTGTAAGGATAAGTAGTTGTTGTAGGTTGTAGGTAGTATAAATGTAGTTTGTATGTGTAGTTGCTGCTGTAGAAACCGTAGGTATTTGTAGGTAGTTATTTACTTACTGCAGTTCATAGTTAAGACAGAACTAAGTCTGTCGGGTATAGCTAGTAATAATCCCTATTTACACTCACCCTGACGTGTAGCGCACTAAAAGACATTTCAGCTATCAACCGCGACGTGAGTTTACAACAGAACTCAGCTAACCGCTGCTGCTGTTTTATCTCCCCGTGATCATGCGGTTGACCACACTGTCTCGTCATCATCTGTTGCTTGATAGGCATTAACACCACATCCAATAGTTTTGGCACAACATCTAAGAGATGCCAGTCTAGGTAACTCGATGTCGATTCTTCAGTCTCTGGCAACTGAAAGTATACATTTCAATTGATAAATCTCAACTACTTGTGACAATATTTGGATACATTAATATTCTCTCATAGGCTTTATGACAAATACATGTCACGATAATTTACCTTGTGCGAATCTCTATTGTTGGCTCTAGGAGGCACCGGGGGTGGCTTCTGCGCATGCGAAGCTCTAGGAACTGTTGCGGATTTACTGGGTCCATCTTTTGGAACCTGAAAAATACTTCTTGTGAAGACAAAACACACACAAGGCTTGTTTATTAGCTTCGTAACACGATTGCGCATAGACGTCAACGTATCGTCAACAAATCGATGTCGCGTCGCGTCTATGTGCAATGGGGAACATGCATAGTTATTTTTTTTAATCACAAAATAAAATAGTCCTATTTAGTCCTATTCAGTCCTGTAACTTTTTAATTTAACAACTGATTACTGTACTTTTTGCATTTCTCGGTCCATTTTTATGTTGCCTTTCGAAAAATATAGAAATTTTGCTGATTTAAAACAAATGCATGTTCCCTATTATGCTATATCTAGGTAGGTGGAATAGATGGAGCAATCAATATACCTTGGAGTCGGGTCGTCTGGGCTCCGTCGTGGAGGTGCGGCTCTGGGTAAGCGGCACGACGTACTGCAGGACGTCGCGCAGACTCTGCGATATACAGAGAGCCGCACACGTGGATGTCAGCTCGCGGATTTGACTCGCTGGTACTACGCCGTCCTGTATTTAACAATAAATGTTTAAATTGCTTACACCTATGACTTCAAAACTAAGGATGGGCTATGACGTGCATTTGACAGAACAAATCTTTAAACAAGAAAAAGTTTAATTTCACCATAATCTCAAATGTCTCAAATGTCAAAATGGCCCCAAACAACCCCAAAAGTGGGCCCATTTTTGTGGGGACAGTTATTGCCTCGACATGCTTCGTCTATAATATTATATAGTATATACGTCTATGGTTTACTCACAGAATATATAAATCCAACGTTAACTAAGAGTGAGAACCTACGTTTCCACAAAATACACAGTAGTCGATCGATAAAAATTCACATCGACCATTAAAAAGGGATATTCGATTAGTGTCGTGAGTTGTCAACCTTGTAGATAACCTGACCAAGAGCATGTAAGGACATGTCTAAGGAGGGTTCCGTAACTATCAACGCGCAATGTGTTTTATTTTTTAACCGACATCCAAAAAATGGAGGCGGTTATACGTTCGGCTGTATATATATTATACAGGGTTTAACAAATCGGAGTGATAAAACTTACTTTACTGGCATAATTCTTCTTTTAGGTATTATCCGAAAAGCAGTAGCAAAAATGTGTAAATCATAAAATTTTAGAGACTACCCAATTTGAAATATCGCAAGAAATATTTTAATTACAGCCCTCAGAGGTCATTGCAACAAGTTTATAATCAGGTGATTGTACACGTGGACTAGTCTAAAACCTTTGTGTCTAAAACCTGACTAGTCTAAAACCTTGGGAATAAGGTGGCTCCATATCTTATCTTATTATTTGTTACATTGACATAAGTAAACATTGTAATAATTTTGATTTTAAAAGAATAATTTTCCATCTTTTTGGTAAAAGATGGCCCCAGACGAGTTTCTTGCCGGCTCTTCTCGCTGGGTTAGTTCCCGAACCGGTGGTAGGCATCATGTAGTATCGACGTTCAAAAAGAGTATTTAAAAATACCAATTTTGAATAAAAAAAATTGATTTTGATTTTGTCGATTGGTCAGCGGCATTCCTTTGAGTTATTCCATTGGTCCGCCGGGATGCGTTTACGCATGCCGTCTGCCAATGTAGGCATCGATAAAAAACAGATGAGCTCTAGCTCCTCCCACAAATTTGTAGGAATTAATTATTTAATTGTAGTGGTTCCGCATTAATTATTTTCAGTAAAGATGATATTGATTTTATGCTGGTATGTTTTTATTCATAACGCTCAAATCTTGGACCAATCATATGAAATTTTATTATCATTTTGAAAGTAAAAATTATAAAACTAAAGAAACATTATCACATATTAGAACTACAAAATATAAAATATTTTACAATCTCCTTTGCTGTTAAAACGTAATCACGCTTTTATTAAAAAAAGACATTGTTTTTAATTATTTATTTTGGTTACTAATAACTGAATGATAAGTTTCAAATTGTAAATTTTTTTAGTGAACCCTAAAAAAATTTCTTAATAACTTCAATAGTTGCGCCATTTTAGTTTATTTCGGTCCCTTGACCGAGTTAGACGCTATTCGCTATTTGCACGAAAATTTTCTCTCTCTCTGTATCTGTGCACCATGTCACGTCACCAGTATAACGAGTTTTACGATATGATTTTGTAGGTACCTACTGCTCGCAGTAACAGTATCAATGAAGCTCGTAAAATTTACCGGCAAAGATTTGCGACATTTTGAAGTCACTTCAAGGACCAGCACGCGACGAGCGGGTGCCGTTTTTAATGTCAATCACATGGTGATATGGCGTAGACTGGTCACTGCGTTGTTGCCCGTCGTCACGCAGTATATAATAGATAAATTATATATATAATAGGTTTTGACCTATAAAATTGCCGTTCTGCAGTACTGGCCATTTCAAATCAAAAGTAATCATTTGCTTATTGATTAGTGTTACATTTTCATCGCATTTCAATCATTTTCGTCATCATGGATACGTTAAAAATTCGAGTAATTATGGAATACGAGTACCGTCGTGGCAGCAACGCGGCACAAGCGGCACGCAACATCAACGACGTTTACGGAGATAACACTACAAACCAACGCACCACCTGTTATTGGTTTGCTCGCTTCCGTTCTGGAAATTTCGACCTGAAAAATGAACCTCGCGGTCGGCCGAAGACTTTGGTTGACAATGACGAATTAAGGGCGATTGTGGAAGCTGATGATACACAATCTACGGCTGAATTAGCAGCAGAACGATTCGACGTTAGCATCAAAACAATATTGGTCCATTTGCGTCAAATTGGCAAGGTAAAAAAGTTTGACAAATGGGTGGGCACCCATTCACGAACACACGAACTCAATGATCGCCAGCGCGAAGTACGCGTCGAGACGTGCCTTGCACTGCTCAACAGGCACACAAATGAAGGAATTTTGAACCGCATTGTTACCTGCGATAAAAAATAGATTCTGTTTGATAACCGCAAGCGCTCAGCAAGTTGGTTGAATCCTGGTTCAGCACAAAAACAATGCCCTAAACGAAAACTTACCCCTAGAAAAGTGATGGTCACTGTTTGGTGGTCTAGCGCCGGTGTGATTCATCACAGCTTCTTACCAAACGGAGTGAGCATTACTGCAGATGTGTACTGTGAAGAACTGAACACAATGATGGAGAAGCTGGCACATCTCCAACCAGCATTGGTCAATCGCTCGTCTCCGATACTCCTGCACGACAACGCGCGACCTCATACTGCACAGCAGACGGTCTCCAAGTTGCAAGAACTGGTGTTGGAAGCTCTCCGTCATCTGCACTACTCACCAGACCTTGCCCCTACAGACTACTACTTTTTCCAGAATTTGGATAACTTCTTGGCGGGAAAAAAATTCAATACCCGAGAGGCAGTACAAAATGCCTTTGAAGAATTTGTTGCCTCCCGTCCAGCTGATTTCTTTAAGAAGGGCATCAATAAACTGCCACTGCGTTGGCAAAGATACATTGATTGCATGGGTGATTACTTCGATTAATACAAATAAAAAATACATGAAAAAAATTTTTCATGCGTCAAATCAATTCATTTCAAAACGTTTAAATTTTTTCATACAAAACGGCAATTTTATAGGTAAAGACCTAATAATATATTTCAAAAATATATTTATAACATTTTTTTTTTTTTTCGATGTATGTATTTTCATGTGATGTATATATTCTGACATCAAAGTGGTCTGATGATGGGATCCATGAGGAATCGAGGGAACTTTTCGAAATATGGATGATTGTGACCTTTTATGAAGTAACACAAGAATATGCTACCAAAAAATACCCTGGATCCAAAAGCACTGAACAGAACTCCTAGAGTCCTTATAGATACATGTTTGGGGATTCCGGCGTTGTTAGGAACTGCAAGCATATGCCATCATACCACTTACAATAATCATCATTATCATCTTATAACAATACTTAATGGAAGCTTGGCGCGTATTCAATTACACATTCGAACTTTTATTTTAAACGTTCTTAAAATGTATTAATAATAATTTAACAAATATCACTAAAAAGGAAAAGAATATTATTTTTAAACAAAATATTAAACAGACTTCCAAAGTAAACATGTACAAAAAAAAATTAAATAAACCAAATTTTCTAAATAATTCCCCTTTTAAATTCGGCTAAAATTTTAACTATTTCTCTACACATCAATCTTCATAATTTTATATTGTTTTATCAGGATATTGTTTGGGCTGGTACCGACTTCAAAATTATGAAGATTGAGTAGAGAAACAGTTAAAATTTTAGCCGAATTTCAAAGGGGAATTATTTAGAAAATGAGTTTTATTTCATACTTTTTTGTGCATTTTTACTTTGGAAGTCGGTTTAATTTTTTGTTTAAAAATAATTCAAATTAAGTAAGGTACTGTCTGATTTCGTCCAAAATATTTTTTCTAAGAGTATTTAGCATGATCTATCAGCATGGAAAATTGCAAACTGTTTCTAAGCATCACGTATGAAACCTTGACTTTATTTAAAAATACCGATTCGACGATGGATGGAATGAAAAAAAAAGCATACTACTACTTCACATGTATGGGGAGCTACTATACAAAATTATAATAATCATACGATGCCAAAAAAGAAGGCTATAAGCAATCTATAACTATACGCGGGTTAGGTTTTAATATACTGTTTCGTCTGAGAACTTACTCATATTTTAGCGTACAATTCATTTATGCAATTAAAAAAACCTGTCAATTAGCCTATTGCAACTACTTTGAAAGAATACGCTTTCCAAAGCTACTTACCATCTGAATATATCTTTTCAATGGTGGCTGTGCATCATATTCAGCCTACTAGTGTAAGTTAGTAAGACAATTAATGTAGGTAAATTTTCAGCTTTATATAGAATACAAAATAGCTTCAACCATTTTGTGCATACGGATTTTTTTTTATTAATGTAGACTAAGTGGGCAAGCTCAAAAAAGCAATTCTGCAACCAATAGAATCTTGATTTGTTTTAAGGTTTTATATTCGAAGTTTGAAGTTTTAGTTCGATTTTAGGTTATATGTATTCAGAGTGCTAAGTGTGTTTCTTTTCGCATCCGATCGTGAGCGCGTTTGGCGTTCACTAGGAATTTGTATGTGATTTGACGTAGTTGTCGCGTTTACAAGGCTAGATGTTGCGCTGTACAAATCACATACAAATTCCTCTTAGCACTCTGTTTTGTAATTTTATTTTTGTTTATTTTTACTTTTATCTTTTTCATATTGTGACACGAATGTACATTCTGATTTAATGCTGTTCCACATGTATTATTAGTAAGTAGGACAGAATGTATTTAATGTAATTTAGTTGTGTAATTTCAAATGTAATACTCCTACAAACTGTTGATGTGTCAATATAAAGTAAATAAATAAATAAATTTTGACGACCGTTAGCGCGTCGGCGCTTAAGTCGGATGTCGGGGGTTCAAATCCCGCCGAAGGGATAAAAAGTTTTCCTGCGTTCCTGGGTCTTAGATGTGTATTAAATATATGTTTACTATGATAAAAAATTTAAACATGTGTATAGTATAAAAGTATTAAATATATTTTCGTTGTCTGGCACCTGTGATATAAGTTCCTCGGATACTTAGTACAGGACCAGATTGACGTGGTGTGGAAGCGTCCATAGATATTATTATTATTATGCTTACCTTAACGTGATATAATAGAAAGCATAGATGATTCCACTTCAATATCGGCGTCGGGAAAAACGCATAAAAACATGACGTTATAGTCTCATGCGCTTCTGTGAGTATTGAGTTGGCCAATTCTAAAGCAAATTGAACATAGCACACTCTATGAGACTTGCTCCTTCCGGGTCTTCGTGGCAACATAGAACAAGTTGGCAATTGGTCCGCGATCACAGATTGTATGAAATTCCTGACATCAGCGATCGCTTCAAAGTACGACATATATTCTGGTGAATTTTTCTTCTTTACGCTCTCTGGATATATTTCGTTGATATACGACTTTACTAGCCTCAAACACGCTCTTATTATGTACACTAGACGTTTCTGGTGTTTCATCGTTGTAAGCTTCTGATAATTTATAGGAATTTGTCCGTTCGAATTTAATAATATCTCCTTGAATGATTTGTAGCTCCACTGTAGAAGTGTTATGAGGGATCGAAAGCATGTGACGGTGACTTTTCGTGATATATTCTTAGATAACGCTATGACTGGTTCGCCAGGGTCTAAATGTCTGACTGGTAGTAAGTTATCTGGGCTTATAATGTTATATAACAGGCATGGAATCTGTCCAGCGTTTACATCAGTCCCGTTGTTTGACTTTTTGGATGTTTTAAAGTGAAAACCAACTTCGTCATTGATAACCATCGCCTGTCCAGACGATCCACAATCGGATGACGGTCCATTGATGCAAGCCCATGCTACGTACCACCTATTCGCCTAAAAATAGTTTTATACAATCAACATTATGCACAAATGAACAAAGAAACTTGAACAATGTTAGAATAAACAAAATTAAACAATTAAGTAACAACCAAATTGTCAAGCTGTGAGTGAGCTGATGATGATTTATTATTGCTAAGAACACTCTCGATCATGTCATCTTTCAACAAAAAAACTAGATCAAAATCGGTTCATCTGTTTGGTAGCTACGATGCCACAGACAAACAGACAGACAGACAGACACGTCAAGCTTATAACTTATTACGTCAGGTGTAAAAAACGACTTATGTTGAATCAGTTTATAATGACATCGCAGGGAAATTATAACAAACACGTCATACTAAGCGGACGCCATACAAAGCATTTTATAGAAAATAAAAAATCTTCTGTTTTCATTTAGTGATTTATTCCTCCATTAGTGATTCATGAAAAATCTGAATTTTTCATAAATCACTAATGAACAATGCGTGACCTCAAACTATCAATTACCCACTAATACCACAGATTAATAAATAGTTACTACGTAATGCTAATACTCAAAACAAAACAAGCCATGCACGCGCCGAACGTCGCTGGGTATCACGTGACTCTCCCGAACACTGCCGAAGGTGTTACGAATAATGTCGGTCAATATAACCGGACGCAATTTATTAAATATGGGTTACAATTAGCGACAAGTCACTATAAGCGAAGTCATTGTATCCGACTTCCCAAGTAGCACAAAAGTGCTGTATATCAGCTGTATTACTGTCCACAATGAAATCTAAAGGGCTAGCTTAATAAGAGCGCTGTATAGGCGCTGTAACAGCTCATATAACTATGATTTGGGCACAAATTAAACAGCTGTTACCTGAATAACTATGACAATGTAATGAGCTGATAACTGTAGCTGTGTAAAACAAGTCAGCTCCAGATTCATGTACAGATTTATAGCGGGTAACATGTACACGCCGATATTGTAGCTAATCAGTTAACCGCTTTTTCGGCGTGTCCCGCCAGTTCTGCGTTTATCTTACCACATTATGGACAATACAATTCCTAGTATATATATCACAATATTCGTACTATATGTGCTAATATATGGCAGACGAATTAACTGGATATTTAATACCTACACGGCGCTGAATAAATAAGTCTTAAAAAATACATAATTTCAGCTGTGATGGGAATAATGAGTAACATATGAGCTAATTTATAGCAGTGTGTTGTGAATGCTGTAATTAAGCATAATGAGAGTACACCCATAGTGGTCATGTGGGATATTTAAGCGCTGTTATACGATTGCCTGTAACAAGCTGATTAACACTGTTAAAATTCTACTTTATGCAGCAAGACGCATTAATTAGTCACAGGAGAACTGATTGCATTATAGTAGCTCACACGTTCTTTCTTAAAATTCAATCGGCCTAGGTGTACACTTGTGACCTTCAATTCAGAATATAGCTGAGTAAAAGTCCACGAAAATGCTTTAGTGCACCTTACACTTCTATTTATTGCTAATAGCTCTAAGCTGCGCTTGCAGCTTTACTGTGTGGTATCTATGACGCGTAATAGCGTTAATATACAGGCGAAAGAGTAATTTTCAGATATTGCAGATATAGTGTACTGGTATACCTCTTTATAAACACTATAGTTACCGATGTTACCCTTTGTGTCATCTTATACAGCAGTTTTGTGCTACTTGAGTTAGTTATATAGAATGAAATATGAAAACCAAACTTCGCTGTGTAATTACTTCATAATAAGCGGTTGATCAATATAGGCGGAGTCGTAATAGACGAATTGTACTGTAGTATGGTTATATCATGTGTCAATCCGAGAAGCACGGGTAATAATTCTCCTAAGTTATCAAAAGTATTCTTGCCATTTTGGTATTCATAGGGCAGAAAACTGTACAAACCATTAGTTTAACCTTACCTTTACAGCCACTGGGGTTTCAAACAAAACAGGGTATTTGTCTTTAGGCGCACACTCGTAGATAATCTCTTCACTCTCAGTAATCAATTCGCCGTCGCCTTCCTGATCTCCGCCGTCCAAGCCAATGTCGAACAGTTTCACTTTCGCTGTGTAGTCGCCACGACCGCCGAATAAACCAATACCACCTATAATGTTAAAATACAGTTGATTTAGAAGATAAGTAGAAAATATCGCTGTTGAATATTTGCATAGGTAATTTTTTTATAATCAGTAAATAAATTTTCACTCTACTAAAGAACGATTACTATCCACTAACAGATTTTAATAACAGTTCACACCGATGGCTTTGGCACAATAACGGCGAAGTATTGTGTCGGCTATATATTTGTTTTGTTTGCGAATTAAATGTATGATTTAATTAAACAAACAAATTAATTGAATAACGTTACAAATAAATTGAACATATCTATCTACGCATGTAAGCGGTCACCTCTCGTTGCCCGCCCCTGCGCCGCTGTGTTCAAGAACCATGATCCATTTGATTGTGTACAAACAATCTCGCCACTGCCGCCCTCTGCTGCTACGCGCTGCTCACTGAGGAATTCCAGGCAAAGCCTGAAAAGTCAACTTACCTAACAATATATCGCTATCGCACATAAAACGTATCGCCTCCACTGAGTGCCCGCTGTACCCCCAGCCTCCGCCGTTGCTCTCAAATCTGTTCACCGTTATGAAATCCTCTACCACTGGCACGACGGGCATTACATTGTTGTCGCGCTTACATTCCACCATGCATAACCTAAAATAGATACATTTACATAAATTCGTGATTAAATCAAACATGATGAAACAAAGATTTATTGCTGGATTTTCTGTTACTGGCTAGGTTATGACTAGTTTTTCGATTTCGCATCATCATCGAGTTAACATCAATCAGCTATTTTATTACTCCCTACAAGGGTCAAGTTTCGGTGTGAATTGACGAATCGATTCGCGATGCTACGCGGCGCTGCATGCATTAATGAAGCTTTATTTTGAATAGCTATCTTAAAAATGCATGTTACGTATTGATTCTTCACACCGAAACGAATCAATACGTAACATGCATTTTTAAGATAGCTATTCAAAATAAAGCTTCATTAATGCATGCAGCGCCGCGTAGCATCGCGAATCGTCGCGGTGTGAACTGATCCTAAGACTAGGAGAAAACCAATATATACCGGTTAAAATCTTTATAGTGTGGAGTGATTTCGTTATTAATAAAAAAATAAAAACTCTATACTTACTTATTATCATGTGCATAAGTGAGAGAATCTAGACAGCCTAGTAAATGCAACGCCGCGTGTATTCTAGTTACCGAGCAGCCCGGCGTGCAAGGTATTGCTAATTCTTGATTCAACACTGAGGTATTGGATAAAGCTATGGTCTCCGTATCTCTACAGTCTGTATTGCTGACCCATTCAAAATTTTCAATATGGCGGAAATCCTCCAATCTTTTCATACAACCGTAATTCGTGTACTCGTATTCGGCGTCGGAAAAAGCTTCTGGATCATTCGAGCTACATCGTTGTAGTTTGTGAAAGTCAAATGCCAGTATGTTGAAGCATTTCATAACCCTCATTTGAGGTTGATAGCACCATAGGACATCGTATAGTGGGTCTAGACACGCCAACGTATTCACAAAGTCAACTTGTTCGGGTCCCGTCCAAGCGTTACAGGATCCGTCGTTTTTATTTATCGTTATACATTTGAACGTATGCTCTGGTCTATTGGGTAGGATAACTGAAAAAAAACGCATGATTTAATACAATTTGATAAATAAAATTAATTTACCGCCACCATCAATCAACGTGAGGTAAAATATTTGGGCCCAGACATATTGACATGACATTCCTCTGGATTAGGCTGACTATTTAGTGAGAATGGCATATGTTCTTGGCAAGTATACGTCATTTAAAACCCCCTGTCTAATGCACTACAATATTTAAGTAGTAGTTACTTCGCACAAAGAGTGCGAGAAACGACACACATTTTAACGGTGTATAATCTATGGTGCTGTTTTGTCTAAGCATCTCCAACAACATAATATTATGATGTGCTTACGCAACTTACCTATACAATTACTATTTGCTGTAATCGTCGAACTGAAGAGCGTGTCAGTCTTTATAAGCGCCTGAGACACTTGCACGAACGTCTGGTCGCCGGACGCGGACGCCCAAACTGCCTTGCACGCGTACCGCGGGCCGAGACGCGGAACTCGCGCGGGTGTAGCGTACCAGATGGGGCTGCGCTCCGCACGCGGCTCGTCGAGTCGAGGCCGGCCGAGGGAACCCTTCTGAAATGGGAAACAAAGTATCCAGAGGTGCCTTGCTTTGGCACAAATAGGCCGGTTAAGCAGTTAGCTGGAAAGCGCAACATTTCTTCTAACAAGTACGATCCGCGTACCGGAAGCCGACTAAACAACATAACAACATTCAACGTATCTGTGCACCGAACTAATTATGAACAACACTTCACTGCCTTTTCTCAACTTGCTGTAATAGTGTTTGTCAAAAACTTGTCATGTTCAATGCATCGATGAAATCGATTAAATATTATTTATGTTCAAAATTGTAATCGTCTAGATTTGTATTAATATTTGTATACTTTAAATTCTTTGTAAGAGCGAAGTACTGATAGTGAATGCTTTGTTCACTCTAGAAGGTTGTACACTTCGACATATTAGTATTGCTTAATTTTATATCTTGTACTGCGATACAACCAGTTTGTGAAACTTTGAAATTACGTGTTTAAAGCCAAAATAAAGACTGGAAGTGCAATTGTTCAAAGGTCTCCATCAACATCATAATATAATAGACATAATTAAAGAATCCTAAATAAATTTAAACAATGTTTCAGAAGTTTATATGCATCTTTGTACGCATACTTATTGCTCTTACGATACCCCAAAAAACATTACCTGATAGCTCCCAAACGTATACAGTTCGCCATCTCTCGTCAGCACAACGGTGTGATTACTGCCGGCAGCGACAGCGGAAGCGCGCGGCACTCGAACCCGCACTATCCTGTGATGAGCCGACGTGTCGCCAGCACCTAACGCGCCGTACTGGTTTGACCCGAATGTTAGGACTTCACCTGTATTAAAAAATGGTTGGTTATTTTGCGTTCGAATATTTATAGTGCTTAGGGGTCAGTTCACACAGCGACGATACGCTGCGCCGAATTTTTGAGACAACTATTCAAAAATTAACTTTATTCACCACACAACAATACACGTTACATATGACATCAGACATACACTGCCCATGTGCTGCAGCACAGCGGTGACACCTGACATTCGAACTCTTACAATGAAAAAAATCAGCGCCATGTCGCGTATCGTTTCGTTTCAGTGTGAATAATAGAAAAAAATATAGTTTAAAAAACTAAAATAACACGCTTTTATAGAAAATCTAACTAAAAAATAAAATTTAATAAATTTGCATTAAGAATAGTGTAAATGAAAAATAAATGTTTATTATTGTAAAAAATCGTGGGGTGCAGTGTCTTGTACATGTACGTTTGTTTGTATGTAACCGACTCCAGTGGATTTGATTTTGATCCACTTCAAACGGTCAGATTTCGTTTAAAGTGTTTTTTGAGATATTATCAAAGTGAAGATCCTTCTCATATCTGCCAATAAAATGTTTATAACTATTGACACTATGCACCCCACGCTTTTACAATAAAAAACATTTATTTTTTATTTTTTAGTTAGATTTTCTATAAAAGCGTGTTTTTTTTAGTTTTTTTAAACTATAATTTATTTTTTGCTTTTTAGTACGATTTGCCAAAGAGTAAGCCTGGAACTGCACGCATGCGTAGTTCGCGCACTAGTTATATCTCTCTTACTCTCATGCAAAGGATGCGGCAAGAAATTGATGAATCCTGGCGAATTTAATCAGGACAATCGGATATTTTAATCGAATTATTGCATTGTCATCGGTCTTTGATAGGTGTGCAAAGTTTGAATTAAATCTGATCGTTCAAAGTAGGGCAAAATCGAGCCCAAAGGAGTCGGTTACAAACAAGCAAGAAAGCAAACATACAGGTAGTTTCACATAAAAGCGTTATAAAAATAGGGTCACCTAAGAAAGTAATATAAAATTCTGCCTTATATTGATGACATTCAATACAACTTTTGGGCCTCCTATTAAATGACAAATGGCGTCGGGCGGCGGCAGGCGAGACTGTGTCACGTCAGTCGCAGTACTCACCGTGCTCCGACAGCAGCACCGTGTGGTGCAGGCCGCACGCCACGGCCGTGACTCTGTGCCCACCCGGCACGGTCACGCGCGCCGGCGGCAGGCAGCTCACTTTGAGGCTCGACTCGCGGTCCGCATCCATCGTCGAACTGTGACCCTCGTACTGGGTGTATTTGGTGTCTTTATCTACACAGATGACGTTAACTTGGTTTATTCACGAGCTATAATTAACTGTTTCAATGCAGATGGCACGGCAGACGTGTCATCGATTGTTTTGACTTGTGGCTTGTGACACGACAGGTGTGTCATTTATGAATACATTGTAACTCCCTTAAAATAAGTTAAAGAAGGGTATGCCTAAAACAAAACTATCATGATTTTCCACATAGATTTAGCATGTTATGTAAGCCTCTGGATATTGTGTGAATTCAAAAGTTGCAAGGGATATATATTTGTAAAGTCTGGCGCATGATGGCAACACGATTGGCGTGTCATTTTTTAATTTATTGTAACACCCTTAAATAAAGTTATTACAAGGGTTTACGTAGAACAAAACTATCATGATTTCGAAAGTACCTAGTTTTAAGTCTTTCGATTTTTAGAAAATTTAACACGATATGTGTGACTATAATTGGGTACCATAAAGGTGCAGTTTTTTACCCGACTGCATTAATTTACAGAATATTTTCCTTATTAGCAACACTATCAAATGGTGTAATAATACAGATGTGTATTTTTTTCAAAATCAGTCAGTTCGATTTCGACCTAGCTAGGGAAATGATTTATAAAAATATAATCTCGCAACTGCTTTGAGCAGTCTCAATTACTGGACTTTCTTGTTTTTTCTTTTTAGTTTTTACGCAAGCGTTTTTTTTTTATTTTTTTTTTATTTTATTTTACACTTTTAAGTTCCTATTTGTTTTTCTTTTACATCAAGACCATTTGCAGTCAGCAGCATCGTATTAATATCAGTTCTGTCTTTTTAGACATTAGGCTTTTGCCTATAAGTGAGAATCATTGCTAACCTACTTTAAATCGTTATAGATCCTCGGTAATTCTGATTGAAAAACGATATTAGAAACATAAAAATGATTTTTAAATACCTATTCAACGATAAGAAAAATTGGCATATATATACGTCAATTTTTATTTATTTTACGCATTATGGTGTCCAAATCGACTATTTTGATTTTTCCAAATTTTTATGCTTCTATATTTCTATGACATTTGCGTTGTGATGACGAATCAAACGACGTATCATTTATCAAAATCGGCCCAGGTGTTTGGTCTAAATAGTGCCTCAAAGATACAAACATACATACATACATAGACTAATAAACACATTACGTCGCGCAGTCGGGTTATTAACGTATCGTGCAGTATAATAACGTAGTTTGATGTCAATCAAACTTAACCCAAGTCTGAATCACTAAAAAAGCAAAAAGTATGTGGTTTTACATACATGCCTGATGGCACAATAAGCATAAACTTCTATGTCTATAGGAGAGTAGACTCGTCAGTGGTGTCACTGAAAATTTGTCCGCTGCCACGGCGTAAGGTCATAACGTTTAAAATCAAAATAGAATATCACAGAATAATTTACCGCTAGCAGTGTCGGATCTAGCGGAGTCATCATCGTACTCGCGGTCGAGGCGCGGGCTGGATGTGGACGCCTCAGCGCAGCGTCTGCACACACCGCACGACGAGCAACCGCTGTCGCCCTCGCCGCACCCGCACTTCCTATGTTAAACATATTATTATTATTGACTCTCCTTATTTATTGCTAGATTTTTGAACTCGCGAGAACCGTAGGTACATTTTGTCGCGATAAAAAGTAGTCTATATCGTTTCCCGTGGTCTATTCTATATATGTTTCAAATTTCATCAAAATCGGTCCAGTTCCTTACGGAGCCTATATAATAGGCTCTAAATAAGCAATCGTAAAATCTAAATATAATAATGCACTAAATAAGTGCAAACAAATCTTTATTATATTAGTAAGTAAAGTAATTAATAAAGAAGTAAATATTAGTATAGATTACCTATCGTAATTGGGAGCCCTCATCTAATTAGAAAAGACATCAAGCTGACACGAGAAGGATATACTTGTTATTAATAGTGCCATTGGTGGAGCCACCATAAGTGGTTTTACGAATATCATTTAGAAAAACGTTATTAAAAAAATATAGTATGTGCCATATCAAACAAAAAACAAGCATACGTTCTGCCACCATATTTCATCAGATTGAAAAACTTAGGTGCATCTTTCCTAATCCCTAACGATATTTAGTACGAGGTATAGTATATGACAATAATACTTACTCTCTGGGCACCCGGTTCGGTAGGTTCGCGCAGTGACACGCACTGGAGAAGCCCGTGCACTCGCGACACGACACACACACGCGACAGTAGTCCACCGCCCACACGTGCGCCCCCTGACAGAGACGGACCTCGTCCCGCGCGCTGTGTAGCCGGGGGGTGTACGCCTCTGAGACACGAGAATTTTTTTTGATTATTTAACTCATTTTCCAATACACATATTAATTATCAATAAAATATATACACCCTTACTAATAAAAATATTTACACAACGGATAACTTAAACAACGTTGCTGTCTTTGTCTGATGCGTTGGAAAAGTCACTTAACAGACAAAGACAGCAACGTTGTTTAAGTTATCCATTGTGTAAATATTTTAAAGTAAGGAGAATAAAGTTTAAGCCAAAAATTTATCAATAGGCGACTTGACTCACAATTTCATACATTGAAGGAGCATTTCCTTTAGTACTTGGCTTAGGGAAACGTATTCTAGCGATATCATAAATTACAAACTTATGATTGATAAATAAAGTTGATTTAAAAATATTTATTTTTGTTTTTTAATTTCTACTTATAAAAACAAGTCCTCGAACCTAGAAGTAACTTCCGGCAAGGATGTGACGACACAAACACACTAAACCTATAAATGTAGTAGTGAAACGGAACGTTTCTGTAAATAAATAGTTCATGCCACCTGAAAGTTATTGTATTTACGACCTCTGTGGCCTCTGTGTGAAAGAAATATAAGACAAAGAAGTAAAACTGCCAACTTTGCTGCGGCTTTGCTTGCTTCAAATTAGTTTCTCGTTAACTTTAGACCCACGTTTTTTCTCCTAAGGCCCACTTGCGCAGATCTGGGTTAAATGTCATGTTACCTCTTTCGTGCTTCGTCTTCATGAAAGAGGCGTAATATTAGGTCATTACATATGAAATTGTCGTTTTGTAAAGGAGGAACATAAAGTCGATTGTTTTAAAACATAATATATTTATTTAATCAAAGTATATACCATTGCTATCTATGCACTTTTGCCATCTCATAGGTAGTTCATTGTTTCCTTTGCTAAAAAACCATTCGGACAGGAATCAATAAAATATTTGAAGGCGCTTTGGACTGCCCCATCGAAGTTGAATTTTTTCCCTTGCAAGAAGTTATCCAAATTTCGAAAAAAATGGTAATCTGTTGGAGCAATGTTCGGGGAGCACGGTGGATGTCTTAGACATTCCAATTAAAGCTCCTTTAATTTAGTAGCCGTCTGTTGTGCAGTGTGTGGTCTAGCGTTGTCCTGAAGCAGCAGTGGCCTAGAGCGAATGACCAACCTCGGTTGTTTAGCAGCTAGCTTTTTCATCATGATTTGCAGTTTCTGGCAATAAACATCTGCCGTAATCATTTGGCCAGATTTAAGAAAGCTGTAGTGAACGACACCGGCACTAGTCCATCAAACGCTCAAAAGTAACTTTTTTGAGTAAATTTTCGCTTGGGGCAGGAGTTGACTGGTTCGCCAAGGTTCAGCTATTGCGATGAGCGAATCCGATTATCGTACAGGATCCACTTTTCATCACAGGTAATGATTCGATTTAAAATCCCTTCTTTAATTATTGTGCCGGTTGAGTAATGTAACGCAGCAGTCGACGCGCGTTTGTCGGTTTGCTGCACTCAATTTATGAGGAGGAGTGGATTAAAACAGTTTTATCACTAACACCGCAGCCTGCAGCTAACTCGGACGTGGTTTGCGATGGATCCGCTTCCATACATATCATTAATCCTTCGATCCGTTTCTGCAGCACTGGTGCCACGGTGGAACTCGTACTCGAAAATAATACGATATTTCAAGTTTTCCATTTTGTAAACAGAGTGACGCAAAAAAAAACCAAAAGAGCAAAAAACAAATAAATTACGGTATTCGAAACACAAATATGAATTTGAAATTTGAATTCCTAACCAAAGAAGATATATTTGAGATCAAAGTGACCAGTACGACAAAACGCCAATTTCATATGTAACGACGTAATATTTAACCCAGGGTAAACTTTAACCCAGATCTGCGCCAGTGACCCAAGGGGGTGAATTTTGGAAAACTCATTTTACACAATGATTATAATATATTTAAAAACATAGTTTAGTAGTGTCAGTTGAGTATTTAATAATATTTGAAAAATACTCACTCTCTTTACTAAATCCAAAATCTCTCCCACACTGCCCTTTGTTGTTAATACCGAATGTATACACTTGGCCATAGTTCGTTAACGCAACAGCGTGTGCTTTGCCTAGCGCCACCTGAAAAAATTTACAACTGTTAGCCTGTTTATAATTAAAAAACATGTGTAACTTTTTCATAAGCTTCAAAACAAACAGTAAAGGGTTAATAAACAACATTCTAGCGTTACTGGTGGGACTTTAATGTGCGTAATATTTAATATCAGGCCCCTAATGGCGATTCCACGCGACATATATTGCGGTCCATCTGGGGCCTAAATGAATAAGTTTTTAACTAGGCTTTACCTACTATTTATAAATATCTACTACTAGATGTCCCGACACACGTTGTTCTGACTTAATTATAAACCGGAATAAATAAATAACCAGAACAGGTAGACTAAACGCTCCAACAAATATGTGACAGTCACGTGACAAATTGAACACCGTGAACAGTTAGTATGGGAATATTCAATCGTAGTTTTTAGTATTTTGTCCACAATTGTTCCAATATGTCTCACCGTTGAAACATTCCCTGAATTTACACAATCATTTCAAGCAGAAAATTAGCCAAATCGGTCGAGCCATTCTCGAATTTTAATTGCAGTCTAATTTTATGAAGAAGAAGATTGTGCTAGAGGGCTGATATTAGTAGTAATAATGTATACCTGTATGACTCGTTCATGTTTGAGTCCAGTAACTAAGCCCGTCGCGTCGCAGTGCTGTGTGTCTTTGCCGAACATAAGCAACTGTCCTTGCCGCGTTACCAAAGCAGTCGAGCCATAGTTGCATGCCGCGTATATCACGAAATGTCCCTCAGCCTGTAAATACAAGAACAAATAAACGTATTGTTAGATAGGTACGAGGAAAGACCGTGAAGTGTCATATAAAGAATCGGTCAAGTGCGAATCGGACTCGCCCACGAAGGTTAAAACGGCAAAAAAATCACGTTTGTTGTATAAGAACAGAATAAAATTAATATTTAGGGATGGGTCACCCTTATCATTTAGGGGTTGCAAAAATAGTTTACGACCGATTCTCAGACCTACCGAATATGAAAAAAAAAATTCATAAGGTACGGTCAAGCCGTTTCGAAGTAGTGCGCAATATTTATAATATTTTTCAATATTCAGTTAAAATGACGCATAAATTACCTTGAGTATCTTCTTAGGTCGGGTAGGTTTGGGAGTTCGTCGATGTTTGTTGGCGTCGCCGTCTTCACCGCGTCGAGCGATTCCGGTAAATAGCGCTGAGCCGTTGTCTAATACGAGAATAGCGTGGACACCCTCATGACCTACTGCCACCTACAGATTAAGAAAATTAGATAGAACGTAATATATTTTGGCTTAGGGATACATAAAAGCACTAAAATCTATGGACTCTTTTATTTAATTTATTATTATTATTTTCAAAATTGAATTAATTTAAAATGAAATTTCAGAACATTCATCTCACCTGTACAACTTTATATTTTCTAATGTTAGGTGCTTCGTTTTTAGAAAATAATGTTTCTTTCATTAACGTCCATCGTCCAGTGTGCGGCGTTGGCGCTTTGTATCCTAAACTTGTACCTTTTCCTGTGTAATAAACCTGCAAAACAAGGAACAAGTCATGTAACAACAAAAAGCAATAGTGATGTAATTGCCTAGTGTCGAATTACACATTATTACAAATTAAATTTTAAAATAGTTGAATATACATACAAAAATCTAAATGAAAAATTGTTTAGCTTGACGCGATCAAGAGAAAATAAAAAATATTTCCCATCTCTTTCTCACATTGTTATTGTGATAAATTATTATTTATGCAAACTGTATGGCCATAGCGGTTGTTGACGTCACATGCTCGATACATCGCTTTTTAGATTAAATTTGCAGTAAGAAAGAGAGATTTTGTATTATGTTATTTTTTATGATTTACTAAAATGGGTTTAAGATTGTAGGTACTGGAGGCATGCATACAAGCCGGCTTTATATAATATGTATATTATTTTTTTAAATGCGGTACTAAACCAAAACAATATTTTGCGACCAATGCACCCAAAAAATTGCGCTAAAACTATGTGACGAACCAATTCCGTATTTTAAAAGTTATTATAGGTATATAAAATACTTTTAAAGTAATATTCATAAGGGAAACCGGCTTGTATGCACATACAAGTCAGCTTCCCTTATGAATATTGGCCTTGCCTGTGGTAGGTATCATGTTGTCTAAGATTGAATAGACAAAAAAAAACATGCCTATTAAAGCTACCTCTTTAACTGAATTAAAAAATCCAAAATAAACTACAGAATTAATACATTAAACTTAAGCATACATTAAAAACATAATTATATAATATTATGAGGTTTACCTTTCCCGATGCTGTAGTTAACAGCCCAAAATCTTGACCAGCGCTTATTCCTATCAGTGGATCATCTTCATTATCATCTAACTGCATCGCCACTGGTGCGTCTAAGTCCATTATCCTCCTTGAAAGGCCATCTTCAAAAGGCGCCCTTCCCAAGACTAATGTGTGTCTTCTCAAAAGGTGTACATTTATTTCTCTCTTTGATGTTAATGTATGAGTACCTTCAAGACGATCGCCGTTTGATTCGACATCATACATTTTAATTGTAAGACTATCCTAAAAATAATAAAGAATAAAACGTAGAGTAATAATTATAACTAGTGGTCGCCCAGTGGTTGAAATTCGCTAACTATTCTGTTTGAACTTTATAAGCGTTCTTTTGCCACTTAGATATAAAATATAAAAAAATGTAAATGTTTTCTATTGAGTGTGAAAGACCTTAGATTAATAACTATTATTATGGAGTTTTGCCAGGGAATTCAATGAGTGACGTTGTGGTTTTTGTATTTCTCTCATAAATTTGTGTTATTTCGGTTCTTGATGTGTAATATTGGTAGATTCACCATTAAATATTCGTTAACGTGCACAAGTGTGGGGCAAGTACAACTTCAAAAATCGTGCTATTTTGTGTTCCCTCAAAAAACTCCCTAGGAACTTTCAGTAAAGCTTCTACCACTTTACTGAATCGACTGACTCGACTCATTGCATTGCACTGCACTAACTATTTATTTGGATTTTGACTAGACTTCAGTCTTGACGATTTAGGAATACGGTGTTGAAAATTGAAACGAAAATTCTATTTCCTGCCTTTTTAACGTGACACTGGCAAATGGTTTTAAGCCGACGCCATATATTAAAAATCTATTATTATGACAGATTGACACACGTCAAAGTGTGACAAAACTATATCAAATGCATGAGCGTATGTTAATTAATCTGAGGTAGTGTGTGTATCGTTATTTGTTTGATACAAGTTTGAGTTTATGAATTCGTGACATCTGACGGACCGTCGGGCTACCAAGCGCCGCCTGGTGGCAGAAAACGAAACGAAAATTCTTATTGACCGTTTTGATACCACTTACGCCACCAGATGACGCTTTGTGTGCGTTGGGTCTGCCCCTTAACGGCAGAAAAAATATCAAACACCTTTATAAGCAATATATTAAAATAAAAAAATATTAGCGCAGTTCACTACTCCTACATATTATAAACTTAAACTGTGCCAAATTTTATACTCCTCCGTTTGTATAATTTTCGAAAAAAGGATTAAGTTGTAGCCTTCACATATTAATATACAGGCTGAAATATCAGGCTTTGCTGTGAAATGTGCTGAAAGGAGTGTCGGATTTCGCCTACCATACCACTTAAATAGTTTGAATGAATCGTGATTTATTTAAAGCTACTTACAAAATTTGTTAATAATATTAATCCTAACTGATTTCCGTCAGTGAAAACAGCAGACTTAGGTTCTACAGGAGCCGGCTGGCCGGGGTCCAGCCGAATAACACCCTTAACTTCTAATGAGTCTTTTTCCACTTCATACACCTCCGTCTTCTTTCTTCCTATCCTAACATATAATTTATTCTGAAAATTAAGTACAGTTGTCAATATCATGACCATGTATTTCAATAAATGAATCTATGATAAATAAGTAAAAAGCTTACCTTACAATATCCAAGCCACCCATGTCGATCACTAGCAAAAAAATCCGGCTTATGTAAATATACATGTTGTCGTATAGAGCTGCCATAGCCAGAGCCAATTTTCAACAAGCCCTTTGATGTATACACATATAGGAAGCAGCCGTCGGACACTAGAGATCGCACTACTAGTTCACCAGGTCCAGCAGTGAGTGGTGATGGAAGGTCCACGGGGAAACTAGTGACTAATGACTTATGAGGCACACCATAGTTTAGCCACAAATTCCGAGATGGTGGACCTAGGATTACAGCTTGCACACTTCTTTGTAAGACTGTTAAATTTATAGGTATCTGCAAAAAGTAACAAAGTATGGTGTAAAGTAGGAAAGAGTATAAAGAAAAGTACTACAATTTTCCATGCTTAATATTTTAATATTTGTAAGAAGTGTTAATAATAGGGCACTTTATAATCTCACCTGTACATATTGTTCTGTAAGTGGCGATGAGACCATTATGAGAGAGGTTACAGCATTGAGTATAAGCTCCGCCTCTCCCCTTGCGACAGATAATGCCATTAAACAAGAACTACCAATAGCTGTGAGGTTCGTGGGAGTCTCACTTCTACCCATTGGACTGCTTCCACATGACACTTCCACAAGCATCGCATGGAGATTGATTATAATCTAAAAATATATCACAATAATTTATTTACAAAGTCTTATGTTTATAATAACCAAGATACTACTAAAAGTGTGTTAGTAAAAAAAATAGTTCATCATTTATTTATGCAAACAATCATAATCAATTCGTTTAGGCAAATTATTGTGTGCTAACTGCTTGTAGAAATATACATACTTCACTAGGTTCATGAACTAATTCCTCTGGTGCATGTCCTTGTAGAACATCAAGCAATGCCTTCAATGACTGCTCACAAAACTGTGCATCCGTAAAACGGGCTTGTGATATTAAAGCAAATACAGTTTTTAATCCAATACTAGTGATCTGAAAGAATTTAATTAATTTTTAAAATACAAATAACTAACAGGAAAAACTTTAGAAATTTAACTTGTCAAAAAAGTACCTTAGGTAGTTTAGTTATTGTTGTAGTTATCGGTAAATCATCACAGTCACTGTCATCTGATAATTCCTGATTTGAAATTTGAACCTGTCTACATCTCACCAAAATAGCTCTACGGACGGTAGCGTACACAGCAAACTGAGAAGGATTGCCGTGCAATGCTGGTGCATAACATACTGCCAGAGCATTTGATGCCTTCACTCGCCTTGATTTATCTTTTTTATTAAATTTCTTCTGTAACTTCTTTTCAGACCTTCTGCACAAAACAATTTGAGTAAGTGGACTTTAATGCCATTTACTGTAATAACATAAAACTATTTAGTGTATAAAATTTGTGAACTAAACATTCTGTCAGCCCCATGTGCAATGCTGTGCTATGCACTGCAAAACTATGCTTTTCATTAAGAAATAAATTAAGATTCAAAAAGAGAAAAATATTCAAATCAGTACAATGTACAGACACAAATACTAATTGTATTTAAAATTACCTTTATTAATGTCTTTATGTTATGGACATATTATTGCATGCATAATTTACACAGAAAATTTATAAATTTATTTATGTAAGTAAAGTAATATATATATATATATATATATATAAGTATATTTTAATTTAATGTGTTGATTTATTAGGAAGATCACAATTACAGTCTAGTATATATCATAAATTGATAACTATAGTTGGTCAACACCTAAACTCGTAAACGGAAATACAATTAAACACATATTGCCAGCAGCTACACCTGCATAAATACAGCACCCTGTGGGAACATTTTCGAGCGGCTAGCGAGCCAGGAGCATAGTTAGTGCTGTATCAATTATATGGGGCCCCCAGAAAATTTTCTTCTCGGGTGGGGGGGCCCAAAACTATTTTCGATACGGGACCCCCCTAAGGCTTGCTGCACTCCTGCCTAGTAGTTTCAGTGCCTAATCAATGAAAACAAGCAAATAATTTTTTTCTCTTTATAATATTAGTATTAAAAACAATACCTGGTACCACTCCAACACAATACACGAAAGTATTTTCGGTAATTTTCAGGATCCATACATTTTAGCTCGGGTATCTGCATTTTTATATCCATGATCTAGGGTATCTATTTCTGCAAAGTTTTATTAAAATTCTAAATTTCATAGAAGCACAGCAAAAACCACAATGAGAAAATCGCAGGATTGTTGCCAACATTCGCACTAGCAGTTCCTTGTGGTGCTGTATTCTGACTCAAATCTAATTGAGACAAAACTTAAGATGAAAGTTTTTAAATATTAATGGAAAATGTATATAAGTTCATAATGTACAAAAGGACAAATACCGCAAATAAATTTGAAGTAATGAATCGATTTGGTATGTTCCGGTCGGTCGTTAATTGAATGCACGAAAGGATAAGATTTAAAACTAAATGAAAATTAATTATAATTAATATTCGTTAATAAGGTAAACATCGCAGTGGCAGCATAAATTCACAAATATTTAGCTATAATTTATTATGAATTGCATTAGAACAGCACTTAATCAATTTATTTTGCATGGATTTAATGAAATTATACAATAAATCTTTGACTTTATGTACCTGACGAACATGCACACCCACCCACATAGTGAATATCACAGACAATTATTATTATAATGTTAAAATTTACAGAATTCGGTTAAATCGACTTCAAACAGATTTGGGTAACTAAGGTCTAATGTCAAAAAATCAATAAACATACTAGTGTTGTTCCTCTAGTTAAAGGAAGACTTTTTCGGTTTATGATTTTTTTATCGGTTGAACCGGTTATAGGAATAATGTGCGTTTCGATTTGGTTCACAGATTAATTATTAGGAATTTACGTAGTGTAAATTTGATTGTATTTTACGATTAACTTATCAGCATAGCTTATTAGTGAAAAAATGTTTTATCCAAGTGTCACTATAGCCGACCGAATTGCGTATCTTTTGAGTTTTGACATTGGAAATGACTTTTCGTTCGCTCTAGTGTAGGCTATGATTTGACGAAATAGAGCGATCCCCTTATATCTCTGAGATTTGTAGAGATATGGTATTCAAAAAAGGCTTATAAGACGCGTATTCACGAAAGCTGTAATGTACAAAAAGAAATATTCGAGAATGTCAAAAACGAAAAAACATATATGGCCGAAATAGTGAACAGTCAGTTGTGAAAAAAAAGAGTGTGTGTCAGCTCCGACGCTTGACTAGAGTTTACTCTAAACCTGGCTACATAAAGTTGGGACTATATGCACCGGAATCCGGAAGGCTGTAGCAAAACCTTGAACATTGAATATAGAACTTTGCGCTAGTACATTAGAGTTGAAATGGATGTGCCAGGTGTCGAGCTGTCATATATTATGACATCGACATTTGACTCGACACGCATGTGTTCGATTTTCAACTCTATTGTATTAGCGTAGAGTTCTATTTTCAGTGCTCTGAATTTTCACCGGTATTCCGGATTGCAGAGCCTATAGTCCCAGCCTAAGCCTGGCCACAGACGTTCTTAATTTGACACTATTTAAGAACGTTAAATTTAGGTCGAAGTCAAAGTTTCCATACAAAACACGCATAGCACACACACGTGGTTAATATGTCAGTTCAAATTTAAAAAATGATAGTGACGTGCGTTCTTAATCAGGAAGCTGAATAATAAGATCAGACTAACAGAATAAAGAAAAGGACGCATAATTTTCCATATATTTCTACAGAATAGAGACACACGTACTGTAATTAAGATTGTGCACAGCGGAATTAACTTTTTAAAACACAATTTAAAACTTAAAATGCCAAAATATTGGCATAAGAACTTTTTAAATTGTGTTTTAAAAAGTTCAAACGTCAAAATGAAGCCCATGCCCATTTGTCAGTGGAAGTTCGCTGATTGTAAAAAAAATAATTAGATACATAATTTCTATAGGTTACCGCTTTTTTATTTAATCAGAGGATAAATCTGTTTTTGTTGTTGTTTTAATAGTGACGCAAAATATGTCTGTAACAGTCTATTTAATTTTATGTGTTGAAACTTGAAAGCCACCCATGTATATGGGATGGGATACTTATATTGAAGAGCAATAACGATAGAATTATATTTTAATCCAGTCCTTAAACTAGTTACTACCATACCAAGTTTCATCAAAATCCGTTCAGTAGTTTATGGCTTATCTGAATTGTAAGATAAGATGTGTGTGTGACGTGGTGTCTGAATGTTGTCTATGGGTTAAGATTCTTAAATTCAGGAAGGAGTTCAGCACGTCTGTGGCCAGGCATAAAATTAAAATTTGGTGTGCAATGCAAAGAACGCAACGTCAGTGCACCCAAAAAATAAAATTAAAAAAAAATAAAATTTTTATCCTTTTTTATATTTTTTACTCTATACGTACTTTTTAGAAAAAAATATTTTTTGATTTGTTTACTTTATGAAGGTCGTCAATTGATATATTTTCTGATGTTGAACGAAGTACCTAGGTACTTAAAAATGTGATATATTTGGTTAACATCGTGTGACATCTCCGAGTGATCGTCAAACATCGTGAATTCGATTTTACTCCCATACATTTTCATACCCGCGGCCTCAGATTATTTATAATAGCTATTATTTATATAATCTTAGACCCGAGCTTATATACAAAAATAGTTTCTTATGGAGCAAACTCCTAAAATCCATATTTTACCGATTTTTTTTATTTTGGTGCTCGATATTTTGGAAACGAAGAATGATAGCGAAAATTTTTGAAATATCCTCTGGACAATTTATTCATATTCAATTTGAGCCTAAAACAAAGACGATCGGGTAATGGGTTTGCCCTATTGCCCAACCTTTTTGAAAAAAGTCAAGTTTTTTCTAATTCCGTAGATTCATTTCCAATCTCGATAGTCGTGTGAGGCCCGAAATATGTGAATTTTTACAATTTCGATGCTTGCGTCTCAGCAAAAATGGCATCAATTTCAATTTATTGTCGGTAATGTATTATTTACCTTTTACTGGCGCCAAGATAACGGGCGCTTATGTCTCTTTACCAGAAGCATCTAAATTAATAACTGGAGCGTATGCCCTTTTAGCACGCACTATTTTAACTGTGCTGTTTATGCCGTATGACTTTACAAAGGCCAAGTAGTATAGCACACAGTAAAAATACCTACTTACGTACAGAGGAACAGATTTCATACAACGATCCAATTTTAATCAGGGTTCTCACATAAGATGGAGGTAACTTTAAGTTAGTATAGCGACACTTTATGGTTATTGAGAAAGTTTAATTGGTACACACCACAACCTGGCTTCGATCTATTATTTTTTATTTGTACTGTGGGCTGCGGGGCTATTTTATTTTTGATTAAACTGCCATTTTAATAAATTGCCAAACATATCTAATACGTATCACTTTTTCATACAAAGGCATCTGGATGATTCAGAACATAATATTGTGTGACACATGCGTATTTTGTGTGGAAACTTGGCCTTCAACCTGAATTTGACATCTTTAAAGAATGTCAAATTAAGTACGTGTGCTCCCAGGCTTAATAATTAGTTATAATTTGTTGCAATTATTTGTTTGTGTTTTGCAGATTTTTGAGTGATGTATACTTACTCTATAGAGTTAATAATTAAAAATAGTTTTTATTTTAATTTTTACACAATGCTTTTATCAAGTTTTCGAAATGCCCCGAAAGTAGAGGCAAATAGGCAGACACAGGAAACAATTACAGTGTCACACCAGTGTTACAGCTGTGTCACACTGGTCACACCGTGACAAAGAACGGAGAAGATATTCAGTATCACTCGGAAAATGGGAAAATCCTTTTATGAAGCCGATTATGAAAGAATAAATTGCTTGTTATACACTAAAACTGTAAGATCCAAAAAATATCTTGTAAATAATCAATATACTTTAATAAAAAGTTACCTATTGAGTTTTACCTAGATACTATACTAAATATATACGATATAAAACTTGTGTATATAAAATATATAATCAGGACTATAAATCTACAAACGTCGATACTAAGAGTCGATATTATAATCGACGGTTTTTATCGATATACGTCAATTTTTTTATTTTTTTTAATATTTACAATAAATTTAATAATTAATTGTAAATATTATAATTGGTTTTTATCGATATACGTCTTATCCCTGCACGCACTCTATAACGCACATAAGCTGCAAACAGACATACCCTGAAATAAGAGGCTCTCTCCTGTATTTTGCTTTCTCTATGGCTTAAACTATTTAATAAAAATTTAAAACGCCCGTACAAGGTACTAAATTGTTTTTGTCAATTTATTTTGATCATAATGTACCTAATTGTGGTGATAACGTTTCGAATTTCAAGTCGATTAGAGTCTTCATACAGAGTTTTAAATCTTCGAACAGTATTGAGAACAGGTAGCTTAATATATTTCTGTTAATTAAAAAGCTATCGAGCGGAACGAGCGATGTTTTTTTTTAAATTGTTCGGACTTAAATTTCTAACAAATGCATATCTGAAAAGATGTATACTTTAGAAAAAAATCAACAGCGCAAATAGAGCATAGATTACTAAATATTAAAATATAAAATATTATTATGTATAGTTTTATAATCATAATATGCATTTCGAAGTCACAAGAAAGCTGAAATATTTTTATAAATTTTTTATTAGTTTCACCTGTATGTTTGCTTGCTTGCTTGTTTATTTGCTTGTAACCGACTCCTTTGGGCTCGATTTTGTCCTACTTTGAACGATCAGATTTAATTCAAACTTTGCACACCTGTCAAAAACCGATGACAATGCAATAGTTTAATTTAATTTTAATTAAAAAAAATCGTTTTAAAAATTAAAATTATAAATTATTGTGATAAATAATCATGCGTGCAGTTCCAGGCTTACTCTTTGGCAAATCGTACTAAAAAGCAAAAAAAAATATAGTTTAAAAAAACTAAAAAATCACGCTTTTATAGAAAATCTAACTAAAAATTAAAAATAAAATTTAATAAATTTGGATTAAGAATAGTGTAAATGAAAAATAAATGTTTATTATTGTAAAAAAGCGTAGGGTGCATAGTGTCAATAGTTATAAAATAGTGTAAATAGTTACAATAGGCAGATATGAGAAGGATCTTAACTTTGATAATATCTTAAAAATCACTTTAAACGAAATCTGACCGTTTGAAGTGGAACAAAATCAAATCCACTGGAGTCGGTTACATAAACGTACAGGTGAAGACACCTGTTGTATTTTAATTAGTGATGATGAGTAAGTTTGAGTTTTATACGTCATTAGTGTATAAAACTTATACGATTAGTTTACTTATATCAAATACAAAAAGATTTACTATAGTAAGTATCAACATAAACGCGCAAAATTACGTGATCATATCAGAAATTTTGTTCATATGGCCACTCATTTCGCAGCAACTTACTAGCATGTGACGTCACTTACTAGTACAACTTTTATATGGAGCGTTTGTACGCGACTTACAAAAGTGCTTCAAAAAATCCGCAATATCTTTGAAATATTTGATTTTTAGTATACTTTCGTAAACTGTCTTATTTTTCAGAGCACTGTTCATTTATATAATTAAAAAAATACAGGAAAATACTATATTGGACACTTTTAGAATATTTTTGAGACCCATAAGGTATAATTTACCGTTTAGTTTTTTTTTTATTCAGACGTTAGAATGATAAGTATACTGTGGTAAGTATAAAGTATTAAATTTTTTTGATAATTTTTGAAACTCATTTTTGTATGTAGGTATAATGTTTTTATTATTTCTATGTTTTTACTATCTGATAATGTTTTATTTGAAGGATGTGAAATTCAAACTGATTCTTGGTGATCTGCAGGACAGGCTTAGGCTAGTGCAGGTGCCAATGTAACACAAAATTAATGAGTCATAAAATTATCCGAGCCTGGACATAATAAGCGGTCACAATAAGGAACATTATTCACACGTGACACCAGTCACGACACTCCTGTCTATCATCGTTGTCAAGTTGGCAATTCATTATCTTCATCTCTGTTTATTCCGAACAGAGTGAGCGGACAAGTTTGAAAAAAGCAAGAGGCGACCTCACGTTTCATTTCATGCCGTCAGCCGAATGATTTTGTATCGTATTACACGAAATGATCATGAATACAATGCACCGTCCGATTATACATATTTTGTATCCAATAATAACGATCTGGCAGCCCTAATACCTTTTACGGTAATGTTTAATCTGGATCGTAAACCGATGTATCGATTGTTGGTGTAAGTCGATTCTACTACGAGTATTGAATTAATATTTACTTTCGTGTTATGAAAATATACCAATAAAAGACCATTTTTCTTATTTTTTCACTATATTATTAAATGTATTACATTTTTGATAATTATCGGTTTTAGTACAATTTCCGTTATTTTATCGGTTTTTATTTTGAATCATCCCTGACGCGCGCCATTGTGCTGGTTGATTGGTGTTCCTCGGTGTGTCATTATGACCAGCTTGAGTGTTTTTAATAAGTTTTAAGGCACATATGATATATTTTTTAAGAAGTTTTGGTGAAAATGAAAATTGTGACAATAATGCCCGCAGATCCTTATAATACTTGACCTAGTTGAATTTCGGAGTCACCACGGTAAGTTAATTTGATGACTGTCTGAGGTCTGAGGTTATTGTTGTGACATGTAGTTATATATCTAGATTATTTTGCCATTGCCGTTTATTAAACTTCTCGTAAATATGCTATGCTGTAAGTGATAAGTAGATAAAACTTATTAGGAGAAATATTTTCTCGGTTAAATTCTAGGCAATAGGTAGGAACTGTCATCGAAACACCCTTTATCCCGTACTTGGCGTTGGTCTTACGCTTTATAAAGGAATGAATACGACTATTGACGGCATCGTATCTAATAAAGAATTACTAATAAATATTCACATTGTTACTGTACAACTTAATGCTGCTGTATCATTTAGTGCCTTGTTTATTTTATAATACTTTAGCTTGTGTTGGTGCATTCATTACTTTATATTTATTGACTCTTACTTCCACATCAAGATTTAAAACTTTGCGATTTTGTGATATTTATTAATGTAAAATATTTATGTTGCCTAGCTCTAGATATTGTTGTTTCTAATATTCTATAGTATTGTCTCATGGATCCTTATGTAAAGATGTCTAGTTTTTAAAATGTATGCTGAGCTCCTTTATAACATAATCACTTATGCCTTATTCTATTATTCTATAAAAAACATTCAAATACAGTCTATAAAAATATTTATAGTATGGACCCTTATCAGTATATTTATTGTTGTAATATTATTTATTTTAGCTATGATATCATAATAAAGAATAATCATATATGATATCACAATATAATTAATACTTTACTACAATACTACATAAATATCACTGTACCTCCTAAGATTATTGCATTTGTGATTTTAGATTCATTCATTTTTAACATTTGTCTATGTTCTTTGTATCCTATTATGTCCTTATTATTTACACTGTTTATATGAATAATATTTTTTTTTAATTAAAACCATTACCAAAAAAATATTAAGTTGTCAAGGTGTATAAAGTAAGTTCACCTAATCAAATTCTCAGAACTTATGATATACCCAGATTTCGGGCATCATGGTAGTATTTAAATTGTAATAAATATTTTTATTATTTTTCTAACTATAATATTATATGATACATTATGTTGCAGTTACATTCTGTCTGTGGAAAATATTATCAACAATATCTTTCCTTGATTTCATTTTTGCTACACTCTTAGATATTATATGCTATACTATACTATATATTTATAGCATATATTTTATTAGATATAAATATAATAACTTTGTAATAAAATTTTTGGTATAGTAGAAGCAGGTAATGACATTATTAGTGACTTAGTGTTTAATAAAAATCTCTTAAACCCAATCAGCTATTAACTGGTTTTGTACAAACCATAAGTAATTAGTGAGTTTGTTTTTAACAAAGATAATGGATAAACTAAACAATGTTTTCTGTTTGCATATGCCACATGCTCCTTTTTATTTGTTTGACTTGTGTACTCATAATGTTTATGGTAGTAGCCCATTGTTCATTGCTATGATGCTGATACATGGGACAATGTGATACATAGCATACTTTTTATTTAACTAGACTCATCCTGCGCCCTCGTTAAATACGGCAGCAATGGAGGTGGGTGCACGGGCACTGGACGTGCTGCCGCTACTTCAGGAGAGGGTGGCATCTTTAACTGGGGGCAGGGATCGCAGAGGTGGGCCAATTATATGGTTCCCTGCTAACTCAAGGCGCGACCGTGTTGCACCTGACGACTACAGACGTTTGTTACATTATCTCATTAGCATTCCTAGGTAAGATTGTATTTAGTGTTGGAAATGAATAAAGGAACTTTATATAGAATATAATATGTTAAGTTTGAACATACACTGTAAACTCAACAGGGCTGATATGATTTAAATCACTGGATTTAAATCAGTGATTTAAATCGTGATTTTTAAAAAATCAATGATTTACTTAATTCATTAAATTTTTACTGCAACTAAATCAGCCAAAAATTGACAAATTGTTGAAGGAACTGAATGTGAATTCTAAAAAAAAATAATTTTTAAATTAATAATACTTACCATAAGTATTTGTTTATGTTCCTTTTTTAGTCTATTAAATTTTTTACTTTCCTTGTAATATTTTCAACGCTTTTTAAATTGTTGATTTTAGAAGAACATGTTGAATTACCAAAATACGTTTTTATCATTTTATTAATAAACTGACTAATAAATTAATTAACAAAGACGAGAAAGTAAAAAAATCACAATTATCAGATTTAAATCAAATAAATCTGATTATTTTGATATTTTTTTTCCAAATCATGATTATTATAAACCTTGAAACTCAAAGCTTCAGAATACTTTAACATGATTTGTTTAACTCACTAAAATTGTGCATCTTTTATAGCAGTGATACCATAAGGTCATATGGCTTTACTATTTTAATTGACATGCGAGGATCAGCATGGGCAGCCATCAAACCAATCCTGAAAGTTCTTCAAGAACACTTCCCTTCATCCGTCCATCAAGCATTGGTAGTTAAGCCTGATAATTTTTGGCAGAAGCAGCGTACAACTATAGGAGCTCATAAATACAAGTTTGAGGTTGGTTTTATTTCACTTTGGTGAAGAAAGGAAATATGTAGAGCATTATATTCAACAATGCCCCTTTAGATAGAATTTTGGTTGACTTTACATGGATTTGGCTCAAATTATTTCATTACCATGCATATTATTGGCACCAGAATTTAAATTCTTAGTGATATTATTTGATTTCAGACTACAATGATTAGCTTAGAAGCACTGCCTAAAGTCATAGATAGTTCCCAACTAACGCCTGATTTAGATGGCACTCTACAATATGACCATGCACAATGGATTGATTTGAGACTGGTAAGTTACTTTTATGTGTATTGTTCATGTATGCAATAAACTCTTGTTTAAAATATTGGACTTAGAACCAGGAAGTATTTTTTAAATTGTTTGATGAATGGATAGTCTACTTTATTAATGAAGACAGCTCATCGGCTCATTTAATAATGTTAAGTGTTGCAAAGCATGTTTAGTTTTATTTTGATAAATTACTAGCTGTGTATCAAACTTACTAAACTTGAACTAATTATAACAAGTAATTAAACATGTGTTTAATTTGTAAGAAAAGGTTTATTAGTTTTTGATATGTAACTTGCATTGTTTATAGGGTTCCATAGTAACTACAAGACTTTTTTTCATTCCACCCGGTTACAATCTGTCATTGTTGATAAGGTATTTTTAAATGACAGCAAGGTTTTATACATGACTTTTTTATATATTAACGCGGTATAGAAATTAAACCCGGTATGGGTTACCAGTACAGAGACGATCTATTATGATGATGATGCTTTTAGGCCTTGGAAGAGTTGATGTGGCAGGCTGGTGAGTTACTAGACCGCTTGGACGATCTACAAGAAGACGTGGCGAGGGCTGACTTCGCGGACGATGTGACGGGAGCCAGACGAGCTATTGACGCCCATGCCGACATCAACAAGAGATTAGCTAAGGTGCCAGTTGACGAATTGGAAGCACAAGGTGAGATAAGTTTGAATGGTAAATTAACTAGGCCTATTTCTTTCATTGGAAACCTGAGGTCGATTCTGCTACTTAAATCCTGCAATAATACAGTCCCCGATATTATGTTAAACAGCTTTTTGTGGTATTATCATAAACGTCAAACCAACATAAAACCCGTTTTAATTGGTCCAAACTACAAAAAGTAACATAAATAAGTAATTTACGAGAAATGGAGTTCTGGGGCTAAGTGTTTACTTTACCGTCTGGTAAAGTTACATGTAATATCAAATGTTAACAACGGCTTATCTGTGTGCAGTGATTTAAGTAATTGTTAAATATTATAAATTATAAAAAAATACATTGTAAGGATTTGCAAAAGAAACCACAAGCGCGAACGAAAATATATCTCATTTATTATTTGAATGCAGTCAGTCTAAGTCTGGACTACGTGTTATCTAATTTATCAATAACTGCAGTCTTTGGTAGCTACGAGCGGGCGGCAAATCGCTAGCATTCGGTTTTATCTACAACCGATTTCGCGACCGCGCGAATCAAACTTGCATATTATAAATTACTCCTTGTTGAGATAATTAGAATACATTAATAATTTATTTGTTTTATCTTTTATTTATTTCTTTATTACGATTATCTCCAACTGGCCATCGTAAATTGTATTCCCGCAGCGCAGAATGTTTCGCACTATTAATGGGTGATTCATGCAAATGATTGAGTGTTCACACGATGTCATTAAACACCTCCGACGGCGGCGATCCTGACCGCTTTTGCGGTTGGAACAATTGCGAAAACGAGATCATCCGTGCTATTTTGATACTAGTAAAATTAGCGCTTTTCGTGAAAATAACATCATATAATATTTATTATATCACTCATTACCACGGCTGAATAGCTCAAAAACCGGTCGGATAGCAAGTCTGCTGCATCAGCGGAGGTGTTGCATGAAGGTCTATAGTGCAGTGATTAAACTCAATACCTCACGCGTAATCGTGAATTTAATCCTTAAAGTAGTGTTAATATGTCGTAAATTCGCCTGTGCACATTTTCAAATTGTACACATTCGGGCGTTATTAAAATTTCAAATGGATATTACGCACAAGTGTTTCATAATCGTAATTCGCCGAAGGATGTAGGCGCATAGACATGTGCTTCGACTGCTTGCGGTTTACCGACAACACTGGTACGATAAACATTACTTTCACGATAAGTAGAGTAGGAGAATATTCAAACGCACGTTGCATGCACACTTTTTAATCTTTAGTTAGACTTTTGTCTTTTGTCTTTTACCAGCAGCTACAATTTAATTTTCGGTGAATATTTTCAATGACAAGTTTGTTATTCGCACGTTTTGAATCTTCTTTATGAAGTGAAAACTACAACATGTTCGAGGGTTCGTAAAATATTCTTACTTTCTTAAAATATGCAAAAAAATATATTCTCTTATGTTTTTATAATAAGTGTGTTCCGGTGTTTTACTCTCGTGTGTGCTGCTAAATATTGTTACGAATTAAATGTATTATTATGAATGTAAAAGTAGTCGGAATTAATGTTTATGTAAGTTTTAAGTAATCTCTGTAATAAATTAACGTGTTGAGATAAATCACCGACCTCCAATGCACTCAAAACATAGTATCCTACTGTCCCCACAGTTTCGTTATTTTTTCGTCCTCGGCTTTGTTATGATTTTCAGGGTTCTGTACTCAAAGGGTAATAAAAACGGGACCCTGTTATTAAGACGCCGCTGTCTGTCTGTCACCAAGCCGTATCTCGGTTTATGAGATACTATATAATATTATATAAGTACATATAACAAATAATAATAATATTACAAGCCAGACTCTCGCACGAAGGGTTCCGTACAAAACAGCTAAAAATCGTTGTATGAGAGCGCCGTTTAAATATTTATTTTATTCTGTTTTTAGTATATTTTGTTATGTCGGCAACAGGAATACATCATCTTTGAAAATTTCAACTGTCTAGCTATCACAATTCACTGGGAGTCTTACTTCTTATAGGGTCCCGATTACTATCCTTTAGGCACGGAAACCTAAAACAATGAAATAAATATCACGGAACCCTAAAACAATGAAATAAATATTTAAGTCCCATACAACAAACGTAGTTTTTGCCTTTTTGTACGGAAACCGTCGTGCGCGAGTCCAACTCGCACTTGGCCGGTTTTTTGTAAAGCTCTACTCGGGTTAAAATTGAAAGCTGACATTAGACCTTTCAATTTCAGATCGTAGTTGAAGGGTTCTGTGGTCCGCGGTATTATTAGACTAATTGGATTCGTACTTTTCTGAAGTGGAAATGTTCGAGTATCAAATTCAGTGAAGTTTCCATTCCTATAACAAACTTATAACTGTGACTCGGTGTAATCAAATGTTATCGATTTAGGTCGCCTCGACAAATATTATATTCTACATATGTGTAGTCTTATCCGCCTATAAATCTTTATATTTAAAGTCTTGACTTTAACAGTCAGATGGTGAATTTACCTATATAGATAGGCTAGACTATTTCGCTACATAACGTGAAAACGTAAGGTGGAAAAATATTTATTTTAACTGTTCATTTACGTGTCTCTTATACTACTTCAGGGCAGTCGCGCAAAATTTTTTCATCTGAACCGCAAACGAAACGTGAACGTTACTCAACTTTTTGAATGATTCGGTATGGCGCTAATTTTTTGACAGATAGTTGAAACGCAGCCGGACTGTTGCCCACGCGCAGTCAAAACAAAAAGTTGATGCGATGCTACTTTTTCTCGCACGTTTCTGAAACGTTTATCGTTTTGGTTTGTTAAATTGTTGCGAATATGAGGTAAAAATGAATTCATACCTAGCATTCTTAGATATTTTTCACGAATTTGATACGATAGTGTTCGAATTGTGTCCAGACGCAAAAATTTAAGCGATCGCATAATAAAATGAAATACTTTTTAACCGACTTCCAAAAAAAGGAGGCGGTTATACGTTCGGCTGTATATTTATATATTTTTTTATGTATAGGGTCTATACCCTATAGATATTTAGATATAACAAGAATCGACCAATTTGGGACTACGTATTCCCAAATTGGTCGATTCTTCATGATGGGATCCATGAGAAATCGAAGGAACTCCTCGAAATTTATATGGACACATATGGTGATTTCGACTTTTTCTGAAGTAGTCCAAGCATATGCTAGCAAGAAGTAATATTTTGCTCCAAAGTATACCCTGAATCATAAAGTACTGAGCAGAACTCCTGACTTCTTATAGATACATGTTTGGGGATTTCGGCGTTATATAAAGAACTGTAAGCATATGCCACTATGTCAATTAGAGTAATCATCATCATCATCACCACCATGACGCCATACATCATCACAGTATGATGATATAAAAGGTACTTCTCATAGTATTTTACACCAACACGTATATCTTTGAACTTTACTCTGCCGTTTATGGACGTATTTGCAAAATTTTTTTGTTCTTGTAAAGGGTATAATTCGAAATTGTTCCTTTAGTCCCTAAAGTGGAAACCTGATGATGGGATCCATGAGGAATCGAGGGAACTCCTCGAAATTTATATGGACACATATAGTGATTTTGACTTTTTCTGAATTAACACAAAGCATATGCTACCAAAAAATAAGATTTTGCACCAAGGTATTTGCACCCTGGATCTAAAAGCACTGAACAGAACTCTTGAGGCCTTATAGATACATGTTTGGGGATTCCGGCGTTGTTTAAAAAACTGCAAGCATATGCCATCACACCACTTACAGTAATAATCAACATCATCTTATTAAGAATACCTAATGGAAGCTTGGCGTGTATGCAATTTTATACATTCGATCGTTTATTTTAAACGATCTTAAAATGTATTAATAATAATTTAACAATATCACTAAAAAGGGATAAATATTATTTTTAACAAGAAATCAAACCGACTTCCAAAGTAATAATGCACAAAAAAGTATGTAAAGTATATAAAACTTATTTTCTATATTATCCCCTTTTAAATTCGAGTAAAATTTTAATTATTTCTCTACTCAATCTTCTTAATTTTGAAGTCGGTACCAGCAAATTTTAATGTAAGTTCTATAAAATATTGTAGGATATTGTTTGGGCTGGCAATCCTATGTTCATTATAAGGTGCCGTCATTCAAAGGTATTAACAAAAGCCTCAATTAAAGAAGTGTCACCCCTCATGCCACCAATCTTGCGTTCAAGCCACTTTAAAAACTATAAGGCTGGGACTATATGCTCCGGAATCCGTAGACCGGTGAAACTTGAGAGTATTGAAAGTAGATATCTGCGCTAAGACAATAGAGTTGAAAATCGAACATATGAGTGTCGAGTCAAATGTCAATGTCATATGTGACAGCTCGATACTCGAAACTTCTATTTCCACCTTATTGTACTAGGATAGAGTTCTATTTTCGATGCTCAGAATTTTCTACGGCCTTCCGGATTCCGGAGTATAGAGTCGCAGCCTAACAAACCACGTATTATGTCAACTAACTTCTTATTCTACTACTTATAGTGGTCTCGGTTTTTAAAGACACACACCCATAGACCACAAATGACAAACGCCAAAGCAACTAATGATAGCGCGCAAGCAAAATAAATGGTCAATTATGCTAAAATGACAGAATTTTACACAAATACTAGGTTCGCAACAGTAATGTCTATCGAAAGTTTCGTCTGAGGTTGAGTTACGTTTGGAAGGACAGTGCGATACTGAAATATGTTCAAACGCATCGGAACCGAACCGAAACTGAATCACAACCAAAGCAGAGTTGAACCTGAATTTAAACTATAAACATTTGCCCTGTTGCTCATGTAGTAACGAAACGGCCAAGTCACACATTTTGACTAAAATGTGAAGTTTGTGAAGTTAGGTCTTGCAGAGTTAGCGCGTATAGAATCAGAAGCTTGGCTCTAGATGAGATCTGATTTGGTCTCGTCTTGGCATGAAAATATTTTTTGTGGGATTTCACTTCTTTTGTTGTTAAGTTGCTTATGACATTATTTTTAATATTATAAGAAGGATACCTATATAAGTTTTCAGACCTATCATCAAAATTTGTGGAAGATTCATACAAAATTCCATTCCATAGTTTAAGGGGTGGGAGAATAACCGTTCCAAGATTTACAATGTTTTAAATGTTGTTTGGGTACTAATCATACACAAATACATTCCAAATTTCAGATTTATAGGACATTCGGAAGTACCTTATATAGGTTTTGATGACCATTAGTAAGTCAGTAACGAAATCAGGGGGTTTTATATCATCTATAAAATTTAAAGTATATGTGCTATGCTATCAAATATAAAAAAAATATTTATGTGTTTAATAATTCCGCTACTGGAAACATTAAAAAATTTCGTTCATCTGGTATAATTCAAACCGAAGTTATGAGGGATAAAAAAATCGACGAAATGCTTCGAGAAAAGGTGGTAAAGATAGTGCCTTGGCGCTTCGCTTGGCTTGGGCACTAATCTAGATATTATAGTTACTTTGTTGTAACTTGAATGTTCATCCGGGTTTTTTGATTGGGGCATGGGTCTCTCCTCAGTTTTATGAGGATTCTACTTTTGATTTAACAAAATATTCATTTTATCCAGGTGAGCGTGTCGTGCAACGCCTGGAGGCTGCAGAGGCGGCGTGTTCCGAGGCGAGCGGGAGCGGCGGCGAGGCGGCGTTCCACTGCGGCTCCCCCGCCACGGTGCGCGCGCAGATCGCCGCCGTCCGCTCGGCGCATGCGCACGCGCACAAGCTCTGGCAACACAAGAAAATGCAGCTCGACCAGTGTTTCCAGTTGCGATTGTTCGAACAGGATTGTGAAAAGGTAAAATGACTAAGACTTCGAAATTCTTGCGTAGCTATGATGTGTTCTCATGCTTTCTATTCTCATACAGACGAATTGCCTTTTTGATTTTTATGTTGATTAAAAATTGTGTATTACAAGTTGTATTTGTTTTTTACTGTGTGATACCTTTCAGCCGGTCTAATGTCAAGTTCATTCGTTGTTGCATTTGATCTTAATACGCTTTACTCCTGTATTGCAGATGCTGGAATGGATTGTGAATCATCGGACGGCTTTTCTGGCGACGTACGTGGAAATTGGACGATCGTGCACCGCTGCGAAGCGACTACAAGAGGAGCATGCCAGGTTTGAATCATTATATTTATTCAGGACTCATTAAAATATTATCTAAAATGTATAAGCTCAATTAGTCAAATAGCGGCTACAGGACTAAGAAGCAGTCTCTGTCTTAATTTTTGTGCGAAGGACAAAATGTATGTATTTGACTGTATTTGAGATCATTGTCATATATAATATTTTGTTTATCTTGAAATAAGTGTCCGTGACTTTAATGGTTAATTTTATATTTTAGGTCATCCGACGGTTCTAAATTCTAAATACAGAAATATCAAACAGAATAGAAGTAGGTCATGACTGTATGTGATCTAATTTTAAAATGGTCTTTATATTTGGATATTTCATTCGTTTTAGGGGAATAAAACTTTCATGTTTAGGGTTCCACCCAAAGCGTAAAACGGGACCCTATTGCTAAGACTCCGCTGTCCGTCTGTCTGTTGGTGACAGACAAGACGGACAGCGAAGGCTGTATCTCCTGAACCGTGATAGCTAGTTGAAATTTTCACTTTATGTACACATAGCTAGCTAGCTAGCTAGTTGGCGCTATAACAACAAACACTATAAAAATGGAACAAACATGATTTTTTAGTAAAATTGTACGGATCCCTTCGTGCCCGAGGCCGACTCGCACGTTTTTTACTAATGCCAGCTATTTTACTTTACTAGGATTACCGAATATCCACATTTTTATTTTTCAGTAAGTCCTTGCAACTTAAGATGATAACTACACTATATAACTGTAAAATACTATGTTGTTACTTCCACCCAGAAGCGAAGTAACAAATGTCGGCTGTTAAATGTTTACCGGCAAAACCGGCTTCCTCGTTCAATGCGTTTTGTAACAGTCAATGATTTAATACACACTCGCACCATGTACCTGTAATTGGTATATTGTCTGCACATTAATTGCACCTATTAAGTTTTTAATCATTTGGTGCACACGTAAATCAACATGCCAACGTATATGAAATATATTGATTTAATTGTTGTTTTTTATAATTTAGAAATCATTAGAAAATATGTTAATTAAAAAGGCCCTGATTTGCCTCGGCTTAGTATGGAAGTAATTTGTTAAGTTGTGAATTTAATATAATGCAATTTACAGTGTAGTGGTTTTTTAAATTGGAATTATCAGATTCTCATAAAAATATCAGATCACTTATAAAAATACAAATATAAACATACTTACTATATTGGACATACTAGACATTTATGAGAGCGATTACAACTCCTTCAACACCAGTGTTGTACAATAATTGATCATTTCAGCAATATTTGAAAAAATTGCAGGTAGTCAAATTACATTATTATATCAGGTTTGCAGCAGCCTGCACCGGCGGTGGCAGACCCAGTGTAGCTCGAGTAACGACGGCGGCAAGACGTCTCGCTGACAAACGACACTACGCCGAAACACAGATAACCTCACTAGCGCATCGCCTCGAACGGTCTTATAAACAGCTATCGGCGGGTATGTAACGCATATGAAAATGTGTCCTGTATTGTGACTTAAAATCGGTTACTTGTATGCTTGAGCTTGTGAGAGAAAATATCTTTAGCTTCGATCAAATATTGATTGTCTTATGTGCTAAACTTAACAGTGCGCATTTAATACAAGTTTTATTTTACTTAGCAAAAAATATTTTGCTTCAATCAGGTCTAGACGAGCGATCAGCAGTGCTGTCCCTGTCCGTGGTATTCCACCACAAGGCGGAGGCGTATGCGTCCGCAGTCGGTGGGTGGGGCGCTCAGTGTGCGGTTGCGCTGCAGCTTGCTACCGGGCAAGGCGGCGCGCCGTGCAACGATCCGCGCGCGCTCGAGCAACACGCACAACGCCACAGACAGCTATACGAGCACATGTGCCAGGCCTACACCGAGGTAATTATATATCGCTACCACTACCCTAGCTAATTATTAGAAGCATAAGTGGCGCGGATAGTGCGATCGCGCTGCAGCTCGCGACAAGCCAGGGCGGCACGCCGTGCAACTACCCGCGCGCGCTCGATTACTATACGCAGCGCCACAGACAGCTGTACGAGCACATGTACCAGGCTTACACCGAGGTAATACATTTGTCTCGATCGCACAGCACAGCAGCCGGCATCATATTAAATTGTGAAACATTGTAAACTCAATCATATATCACGGTTGCCGCGAGGGCGAGAAGTGGGCTACAGGTTTGCTATGTAGACTCTGCCTGCCTATACATTTGTCTCGATCGCACAGCACAGCAGCCGGCATCATATTAAATAGTGAAACATTGTAAACTCAATCATATGTCACGGTTCCCGCGAGGGCGAGAAGTGGGCTAAGGATTTGCTATGAGGACTCTGCCTGCCTATTTGGATCGGTGGTTTCTCTAAGTGTCCACCTGTGGACATAAACTCAGAGAAAAAAAATTTTCCTAAGTATTTTACCAGTTTGTTCTAAGTATTTCTGTATTTTGTTTGTTAATAATATTGGTATTTTGTTTCAGGTTCATTCGACTAGCAAGAAATTGCTGTACCAACTTGACCACTTAGTTCAAGTTTGTCACCAGACCGATCCTGCAGATATGGTAAGTATACTTAGAACTTTTTGGAGTTTACTCCTTGAGAAACGATTTTCATATACGTATAAGCCCAGGGTATGAAAATATATGGGAGTAAAATCGAATTCACGATGTCACAGTTCACACGGTACGGTGTCACACGATGTTAGCCGAAGATGCGTCGGTCGCTTTGCATTGCACACCAAATTTTATTTTATGAGTAAAACCAGTTTAAAAGTAAACCGTAAAAAAGTCGTGCGTCGGAGCTGACCTGTACCCTTTTTAGTTTTAACGTTTTTATAATATAGTTTATGTAATAAATTGGTCGATTTTTTTTATTTTATTCGGAAAATTTACAGCTTATGATTAACCACAATAAGTTTACACATATTTACGCCAGGAAGCCAATTAAGCAAGCAAGCTGAACCGGCCTGTTAATCGTTCTATGGAAACTAAGAAGACTGTCAAACAAAAACTGCCTTGTAAACAAAATCTGTCAATCCGCAGTCTGCAATATCCTGGATGTGATTTTATTTGATATGACACTAAGTTTTACTGTTACCGTGTACATACTTATTTTATTACTATTCTTTCAGAGCGACGGCACAGTGAGCTCAGCGGGCAGCAGCGGTGGCGATCCGGCGGCTGACTACAGCTCAGGCGCCAATCACGTGCTAGCCGTGATTCACCAGATACTAGGGCACCATAGAGCGCTAGAGGCGCGGTACCACCAGGCGCGCCTTAAGCTGCACCAGCGACTAGCGCTGCTATTGTACAAGGAGGACTGCAGACAGGTAACACAGTGTTGACACAGAAATTGGCAAATAGTTTTGTACTTGAGCGTGAAATACAACAAGTTGTATTTTAGTTACACCCAAATATTTGCATAATGAAAATTGTAAGTTAAACAAAATCTTTTTTAGGTGCTGGACTGGTTAGGTAACCATGGTGAAAAGTTTCTAATGAAGAACACGGGAATAGGAAGGAATCTCCATAAGGCTAGGGTATACCAGAAATCTCATGAACACTTCGAAAATGTTGCTCAGGTAGGCAAATATTTTTCTAAGAAAACTGGTAGCTAATATTTAAAAATGTTGGTAGCTAATAACAAAACGTAATATTTATGATATATGATGTAAACGATTTCACTGATCTAATTTTTATTGTGTTATAAACCAAAAAAATATATTTACATATCATCTGATAGAAATACTTTAACTCACGATTTCGAGATTTATAAGCGAATGTTCTCCGTCAACAGTTTTTATTTATTAGACATATTTCACTAATCTAATAAATCAATGTAATATCCATAGAACACATACACAAACGCCGAAAAACTACTAGCGGCAGCGGAGGAGTTGGCTCGCAGCGGCGAGTGCGATCCCGAGGAGGTGTTGGGAGTTGCGCGCGAGTTGGAGGCGCACGTCGCTGCGTTTGCCGCGAGAGTTGACAGGCGCCGGCGACGGCTGGATCTGGCTGTGCTGCTCTATTCACATGAGAAGGAGGTATGCGTTAACAATGTCACTGACAAGCATATAATACATACATAAACGCCAAGTAAACTACTGGCGGCGGTGGAAAATCTGGCTCGCAGCGACGAGTGTGATGCCGAAGTTTTGGGAGCAAGTTGGAGGCGCACGTAGCCGTTTTTGCTGCGAGAGTTGACAGGTGCTTGCGACGGCTGCATGTAGCTGTGCTGCTCTATTCGCATGAAAGGGGGGTACGTCTTAACAATTTTATTCACAAGCATATAAAACATACATAAACGCCGAGTAAACTATTGGCGGCGGTGGAGAAGCTAGCACGCAGCAGCGAGTGTGATCCCGAGGAGGTGTTGGGAGTTGTGCGCAAGTTGTAGGTGCACGTCGCCGCATTTGCTGCGAATCGACCGGCGACGCGTTGGCTGGATCTGACTGTGCTGCTCTACTCGCATGAGGAGGAGGTACGTTATGACTTATGTTGCATGATATTGTGTCAAACGTGGTAGTACACGAAGTAATCAAATTAAAATAATTTGATTGATAAGCATTGAACGTTGAAAGCAAGCGGCGATTTTAACTTTCAATCTTATTTAAATGTCAATGTAGCAATGAAAATTAAGGCACTTCGATTTTGTGTCACTCGCCTAGATTCCTTCGATTTAGTTCCACTTTGCATCTGCTATTTAGCTGAAGACGTGTAATGTCGTGTCAACGGAGATATCAAACAACTTGATCCATTAGAATATGATTTATTACTGAACCATCAATATAAGACATTACACACTTTATATACTTACTCATACACACTTACATTACTACATACTACTCGCACACTACAGACGTTTACTAGTCATCTAGCCCCGCCTGGCTTATTTCATCTTCTAGCAGTGGCTGAAGGCGGTGCAGAGATTTAGGGGTATTTAGCTACACTATGGAATTTGCAACTGTTGTTTATTTTTTGCCTTTTAGCGCTTGTTGAAAATCTAGGTCCACTGTTGCAAGTTCTTTTTTTGACCAGTTTTTACCTATCGTAGCTGGTGCAGTGGCTGGAAACAGTGCGCGGCGGCGGCGGCGTATGCGCGGCGGACGAGAGCCCCGAGGCGGCGCGGCGCGCGCTCGAGCAGTGCGCACAGCACCGCGCTGCCAGTCTTGACGCCTGCGCCGCCACTATCGCGCATGGCGAGGCGCTCATGCAGGACCTCAGGTACTGCAGATATTTTATAAAAGTTCGGCACTTTTGCTATGACACATCCTGAGTTCATAGTTGTGTCCCTACAAAAACTCACAATAACGGTACGTAGCATATATAGGAGCCAAGGTACATATCCGCTCTTGTGATGCCCTGTAGTTTGGCAGATTCATAAGCATGGCATCCACCTCGCGCAGGTGTCATATCTTTCATTCGTGATCTCTGTATTTATGTATTAGTGATAGATATAATCGTGCACATCATGGTAGGTATGGATGGAGCAATGAAATGAAAAAAAAATACTATTTCTTCCTGGAAGGAAGTACCCCACTTGATCAAATAAAACCGACTAAGGGCAGTTTATCTGGGGTCGGAATGGCGGAATTATATGGGCGAGTTTGTGTCTTGCGGAGAGTCACCCATACATGAGATATTTTTTTTAGTTTGATAATGACAATTATTTTATTTATTTTTATTTTATTTTAAAAATAAAATAAAAATAAAATAAATATTTTTCAGTGTAATTATTTTTTTGCCTAAACGTCTTTACATAAGCATTGGATCATGTGCCTGGAAGTATCCGCTATTGATTTTTGGAGATCTTTATATACACATTACATAACTATACCAAATTTCATCCATTATAGAAGCTGGAAGGGCAGAAAGACAGTCAGACAAACAGACAGACGGACGGACAGAGCGAAACTATAAGGGTTCCTTGAGTATTACGGAATCCTGAAAATAACCGTTAAACACTTTCTAAAACTTATAAAAATAAGTGAAATCATAATAAAAACATTTTCCACGTAAAATGAAGCCACGACGAGAACACATGACTCGCACTGTCAAAAAGTTATCAGATCACAATATGTGGAGCACAGCTTCTTACTCTACATGTCCTTACTCTACAAGCACAACTACACAAACTCTACACCGTAGTCAAAATATGTGGCTTGGCTGTTTGGTTACTGTAAGAACTATTGTATAATAGACGAACAGTAGAGCAAGCAGGAACATTTGTAAAAATTGTAACGTAACGTAAAGTGTCAATGAGACGAATACTTCGGAATTCTTAGGGACCTAGCACAAAGCGCTTTGTAATCGTATCGTGAACACATGAGAAGACGCAATCTTACGTAATGAATGATGAACGAATGAAAGGTACATCATATGGATTGACTAAAACAGTGTTGCCAAATATACGAATTTGCCCATGTGTATGCAGAATTTTAATTTTCTAGAACATTTAAAGCTAAAATTCGGAGATATCTGAGAAGTAAATAATAATTACTTTCCTATAATTAATCATACTCTAGCGGTACTAATAGGGGGGGAAAATAGCGAGTGCAACCATTATTATATTTCAAGATAATTTAATATTTTCATAACAATTTCACTCAACGTTGTTAATTTAAGTATCCAAATTATATCAGTCAAAGATAAGATAAGTTTAAAAAATCTATACATATTTTATACGGAATTTGGGATTTTTTTTTACGGAAAACTGTTTTAAGATGTGGGCATCACTGACAGCTGACGTATGTGTATAAAGAACTAATGGCGATTGTGTCCTTTTTATTTTCTTATTATTATGTATAAAAACCGGAAGTTATCGGAAGTTTTGGACAAGTTCTGCCTATCAATAAGGATCCAATGTATCTACTTTAAGTGTCCATCAACCAAGTTGATTCTCCGCATTAACTAGTAGGTACTCAACAACAATAAAACGGATTTAATTGAAAAGGTTCCTATGCTTTGTTTTAATAGTATTGTGGCTTTTATGTTTTTCTTTGTTCAAATACCTATACCATAACTGCCCTCTAAAGTGAAGTCTAGTATATTTTGTTGATCTAATCATAACAAAAGATCGTGTTATTCCTTTGTAGATACTTAAAATTCAACAAAAAACATTTTGGAATAGGGATTTATATGCTTAATTCAACATTTGTTAGTAGTTCCAAAACAAAAGCAATATATGAGACGTAGTATACGAAGTTAACGGGCTGTATGATAATGATATCATACAGCCCGTTAAGCTGCTGAACAAGTGAAGGTGTCAATGTTTATTTGCAAGGACTAGATTATTCGCACAATAAAACTCAAATGAAAGTAGAGACATTTGATGTCAATAAAACAATTATAAAATTTGTGACAAGTTTTATTTCTTTCCTTTTAAATAATTTAAATTAATTTAAAAATGTGTATAATATTGTTTCATTCATTACATTTCATGCATGTGCACATAGATGTATTATAAAGCATGTGCATCAATTATTATTCCACATAAATTGTCGTAAGCATTTATTTAACAATTTATAACAAAGTTCAATCCTAATTCCTAACCTATTGAGAAGAACCAGCCCATTGCCAAATACCAAATATTATATTATTAGGCTGGCACAAAGTTAAGTTTAACAGTATGATTTGTACTTTTATATTAATATTGGTGCTTGCATTTTGCCAACCGAGAATTGCTAGTATTAAGTCTTGCATTTATATATGGAACATCAGAATTTTATATGAATGTAGTATGTTTTATATGTAATTGTTTCCTCAAGCTACTTTTTGTAACCTTCCTTATCTTATTTCAAAATTTGGTTAATTTTGTTTTGTCTGAAACCAAAAATAATTGGTAAATAACTTTTGTATACATTATATAAACACTAATTAATATATTTTGGTGTCATAGAACATTAGCATACTTTATGTTTGAGTTTTTCATAAGTCATCATCGGCTTTCAAATATAATAAATATAATAGCAGTTGCTTATTATAATAGGAGTTAGGATATGTTTGTATTTTGTAAGTAGGTAAAGACGGACATTATCAAAGCCACCCAGGGATTGCGGGTTCCAATCCAGTCATGAAACAAAATAAAATACAAACAAAATACTGTACTTAAATTTTGTTCTAAAAGAATCCTAATATATTTCAGTGTTTTCTTGTCATGTTGCGAACTTATTTTGTATCTCTTTGTTCACTATGTGAACGCGTTTGAATTAACAAATGAAAAGCGACAAATTCATCTCAGAAACAGGGCTTATTATTAGCCTCTATTAATGATGCAGCTTGCTGCAAGGTAAATTGAGCCTGCTACGTTTGTAAACTGACAATGCGAGTGCATTTTACTTGTTTGTAAAAAAAATATTATTTCTTTCATAAAAATTCGCCATATTGTTCGACGTAATCTTTGTTCTAAACAAAACCATAACCAAAACCCAAAACCATATGAGATTGACATTTGACAAAATCATAGTGTTGCCATGTAGGATTTTTTAAAGAAGAATGTTCAAGTATCTATGGAACTTAGTATCGCTAAAAATATTTTTGTGCCAGTAGCTATTTTAGCTTAAATAATAGCTTGATTATAGCTCTTTCTAATACATCAACTACGATTCTTATAACTCACCGGAGTTTACGGCAATTTCAATTTAAAAATACGAGTTAAGTAACGTTGCGCCTCGTATTTGAGCCTATAAAGCTTAAAATATATGATAAAACCTAATTAAAAATATAATTATAATTAATAATAATATCTATAAACTATTACATAACAAAAACATGGAGTACTAAATATTATTATCGGTGTATTCACAATTATTAGTACCTACTTGACAACAGAAATAGTACAACATAATATTTTATTGTTTTAGTTTTTATACATTACACATATTTATGATTTTTATTATAAATATATACCAGACCTAAGTACATATTATTATATATAATAATATCCATGAGCAAGAGAAAACTTAATTCTTTGGTGTGATTGGAACTGCGCTAGACGGTCAATAGTGTGAATGCTTTTTTACTGTTTTAATATGTGAAAAAGGAAATTGAAATAAGAGCAACTTGTGTGCGATAAACAATAATGTATTACAAATCAAACAGAAATACAGTTATAGGTAAGTATGTATTTAATAATTATGTTTTAGATAAATAGGTACTCAGCTCAGATTAAATACTTAATAAGAGAGAATATGCTTAAGAAACTGTTTAATCAACATTTTCGTAAACATATTCTTCAAAAAATCATCTAAAAACTGAGCTGGTACATGGACGTCGTTGTGTCGGCCCCAACTCAGATACCATACAATGGTCATTACATGAGCACAACACCCTACTGTGCGTTTTCCTACTAAACAGCTACAGCTACTGCTGTAGCCCGAGATGACTTAAGCTATTTCTATTTTCCTCCAAATTATTTATTAACATATATGTATAATATGTCCTGTTATTAACATGCCGTGACGTGATTCTGCCACGAAGAAGCTAATTTTTATGGACACCTAAAATCAATGGTATGTCTTCTTCAATAGTGTTATTAATTTGTATTATGTAAGTGCCATTCTGGCGAATGTGCTCGCCATAATATGAAACTGCTTGTTTCAACTGGTATGACCCAAGTGCAAATCTTTTCAAATCATCAATATCAAATATAGGAAATGATTCTAAATGAGGGTTATTGCCATCAATATTTTGGAATTGAGACCACCTTCTGTTCAAGTTTTCGGTCTTTATTAAAAAAAAAAAAAAACAATGACAGGAGGGAACTTATTAATTAGAGTACAACCAATTCTGAAGTCTTCCATTAAATGTTGTGCAGCTCTATTAAAAAACTCCTGCCTGAATAATTTATAGTCCCGTTTGAGACGACCATTTACCTCAACCCATCTACACATAGTTATGCAGCGAGACTTGTTGGCTTATTCGGTAGTCAGTTGAACAAAGATTCAGGCATATGTACAATGTACCCAAAACCACGTAATTCTTCTACAACATCTCTAAATCCTCGATCTAAAATAAATATATCTCCTTGCCGAAAATAGGACCTCATGGCACCATCTGACCTGCTAAACTCATTGCTCATTATTGTGGCATCATTTGTCGTAGCTTTATATGGCCCTATACAATATTATATATGTACATCGCAGCACACAATCATTAAAGGCTTCACGAGATTGGCATATTTATGTAAGCTATAAGTTTGTTTTTGAACTAAATAATTGCTACTGCTTTGGTAATGGTAATTGCTGGCTTGGTTTCTATTGGCATTGTGTTATTCCCAAATAGTCATTCAGGTATGACTGTGTTTCTTATTGCCACTTCTCTTACAGACATGTGCTCTAAACCTAAATGAAGAGGAACAAATTGTTCACTCAATATGCTTCTTGCTTTGTTCATATTGCGTTCTAAAGTGCTTCTAGAAATATTGAAAATTACACTTAACCTTTCGTTACTGTCTCCCCTGTTCTCAATTTAGTTAGGTAAATACTTAAGGCAATACTAGCACTGGCACTTCCTCGTGCAAACGGGGTATACTGCTCAATAGATGAGAAAACTGAGTAGCATCCCAATCCTATCCAGTAATGTAGTAAATGAGCTGGTATTGTGCGAATATCACTGAAGTCTATTCTTTGTAATGAAATTCTTTCTAACATTTCCAACAGGTTATCCATTTGCGCTCTATTAAAATCCCCACGTTCCACATGTTAGTTGTTCCAGCATACATAATCATTTAAATGATAACTGCATACGCGAGCACTTGGGGGAATATAAATCCTGTGATTACTTAACATAAAATCTTTTAAGATCCTCGGAACTAATAACCTCTCCACATTTGTACAGCTAGGAAACACACAATGTCTTGTTGTAGCAGGAGCTCGTTTATATTTACTTAAAGTTAAGGTTGGTTCATGTCGTCTTTGAGGTAGAAACAACGGTTCCTGCGGAAGAGGTGGTGGTATTGGAGCATGTATAACTTCCTGTGGAAGCTGTGGTTGCTCAGAAGTCTGAACATTTTCTGTTTCACCACCAGTAGTACTTCTTATTGCATCCTGTTGCAAATGCCGTTGCACATTTCTTCTAGCTGCTATCCAACATGCTCGACATACTGACGTGAAACCTAAAAATGAAATATTATAAAGCTATTGTTTAAAAACATCTATGTTTTAAACTAACATTTTTCTTTTGTAGATTTTTTATACACTTACCTCCTTATTAATAAACGTTGTATAAGCTTTGAATAGTTATACAGTGTTTTATCTTCTTCAATCGAATTAAAAATGTCACTTGTGTGACGGGAACAAAACACTGTATAACTATTCAAAGCTTATACAGCGTTTGTTAGTAAGGGGGTTAAATGAAAACTAAACAAAATAACTATATTAACTTTAGTTTCATATTATTATGACAACTATTTACAAAATATAGGTCGCTTTCTATGAAGGAAGAAGGAAAACTGTTATGAATTATTTTTTTGATAAAACTTGTTATTACATAAACTAATAGACTCATGTTTTTGACCATTAAGTAGATATTTAGATCTCAAACTATACACAATCTAATATACATGTAAAAGTATAGAATGCATTTATTTTTCATAGAAAGAATTCTTTGATATAAATTATTTTCCTTACCAAATGAGGAGATATCCATTGAATCATAATATTCCTTTCTTCACAATTTATAGGAACTATAGATGTACGCGTACGCAGTATGGATACTTCACAAGCAAGACATACACTAGTGTGTCCCAAAATTGGAATAAGGGGCGCAGGCCCAATTTGAATAGCATTTTGCAAAGCTAATAAACATTCATTGCAAATTGCGTCTCCGCGTGAAATATGTAAAGTCAAATAATAACATTTACATAATCGCCCTTAGTAAATAATTAATACATTTGAAAAGTACTTATTAGCGATCAAATGGTTTCCATCTTTCATTTTTAGAGGTAACTGTATAATAATATTTTTGTAGTGTGTATAACAAAGAATTACTATTTTTACTGAATATTGTAGGTAGGTACTACAAAATCAATGTACTACTCACTGGTGTAGGTGCAATCCAAGATGCTAAAGTGTTGTAGACACTATCATTAACTTCTCCCAATGACTGCCGACTAATATGCCGCAGTCGAAGTGAACAATTAACACACCGTAAGTTTTCCATGTTTCTGCTCACTGTTAAGTCTCTTCAATGAATATCACTTTCTCTTAACTAATGGAGTCTCTGTCTCACTTAACTAATGGAGTCTCTTTCTCTTAATTAATGGAGTCTCTATCTCACTATCACTTTGTTTATTTCTACTGATTGTATCAAACCACACAAGAAATATTCACACGGTCGCGCTAGGTACAATCCAAAAATTCAAACAATAACGTGCGTCGTCATTAATTCAAGGAACGGCAATGACGTTTGAGACATCGCCGTCTCGGTGTTGCCAGGTGACAAAATGTAATATTGTTCAATCGATATTATCGAGTGGTGGATATTAATTAAATGAATTAAAAACATTTGGCGTATCCAAGCAAAATTTAACGGTTTATTAGGCGGGTCCATACATAGCGAGCCTCCCCACGTGGTATTTGCCGCGTAAGGAAATGGTCCCCGACGACACAAGAGTGGCAGCCTTGGTAACCTTTGAGCAAAACAAAAAGCCGGCTTTTTATTTTGCGCAAAGGATAAAGCTGGGACTATATTACTGAAATCTCTCCGACCGTAGAAAATTAATAAAAAATCTTCATTTTAATATTTTATTTTAACACTGCATATGGATAATATATTATACTACTTAAATTCTGGTTTTACTTGAGACGACGAAGTACTTCTACAATATTTCGCATTCAATAGTTTATTTTCGGCTTTAATTAAAAATAAGGAACTAGTTTAGAATAAAAAATATTTTTAGACGTAATAACGAAAATATTATAACATGTTTGTAGACGATTACTCTTGGTAATCGATTTAAATTACTGAGTGAAACTAATTACACCTAAATGGCAACACTTTTCGTATTTAGATTCAGCCATTTTCAGTGATAATATAAAAAAAATCTATTAATAATATTGATTCTTGATCATTATTGTTCCGGAGAATTAATAATTACAAATTTAATCTAAAATAAAAACTGGAATTTTCAATGTATTAAGTTAATGGCACAATTTCAATTGAAGCGATACCATCCGTGGGCATTGTCCATTAATATGTATTGTGTTCAAATTTTTTTTTCGCCTATTCGATGTTAGACAACATGTTAATAAACAATCTAGAACCCATTTACGTATTTTTATAAAAACAATCCTAACGATTTAAACTTACAATAAGAAAGAGAGCGATGTATCGGCCCACGATGTCACGACTTGCTCTCGCCATACATTTGTAATTAAAAATATATGGCGGTAGCAGCTTGTGACGTAACAAATTGTTTTGCGAGAATGCTATTTTGAAACTTAATTTGTAAAAGTATTGTGTTATTCTACACTAGGCAACATATTAATATGGGCCATTATTTTAAAATTATTGTCCGAATTTGAATAATTTTCTTAAAGAGTTTTTAGTATGACCTATTAAGTAGCACGGAAACTTACAAGTTTCTATCTCCTATAGTTTAGAAATGCCAGGGGGGGACCAACTTATAAGCCACTTTGGAGGCCGAATACTCGAAAATGGCCGACTTTGTAAAATGGCCATGTATGAAATCTTGCTTTTATTTTAAAATACCTATTCAACCATACCCCACACGATGGGGTAGAATGAAAATATATTTTTCAACCCCATTTCACATGTATGGAGAGCTTAAAATATAAAATATTTACTTTACTAAAATAGATAATTATTATTATTTTATGATTTAAAAACTGCGATCTCTGCGTAATCTATTTAAACTATGATGAAATTTGGTATTTCATCAATTTATATTCACAATGAGATACATAAAAGAGAGTCGTGTTACGAGTAGTTACACTATTTATAACTCGAGAGCGGCTGAACCGATTAGCTGAAAATTGGTCGGGAGGTAGCTTAGAACCAGGAGACGGACAAAGGATACTTAAGTGCCCCGCCGAGTCTGTCTGTCTGTCAGTCTCAAAATCTACTAAAAGAATTTTCATGCCGTTTACATATTTTACCGACAGAGTGGTTTCTTAGGAAGGTTTAGGTCGATAATAATTTGTTAAGTAACTTTTATCGAAAACGCTGCCTGACCTAACCCGTTGCAGATAAATAACAATACAATGTATGGTGGGATTGTTTCTCTTTTATATGTCTACAAAAAAGTCCGCGATGGCATAGATTTGTCTATATGTTAAGGATAGGTTACTATACCCATTCTAAGTTTTAAAAAATGATCAGAAATAATGTGGTATTTTAAGAAGGTATTTACACGGGTACAATTTAATTATCCTTATCTAGGAGATTATATTTAGAGATATTTTAAAAATTAAAAAGTACATGTGAAAATTTATTATAAAGTGTATATTTTTACTCTGCGCTATTACTATATTGCAGGTATCACTGCAATATAGTAATTTGCGCAACAAATTACAACAAAAAAACAAAACTGCTTTTGTGGGCAAAAGCTAGTATAAATAATAAGTAGATATTATAAATATAAGTAATATAAAAATAAATATAATCATATTATGTGCCTGAAAAAGAAACACTAATTATGTTTATATATTTAAAATATTAAGTAGGTTTATTTTAAATAAAGAATTATAATTTAAAGAATTATAATAATTTTATTGTAGTATTTATTGTTATTATTTATTTTATATAAACTCAAAATGTCTAAATCTATGTTTACTTTTAATATTATACATCTACCTCACACTGTCTCTGCATCACCCATAGGTTGGCTGGTAGAAAATGCCACAAGGCATTACGCCCGCCTCTGTACCATATTGTTTGTGTGCATAAAGTATAGTAAATAATAATAAAAAAATATAATAATAATAATTATTATTATACAATTACCTAATCATCAATCAAAATTAAATTAATCCTTATTTTACACTATATAATTAGTCAATTAGGTTATAATATTGGAAACGTATAGATGAATAAATTTCCTTTCACATGGTTCACCGAATGTATATACGATTCTCGTATAAAAACACGAACGGGTCCCATAAAAGGTTAGAAAACTCGTTACGCTTGTGCATGCACGGGTGACGGGTCCTACTGGAGGTTAGAAAAACTTATCCTCCGCCCGCCTGCTACTGATTTGGCTATAACTACATGTGTATTGCTCAATATTTATTGGAGTTTACACTGCGGGATGTGAAGTCCTATTTACAATATTCGCAATATTAAGAAATTTTATTGTTCCTCTAAATCTTATCTAGTCTTGCATTTTAAATATATTATATGCTTCTCTTTTTTCCATGAACATTCACCTCATAATATTATGACGTGTTTTATACACGTAGAAGAAGCATTTTTATCTCAAAATATATGTACCATAGAAATGATGAAACTTCACGTTGGCAGGATTTTTTATTTCTTTGCTAACGTAGTATTATCAATTATCATCATCTTTTGCAAAAAATATGCAAGACTGGATGTCTTATTTTAAACTTAATATTCTTCTTTCCACAAATCTTTGTAGACGAGTCATAATGCGAGGTTTAATTAAACTCATGTTTAGGTGCGGCAAATAGATTTTAATGTTTCTCATGATTGCGAAAATACGACTAATCATTTTAAGTTTGGTTTTTCTGCAGACGATTTTATTTGCATGTAAAGGTATTGTGCAAGTATTAATTTTATACAGTAAATAACCGCCTCCCTTTTTGGAAATCGGCTAACAAAAAAAAATGAAGTAGTGCTTACGTCCACAAGATAGTGTAATAACTATGCATCTGTTTGAGGTAAGAAATGAGGAATTGAAGTTAAAATTCAATATTTGGTAGGCCCTGGACAGTTTGGTCGTATATCGTGATTCAACACTAGACTAACTTGTTTACCGTAAGTGGAAACGTGCACCAAAGACGCTGGCGCCAGACTACAGGATGACTGGGACTCATGCCCTTTGCGAGACATCGGCTATGCACGACATCGACTTTTTAATGAAAGCTAAAAATACCCTAGGGTCTAGTCGTTAAACCTAAAGAAACCTGCCACTTAATAAGTGTTCGAACTGATTCATCCCAATTTATACCTGCAATTAGTTTAATTAAATTAATTATATTGGATACTAGAATTTAAATAAGATCAAATTGACTAAACTGAATTATTTTCAGATATTTTGTTTTACGAAAAAATTATTTTCTATTAATATTAAAATATGTTTCTAAAATTTTCCTCATGCTTGTGGATCGCTCTATATCAATTTTTAACGCTTTCTATTCTAGTTTTGTTATTTTACAAATATTTTTTTATTAGATATCGTTATTGCTATCGCCGCATTTCGTAAAAATGGTCAGCGTGGCATAATACCAGAAGCCAATAAGACGTGTCCACGATGAGTAAAGTGAATGCGCGGCTATAAATAAATGAATCTATAATTACTTGTAAGTTGTATATGTGATTAAATAGTTAATGTCGTGGGATTGAACAATGTTGAATAGCCAACTGGGCCACTTGAGTCGTACTTTATGTAGCTGGGGCGGCTTTCAATGCTCCCCTTCATTTCCAATCACACACGTTGTTGATACATCGTGTGTTTGTTTTCAATATATAAAAACAGTATTTGTAATCCTATTTGCAATTAGATAAATATGAAAGGGGATGACAGAAAATGAAAAAATATTTAAAGATGATTTTTTTCCTGTAGGAGGTATATTTTCCGGATCACAGCAAGAAACGTTTGACTACGTAAGTAGTGATTTCTTGTTATGGTTGTAACTAAGTGTTCTACTCTAATGATAACATCATTTATGACTAAAAAACCCAGTGCGAGTCAGACTCGCGCACGAACGGTTCAGTACAAAACGGCTTAAAATTCACGTTCGTTGTATGGGAGCCGCTAATTAAATATTTATTTTATTCTGTTTTTACCCGACTACGGCGAGGCCAAAAGGAACGGTAATGATTTTGGCAGTCTATGCATGTATGTATGTATTATGTATATTATATGTTTGTTCCACCCTAGCGCCTAAACTACTGATCCGATTTTTATGAATGAGGTAACAAAAGATTCGCAATAATGGCCCGGGTATCACACGCTTATTACGTAGTCAGGTTATAGTTTATATATAAAAAAAAAATAGTTATAAGTATTTGTTGTTATAGCGGCAACCGAAATACGCCTGTTTCTGAAAATCCATGAGATACAATCTGGTGACCGACGGACGGACAGACAGCAGTCTCAGTAATAGGGCCCGTTTTTACCCCTTGGGTACGGAACCCTAAGTAGCTGACACCGGACGCTCAGCTATAGATATACATATTTTATTTAGGTGTAAAAATAAAAAAAAATAATAATATAAGAAATCAAAAAGTTTTGAAATAGATAAATTAAGCATAGTGCATATTACTTATACACACGAACAAATATTACAATATGTAGGTAAACAACGAAAAGTGTCCCATAAATGAGTTACATTGATTTAATTATTTTATTGTAATATTAAAGATAAGGCATGTATTTAAACTTGCGACAAATTCCGGGTGTGAATATAGTGAATACTAAATTACCAAGTTGGCGAAATAATGTAAGGAAGAAATGTTTTCCCTTATGAAAAGGCATTCAAATTTTCATTAAAAAATATTTTATCTTCAAAGTATTCTTATACAATAATAAGGGTTCCTTGAGTTTTACGGAACCCTAAAAACTGGCGAAGTGCGTATCAGGCCACACAGCAGACATAGAATTCCGTCCGGAGTGAAATCGTAAAAGTCTGTAGTGAACTTATAGTTTCGTTATTTTTTGTACGAAGTTTTCCAAGTAAGCGCATTTTACAAGTACGGCCTCTATAACTGCTGAACAAGCAAAATTATGTAATATACTTTTCCGTATATTTAGCTCTAGCCGTTACAGTTTTTCTTCAAAGTTCATCACATGGACAACCATCATGATTTTTTTTATATTTTTTAGTCTTCCGTTAAGCTCCTAGAAGGGGATGGGGGGAACGATGGACGGATATGACGAAAATATTACGGTTCCGAGACGTCAACTACCCCCTACCCTAAACGTAACCCTAAAATGGACTGCAATTCCAATGTCTCGCTAAACTCCAGAACAGCTGGACTGATTTAGCAAATTTTTAGGGTTCCGTAATACATAAGGAATCTTATAGTTTCGCTCTGTCCGTCCGTCTATCTGTCTGTCTGTCCGCACTTCTAGCTTCTGTAGTTATGAATATATTAAGTCATTACATATAGAATTAACATTTTGTAAAGGAGGAACATACAGTCGATTTTTTTTTAACATAATATATTTATTTAATCAAAGTATATACCATTGCTTTCTAAGCACTTTTGCCATCTCACAGGTAATTCATTACTTTACTAATAAAACCATTCGGACCAGAATCAATTAAATATTTGAAGGCGCTTTAGACTGCCCCATCGGAGTTGAATTTTTTTTCTTGCAAGATGTTATCCAAATTTCGAAAAAAATGGTAATCTGTTGGAGCAAGGTCCGGGGAGAACGGTGGATATCTTAGACATTCCAATTGAAGCTCCTGTAATTTGGTAGCCGTCTGTTGTGCAGTGTGTGGTCTAGCGTTGTCCTGAAGCAGCAATGGTCTAGAACGAATGACCGACCTCGGTTGTTTAGCAGCTAGCCATTCCATCATGATTTGCAGTTGCTGGCAATAGACATCTGCCGTAATCGTCTGGCCAGATTTAGGAAAGCTGTAGTGTACGACACCGGCACTAGTCCACCAAACGCTCACTAGTAACTTTTTTGAGTCAATTTTCGCTTGGGGCAGGCTTTGGCTAGTTCGCCAGGGTTCAGCCATTGCGATGAGCGTTTCCGATTATCGTACAGGATCCACTTTTCAGCACAGGTAATGATTCGATTTAAAATCCCTTCATTATTGTGCCGGTTGAGTAATGTAACGCAGCAGTCGACGCGCGTTTGTCGGTTTGCTTAACTCAATTCATGACCTGTCAAGCTTTTTCACCTTCCCAATTTGCTTCAAATGGATTAAAACCGTTTTATCACTAACACCGCAGCCTGCAGCTAACTCGGACGTGGTTTGCAATGGGTCAGCTTCCACAATAGCCTTCAATTCTTCATTATCTCTAACTTTGGTCTCCGGCAGTCCACGGGGCTTTTTCTGCAGGCCGAAATTTCCAGGACGAAAACTTTGGAACCAAAAACGCACTGTGTTTTCTTTCACGACACCGCCGCCATACACATCATTAATCCTTCGAGCCGTTTCTGCAGCACTGGTGCCACGGTGGAACTCGTACTCTAAAATAATACGATATTTCAAGTTTTCCATTTTGTAAACAGAGTGACGCAAAGAAAAAACCAAAAAAGGAAAAAAACAATGAATTACGGTTCTCTAGACACAAATGCATGAGTAAATAGCGGTATAAATTTGAAATTGGAATTCCTAGAAAGAAGATAATATATTTGAGATCAAAGTGGCCAGTACGACAAAACGCCAATTTCATATGTAAGGACCTAATAAATGGATGAAATTTCTGCATAGTTATAGATTTGTCTATAGATCTCAGTTTTAACATCATTAAATAATTATTTTATATTTTAGGGTTGTTTCTCCATACAATATGTGAAGTGGGGATGAAAAATATTTTTTCATTCAACCCCATCGTGTGGGATATCGTTGAATAGGTCATGAAATAAAATCAAGGTTTCATACATGATTTTTATACAAATACGACAAATTTCGAGTAATCGGCCTCCAAAGTGGTTTATAAGTTGGTCCCCCCCTGGCATTTCTAAACTATAGGAGATAGAAACTTGTAATTTTCAATGTTGATAGATCATGCTAAAAACTCTTTAGGAAAATTATTTTGAACCAAATCGAATAGTAACTTTTGAAGTAATATGTAAAAAACCTATTACGCGTTGATAATATCCGTTACTCCTCACCCTTCTCAGTCATGTCCCACATGTCCCGACATGCTCTTGGTTAGGTTTTTTATTGTATGGCTTGTAAATCTTGAAATAAGTGAGGAAATTTAGGGAAAGTTCAAACGGTGCGAAATGTAAGAAAAAAATCAGAGAAAATTCTAAAACCGACCATGATATTTCCCACACTAAATGTTCACTGTGTTCAATTTATCACGTGACTGTCAAATATTTATAGCTGCGTTCAGATTACTTGTCTAGTTTGTTTAAAAATAAAACACTTAACCCGACTACGTAAAAACGGGGTCTAAAAAGGCCGAAACAAGAAAATAATTCAGATAGAAATCCAGATGATCTATGCATTATAGGTACAAAAACGGTCAAGCTAGAACCGTGGTCGCACCCACTAATGGCATCTTAGCCTTAGTTCACACCGAGATGCGTCGTGTCCAGGTATGAGCTGTCCCTAAGGCCTAGAGAAGTTTCTAGAATTATACCCAAAAATAGATACAGACGACTGCGATTTGACATCGATTCTTCAGAACTTTATAAAGTAGGCGCGACCACGGCGATACCTTGACCATTTTTGTACCTATGCATTTCTGGATTCCTATCTGAATTATTTTCTTGTTTTGGCCTTTTTAGACCCCATTTTTACGTAGTCGGGTTATAGTAACGACCTCTGTGGCTCAGTGGTTCAGCGCGTTGGTGCTCAAGCCGGGGGTCGCTGGTTCGAATCCCGCCGAAGCAACAAAAAGTTTTTCTGTATTCCTGGGTCATGGATGTGTATTAAATATGTATTTAATATAGTAAAAATCTTAAATATATGTATAGTATTAAAGTATTTAAATATACTTACCGTTTTCTGGTAGGTACCAGAAACACAAGTTCTTCGTATTTTCCGTTTCCCAATGGAAAATATTTTTGGAATAATATGAATAAGTACCTAATCAAAACACTTGTAATTGAAAATGTCTTCTTCACGAGCGCGTGGAGACAATTTTTTTTCTAGATTTAAGAACGATAAAAATGTTATGATTATATTACATTATGATGATCAAAAAACGCAATTGTGAGTATTCAACATTCAGAGTTTAGTAAATGTATACTGCGATTCAGAAATATGTAAGACCCGTATAGTGACATCTATCGAATGAATAAGTAATAAAAGTGCTAAGAATTTATTTCATCTGCATTAACTAATTAAAAGCGGATGAACCGATTAACCAGTTTTAATCTAGTTTTTTTTGTTTAAAAGCTAACATGATTAAAAATTCATAAATCAGTTCGTTCACTGCTTGACAATTCAATTCAAGGGTTATTTAAATTTTATGAAGCTAAATATACAATTATATATTATATATATTATAGTCTTATTTTACGTAATATTCGAAAATTGGACACCTGGTTTAGTACGAATTGTACGACCGCATTTTTAACGTGTATTTTGAGATATTTGCGCAAGCAGATGAAAATCATGTAAAGTATATATCCATATTTGTGACGTGCTTGCCAAGACCTTTCTTTCGATACCAAACACCTGATTATTATCTCGTATACATTTTTTTAGATGCTAGAATTTCGGGTACAAAAAAAATTTTTTTTTTCCATTTTAGATTATAAAATAGATTCGTAATTAATTTTCAAAAATTCATTACGAATCTATTAATCTCAGAAAAATTAATCTCATTTTTTAAAAGCGACCCACTACTTTAGACGCTACGAAGGAACAAGCATACATGGACTGCCAAAATCCCCTTCCTTTTGACTTCGCGTAGTCGGGTAAAAATCGGCTAGCCCCAGTAGGCTAGGTGTACCTAAGTGTAGTTGTAGCTGTAGATGTTGGTGTAGGTGTCAAAGATTTCAAAACTCAAGATAGGCTATGACGTAGGTACATTTGACAAAACAAATCTTCATACAAAAAAAAGTTACGCCATCTTGGATTTCACCATACTTTAAATGTCAGGCATCTTGTTTTCACCATACTTCAAATGTCGAAATGGCCCAAAAAATGTCAAGCCATTTGTGTGTCAAGTGGGGCCATTTAACTGGAGACACTTTTTATCTCAACATGCCTCGTCTATAATATATACGTCTATGGTAGGTGTAGTTATTTATTTATGTCGGGACAGCCAGTCTTCACTAAAAAATATTTTTCATTATTTGCCATGTATTGTATTTCACAGCAACAGTATTTCGATGGCTTAGCCTTAACTGAACCAAAACAAATGCTTTTACAGCTGCTGGCTATAATTTTTTTTCTATATTAATTTGTTGTAATAAAGCGCGGGCTTTTCTTCAATGTATATAATTTTCTTTAGTTAGCTGCACTCGCTGGGTAATGATTCGAGTCAGTCTATCGTCGGGAAAGAGCGAGGGGCGACGTGGCCTCCTCAGCTCGACTTACCACTTTTCGCGCCACACGAATCAAACGAAATTGTAATTTTATATTTCGAATGTTATTTTTTTTTCATTAATCGACAGAGCTTTTTATGCTTTACAAAATATTTTGTTTTTTTTTTCTTGTAATTGTAGAGTAATTTCAAAGAGTATTTATAAATTTTATGCATGTTAGTGTTGTTTATTTCACATTTTTATCGATATTTTGGTATGTAGCGTTAGCACAGAGTCTGAATAGTAATACTATTGGCGATTCTGCACAATGAGCTTGGGGTTTGATTAGGGTGAAGGCCCCTTCAGTGGATTAGGTATGATGGAATATCCGCTCAGCCACCCTCGAGACTTAGGGCGAGTGTATACTACATGTACGATTTAACGGACTACTTTCAGCTCCCGGTATGTAATAATACATTTGTTTTACAATGAGCGACTATGTAATGCACAGGTAACATAATTTATAAGAATATATTTTACGTAATAAATGGTATGAAGAGTAAACTATTAAAAAAAAAAATGCGTTAAAAACGTAATGTTTAATTCTAGTGTTTTAAGATTATTCAATTTTTACCCGATTACGGCGAAGCCAAAAGGAAAGGTAATGATTTTGGCAGTCTATGTATGTGTTTAGGTATGTATGTATGTTTGTGTGTATGTTTGTTCTACCGTAGCGCCTAAACTACCGGTCCGATTTTAATAAATGAGGTGTCAAAAGATTCGTTATAATAGCCTGAGTAACATAGGCTATATTATAATTTACGTAGTCGGTTTAATGTTTTTTTTATAAACATTAGAGTTATTCGTTTTTTAGATTATAATCATTGTAAGAAAGTTAAAATTATACATCAATGATATAGTTTTGTTGCAATGACATCTGAGGTCTTTGTATATTTGAGTGGAGAATAGACAGTCGTTTGGCTCGTTAAGTGATAACTTCTGTTTCTAAGTAAAATAACTAATGACTGAGAAAGATATTTGATGATAACAAAGTTTGGGAAATCCGGCTACAAAGAACTTATGTGTCTTACATGTTTACCTATCACAAGAGGTCTTTATCTTACATTGTATGTAAATACTAAATGAATAGTGCTTTCTATGTGTTGAAACAAGTCAACAGCTTAGCGTGTAAATGAATGTGCATGTAGCACGGATTTGAGATATACTCGAGTCGACTTGCTCGTGGATAAGATTCCTACATTAACATGCGAGAAAGTAGACTTGAGCACATACATAGTAGGTAAGTACATTATACATACGTGTTAGCCGCACACTTGTTACTGATATAAAATTGGAGCAAATGTATCCAATAATTGTCTATAAACAATACATAGAGGGGCATCGTTGCCGACCGGGCTAAATAAATGTTTGCTAAGCGAATTGTACTCTCCTAGCTGATACAGCAGCGATATATTATTATTTGTACCTATCTGTGTGTATTCAGTATGATATATAGTGATTTTTTGAAATGAAATGTAGAGTATAAGTAAGCACAAAATTGCAAGTAAGTAGATGTACTGTACATCTAATGATGTTGATTAAATGAGTACATTAGTATTAAAATGTCGTTTTAGTATAATTAAGATTTAACTATAGCCATGATATAAATCTATTGAAACAAGCCGCAATAAAATCCCTAGAGTGCAATGTAGAGGTATTATATTACTACAGACGAATCTACGATAGAATCCCTAAAGTACATCCCAGGAATTGAATATCGACCGATATTCGACGTTGATGTTGATATTGTCGGGAAGTCGACAACAATGGTTGATGGGCGACGGATTTAAATTGTCTCGCAGTAGACGCTTCCGGCGAACTACGGTTAAGGACAAGCATTCGACCCTCGGCCCCCAGGCCCCAAGCTCCCAACTAAATTTCACAAGGTGCACTCACATTACAAATGATAACAGTGCATCCGTGAGGATTATGTTATCCGTTGAAGTTTTAAGGTCTGTGTTTTAAGTTGTCCGTGAAGTGTTTAAGGCATCAGCACAAATAAATAAGCTCTTAGTAAAGTTCAGTAGAGACTAAGCTCTTACTAAAGTTCAGTAGAATGTAAAGAAACTAAGCTCTTAGTAAAGTTCGGTAGAGTGTAAATAAACTAAGCACTCGAAGTGATACGTAACATAAAAAATTCTCACGGTTGAACCATTACGATATCAGATATGCCGACATTTGCACCACAGTGGTCAAAACTCAAAAGTTAACAACCGTTAGTAATCCATGAATTCGTTTTGAAAGGCTTTAAAATGTCTGTCTACTAAAGATACGTGTATCTAATATGTAATCGTCGTTTTAGGAATCTATTGCACAACATTTAGCGTTGGTTTTACCTGCTGTTTATAGTAGAGCTTAGAGATTGTATAAATAGTGATCTATTTCTAATTTGATTACCTAAAACTATTCATTTTTAGTTAGTTTTAGCTTAGTCTTTATGAAGAGTATGATAAACAAGCATTCCAATGTTTGAAGTGATATTCACAGTGAATGCTCCCTTGAAACCGACCCTTTATTAATTACTCGGTTGTTATATTGAGATATGTATGTCTATCCGACCGGCGTAAAGAGCGTAGGTACCTACCTAGCCGGCCTCTCCCCTCGCAGACCTTTGAGTCTCCCACTCTTTCAACTTTTAATAACGCTGGCTGGCCGAAATATAAACATACTTGTAATATGTATGTCTACAATACTCGCAAATATATTGATTTCACATTCTAGCTCATGCTTTCAAAATGATTGAAATCCCTGTGTATTCATCGCTCTACAATCTGCATGAAAGAAACCAATAGTTTTTCATCACTACAGTAATGTATAATAATAAAGAATATGTTGTTTCGCTTCGTCCGCCCAATACATCTCTTGAATACCTTAAACCATGAGACAAGTGATTTGTGGCAAGTGGCAACACATAATATCATATTAGCAAAAGCATAAGATTGTTTTACAATCGCTAAAACATGCGGCATGCCCATTGTCTTGTATGTAATTATCTTATTTGTCACCGGTAGAAAGCCTCTCTCTGCCCATTGTTCGCCTGGACGCATGAGAATCGGAAGTGCTTGTAAAAGTTTTGTTGTGATCTCTATTAATTTCGATCGGAACATTACATGTTCGAATGACAATAGATACATTCTATGTCGTCGTGATTGTATGTAGTGAGAAATCATACGCTATCTTGCTTATTACCATGGGAAATCTTTTATCAAAATTAGTATAGAGATGTAACAGCTTACGTCTAATTGATGCTCAGTTGCATGTAGAGCAGTATGGTTTCACGTGTAGAAAGAACAATAATTGACTTGTAGTTTTATTGAAGGCGTAATTGATTGTTGTGAAATGGTTAATTTATTTGTAATCTGCGTTTTGTATTCTCGTATGTTGCGTACGCTACTGTCGGTGTCGAACGCAAATCGATGCGTGCGTATCACGCAAACTATCTGTAGAAATTGGTCCTGACACCTAGATGAGTTATTAGTTTTCTACTATAGTTACTATATTTATCACTATTTTTTAAGTGTTAAGATGTTTGTTAGAACAGAGAACAGACCAATGCAGCTGACAAGTAATAGTTAAAAGAAAATTAGTATATAATTATGATTTATTAATTATCTACTGTTCAAAGATTTCATTCGGAACAAAAATTTAACCGCTCTACCTGGCTCTAGCACACATAACTTGATAGGATATACAGAGCTAAGACGTTTTATTTAGAATGTATTTTTTTCTGCTTCTTCGACAGTTGGATCTAAGATCTAAATTGTAATTTGGAATGTGGAGGAATTTTACATTCCATGGAACATGTAACTTGTTCCTGAGTGAGAGTGGTAACGTAATGCGTGTTTCCGTAGACAGTACTGCCGCATGTTAGCTCCACAAGACTCGATTAATTTCCTTACAATGTTCTCGAAGTGGACCTAACAGGTTTGCAGCAAATAACGTTAATCCGTACTAAGGTCTCATATCACGTACAGTGCAAAAAGCAGCTCTTCCCGTCTCGACGGAAAAATTTAGCAATTAACAACACTTTTTACATCAAAATATATTTTGCATTACGACACACTAAAGTCCCAAGTATAATTATGTTTTGCAAATACCTGTTGCCGTATGAAGATTAGTGGCAATTAAATTATAAGTAAAGGAAACTAGTAATTGCGGATATAGTGGACAGGGATTCTTATTAGGATTACTAGAAATACGATTTCTATAATATAAACACGGCCCACAATACTTGAGCTTTTAAACGTTTGAACAAAATGCACTCTACAAAATTGCAGATACAGCTGTATTACAGTAAACCTTGAGATTATTCCTCGTAGGTACCTTTCCTCGTAGAGAACAAAGTGAAACCTCTGCAATGTTGAATATAAGCCTTAAATTTAAAATTGATCCGATACCATAGTGCATAGGTCAAGTCAAGACCTATGTAGGAATGTAGAGTTAAATTTTGCTGTCACTTTCTACGTGTTCCTCTCGCCTATTCGCTATACTAACCAGTGGCGTTGGGTTCCTGTAACTCCATTCCTACCTTTTGAAGACCCTCGTCCAAATCCCTACCTATTATACAGGTTAGAGCTTCCCTATGAAGGAGAAGCAGCCTACGCCACTGATACTCACCAATACTCGCCAATTTGTTACAACGAGTATTATATGACACGACTACATTCTGTTCAGAGTTATTTTACCTCTGACAGGACCTTTATGCCTACGACATAATGATCACCCTCATAGAATCTCCGAGGTATAACAACTTTGAACGCACTATAGCGCTTTCTACGCAGACCTATCGCATCATTGCTTAGTCCTTTCACGTAAGGTCATTAATATTATAGTCACATTACATTGCACTGCGGATTTGTTTATGTAATTTGCCTATAACAAAACAATGGCAACAGAAAGTTGAATCGCGTTAGTCGTTACACAACTGAATGCATTTGTGTATATTGTTTGGTAAACACGCCTCTTGTGTCTGATACATATTAAATATGTATCAGACACTAGAGCTATGTTTGCAAGTTTTTGCATCACGTATTATAAGTATACATATAAGTACCTGGGAGACCAAGCTTCGCTCGGAGTTTTAGTAGTACGATAAAATAATTAAATATAGATAAAAAAATATAAAAGAAAAAGAAATAATATGAATCACAAAAATATGTATCTTACCTGGATTCGAACCCATCCCACCACGAATTTCCGAACAATGCAAAAATTATACGTAGTTACGCATACCAAGCTGCCAATCAGATTGACGTAAGAGAGTCGAAATTATTTATGTATTGTTGTACGACAAAATAATAAAACATATATTGCTTAAAAATGCGCAGTTTCTAAGTGATAAGACCTAGCTAAATCGATTTTTTCCCCCGAAACTCCCTGCATACTAAATTTCATGGTAATACTTGTAGCCGTTGTCGAGATACCGATTATATCATATCATATAATATACAATATCGTCTCGTTTAAAGTATAAGATAATTATGTAGTAGACAGACTAAATTTTAGCCTGTCTACTACATAATTATTGTAATAATACGTGATGCAAAAACTTTCAGTATAGTTGTACGAAAATTGTGCATCCGGAGAAGTATGAAATTTGCCCGGTAAATTTAAGTTTATTTGGGGGAGGGAAAGTGTGCAGAAAGCTAATATTTTTAAAAATAATGCTTAGAAATACGTACATACAATTAATAAAAATAACAACAACAACCACTACTTCAGATATTATTAACACAACACTACCGTGCGTTTGATAGATGCTTTTTTATTATTTATATATGGCATCGGCATATAACCATTTGCCAGTGTCAAGTTAAAAAGGCGGGAAATAGAACTTTCGTTTCAATTTTCAACACCGTATTCCTATATCGTCAAGTCTAAAGTCTAGTCAAAGTCCAAATAAATAATCAGTACAGTCCTTGAGTCATGTCAGTCGATTCAGTAAAGTGGTAGAAGCTTTACTGAAAGTTCCTAGGGAGTGTGGGGGGCACACAAAATAGCAGGTTTTTAGTAGTTGTACCACTTGCCCATACTTGTGCACGTTAACGAATATTTAATGGTTAATATTCTACCAATATTACCAATACATTATGAACCGAAATAACACAAATTTATGAAGAATACAAAATCCACGTCACCCATTGAACTCCCCGGCAAAACTCCAAGCAATTTTCTTACACGTTGACGTTTGTCAATCATTCAGTTCGGCCTGAACGGATGCAAAGTCGTATCGTCTGTGTGCAATTTCAAGATCGCATCAGTCGGCCGTATGGACTGAAGCGATTCGTTCCAGTGTTGCCAACTCTGTTATTGCGAAACTACTAAACTCGCGTCGATTTCTACTAAAAACTATTAAAAGAGTACCGATAACTATAAAAAAGCTACTAAACTTAGGAATCCCTAAAAGTTTTTTATGGTATTTAGTGTTTACAAACATATATACATTTTCAGTCTTAATATTTAACCGTTAAATTAAAAAAATATAGTAGGAAATATTAGGTATATAGATAATAAATCGCTAGTTTTAAGCGACTTACGGATGCGTGCTACTATGTGCTATTATGATAAGGTGTCATAATAGCTCATAGAAGCAGGCTACTTTGCATATTATGATTACTGTCTAGCTATTTTCTACAAAACCACTACTAACAACTAAATTCCTACTAAGGAGGTAATAAAATACTAAATTTAGTAGTAAAACTTTGTAAAACAACTAAGTTGGCAACATTAATTTTGACCTGTACGGATGGACTGAACGGCAATAAAATTGGACTGAACGGTAATAAAATTCGAATGTAAAATAAAACCGGTTAAGTGCGAGTCGGCAAGTGGGGTTCCGTACAAAACGGAAAAAATCACGTTTGTTGTATGTGAGCCTCTAATTTTTATTTTATTCTTATAATTTGTTGTTATAACGGCAATAGAAATACCTACTCCATACATGTGTGAAACTTTTAACTGTCGAGCTATCACGGTATAAGAAGGTTAAGATACAGCCTGGCGACAGACGGACGAACAGCAAAGTCTCAGTAACAGGCACGTGGTCTAAAGAAATTTATTAAAGTTCATTGAAGTATTTAAAACTTTGAGCCACTATGGTTGATAAAATCTAAAGACAATTACTATAAAACAAAGTGAAATGATTTCTATAACATATTACTGGAAAAATGTATGACACAATAATTCGGTTACGTCGATAGCGTGATTACAATTGCAGCAAAATACAATTAATAAATAAAATAATATCCTAAACTGACCAAGAGCATGTCACGACATGTCTAAGGAGGGTTCCGTAACTATCAACGTGCAATAGGCTTTCTTTGAATTACTACAAAAGTTATTGTCATAAAGTTATTACAGAAGCTCTGTCTGTCTGTCCGATGCTCTCCCAAGCGGTGGACAGACAGACAGACGGACGGGCAGAGTGAAATTATAAGGGTTCCTTAAGAATTACGGAACCCTAAAAACATGACCGAAGCTCGCGGCAATTTTCCGTGTATGTGCTCGAATCCGTTCAGGCCGAACATTAGACTAAAACGCCTAGAAACCGGGTACGCGCATGAAAAGTGAAGTAAATCATCAGTATGATTTACTTCACTTTTCATGCGCGTATTCGGACATAACATGCGATCATTGGCTCAGTTTGTTCGAACGATGGCTCAGTAGCCATCGTTCGAACAAACTGAGCCAATGATCAGTTTGTTCGAACGACCCGTCAGTTGTCAAGGTCAAGCGCTAGTGCATACATCTCCGACTATTAAAAACAATCAGACGGTTTGTGTCGTTATTAGGTGTCACAACGCAAACAATGCATCAGAAAAGAATTAAAACAGCTTCGGACATAACATTTCATATGTAAGTATGAAATGTTATGTCTGAACAATTTGACTTGTATTAAGTCAATGATTTAAAACATTTTAAAATAAAATCATATTATGTCGCCATCTTGCTGCCCTATTGTGAATTGTGAAAGATTTATTTCAAAATTTTCATGGCTAACTAATAGTTGCAACTAAGACTAAAGTTTTATAATATTTTCTGATTTTTTAAATTATCAAATTAAAGTATTGCCGGTATTAAGATAATCCTTAATATATTACTTAATACCAGTTTAATATAAATAAAGTTCACAAATTGTGTTTAGACGGTTTAAAATGAAATATAAGTTATATTTTTACATCTCACGATATTAAGAAAAACAAATACAATAATTAAAATTTTATGAGTACAAACTCCACAACTTTAAAGCTTTGTTTGTGTGCGTGTCGGTTACTATGGGCGAATTTCGACCACAGGGCGACTACTAGTATCAATTAGGTTTAAGACCTGTTTGTGTTTTGTCTCTGTCGCTCGATATAAAGCAAGCAGCGACAAAACATCCGAATAAGCTATCCGAAACTTATTAGAAGATTGTGGAACAGGCCAAAGAGTCTCAAACATGGTACATAAAGTTTAGTAAATAACAGTAGGAAATCATATTAACTGATGCCACTCCCACACGCATCAACCGCTCTTAATTCCCTTGATGTTCGAATGCCTATTAAACCGGATATAAAATGGTTGTCGATGGCTAAGCTTTATGTCTCATAAAATTAATACAGACTCCTAATTGTTGCATGCGCTGTCTACTACTACTTATACTTATATATACTACTTATACTATGGATTTATGACTGATGCACACACCTATTAAAGTTCTTTGACATTCATTGAAAGTACCCGTTATATGTGTGTTATTTTATCTTGAGTAAACATAATGTTATAATTTTTGCATCAACATACACGCTTACTACTATTTTCTTATTATTCAAATTGATCAACTACTTAGTTGATCAATTTGAATATTAGATCAAACAAGTGTTTGATAACAATGAAAGAATTACCGGAAACTAAAAGTTTATGAGAAAAGTATCTGGTGCGTGTTTGTGCATCGGTGATTAAGAGTGTGTGAGATTTTGAAACGGAGAGCTAGTAATAAAAAAAATATAATAATTAAGTCCATTAGGTACTTCCCTATTAGACTCAGTGGTGTCTTGGACTCGGGGCACGCAGCCTATCCACCCGTATTGGGTGAGTGGTGGTCAGTAGGCGTGAGCATGTGTAATGTGAATGTACAAACTAGAATATACTAAAATAATGATTTTAAAATAAATTGAGATTTAGACCTTAATTTAAACAATACAGCGGGCTGCTCTCGCTGTCTCGCAGATGATATCTCTCGGTTCCGATTGGCTGCCGGCGCGTGAGGAATGCTTCGCTCCGGCGACACTAGAAACCGTCGCCGCGGGGAATATTCATCGTACCTAATGCTGTCATCGGTCTAGGACAGCTAATAGGGAAAATAAACGATGGCTGCATCTTATAAACAGCCGCCCGTTCGCCCAGACTCCTGCTATAAACACTAAACCACTTTCATTAAATCATATGCCAGGAAACATGGCTGGCTTATGTCCCTTCAAATCATAATTATAATTAACTAGCCTTTTCCCGCGGCTCCGCTCGCGTAAATATAGAATCAGATATACCACGGGAATACTGTACTTTTTCGGGATAAAAAGTAGCTTATGTTTTAATCCAGAGCCTAAACTACTACCATACCATTGATACTGAACGGATTGTTCAGTAGTTTTTGCGTGAAAGAGTAACAAACATGCATCCATACATCCATCCATCCTCACAAACTTACGAATTTATACTAGTAGTAGGATACGTGCAGGATACGTAAGCAAAAAACTTCGAGTGCAGTTTTACGAGAATTGTGCGAAGAAGGAGTTAAGATTTTTTTTAATAATGCTTAGAAATACATAAAATTAATAAAAATAACAACAACACTCACTACCTCAGATAAATAACACACTACCACAGGGGCAACACTCTACAAATGACAGCTCGAGCACCGGCGAATGTCAGCCATGATGACGTAAGCCTAAGGTTGACGCCGAAATTTTTTTTTTTAATTAAATAAGGGGGCAAACGAGCAAACGGGTCACCTGATGGTAAGCAACTACCGTCGCCCATGGACACTCGCAACATCAGAAGAGCTGCAGGTGCGTTGCCGGCCTTTTAAGAGGGAATACGCTCTCTTCTTGAAGGTTTGCAGGTCGTATAGGTCCGGAAATACTGCTGGTGACAGTTCGTTCGAATATTGAACGTCGGGTCAGACAAATCTTATCATAAATATTATGGTGAAATTATATTGTAAATAAATGTCAAAGCACGAAACGAGCAGTGGCCAGTTCCGTGAGCCATAGTTCCCCCGCGCCCGCCTCCGCTTTCGCCCAGCCACGCGCACACAGCCGCGAGCTGTCATTCGTGTAAATCGGTGGAATGACGATTCTTTACGTTAGGAATATATATTCTTTGACACTGCCGTGCGTTTGATAGACACAAATTTGTTACAAGTCGACGCTTGTCAATCTCGTCACAACATTTACATTTTTTCATCTTAAAGGGAAAATAATCTTTATAAAGTTCAAACTTAAAAATTATATCTTATACTTTAAACGAGACAATCTTGTATGTATATAATATCGAAAACGGCTTCAAGTATTACCATGAAATTTAGTATGCAGGGAGTTTTGGGTGACAAAAATTGATCTATATAGATAGGTCTTATCCCTGGAAAACTACGCATTTTTAAGCTACATATGTTTTTCTTAAGCCGTGCAACAATATATCAGTAATTTCGATTCTATTATGTCAGTCCGATTGGGAGATTGGTATGCTTATCTATAATTTTTTCTTTGTTAGGAAATTCGGAATGTGGTGGGTTCAAACCCCGGTAAAATATTTTTGGGTCATTTTTTTTTTTTTTAATTGACTAGAGCTCCGAGTATATCTCGGTTACCTAGGTACTTAATTATTACGGGCGAATTTCGACCACGTGGCGAGCAATACTAATTTCGTGAGCAATTAACACTGTTCAAAATTACAAGATATCATTTCAATTCATCGTCCTGAAATGAGCAATGAATAATTATATCTTAAGATCAGTCTTTAAGTTGAAGCAGTAACATAATTCGGTTTTAATTGTAATTGGTTCATTAAATTTAAAAGACTTGCATTGCGCAATTGTTACCTTATATTATTTGTTGCGGATTTGTGTTTGTTACAAAGACGGGATATCGATTGTTGTTGTTTTCCGACTTACGACACCTGATTTTCTACAGTAATTTCTTCCGACGTCTCATAAGTCGCAATAGTTCTATTACGTAGCTGCTTTCTATGAGCAGTGTAATCTGAAACAATTATTGGGTCAGCCGTGGAAATAGGCGATCGTAAACAGATAATGGTATAATAATGTAGATTACGCGGTCATAGTGCTGCGAATAACTGATGCCCGAAGGAATAGAGCGTAAGAGATTCACTAACCAACCGTATCATAACAGTAGGTGTCGGCAATTGTAGGTCACTGTCGACATAAATCACCACGAGCCTTTTATATACTTTATGTGTAATAAACGGCATATATGCACTTTAAATATAACATTACAATTTCTTATATTAGTATTCTCGGCGACGCAAATTGTGTATCGCCTTCGAAGTTACGAACAGTTATAGCGTTCACGGTGAAATGAACATTTTTGTGTAATAATGCTCAAATATCACCGGCGCTCCCACAGGCACAAATCGCCCGTACGTTGCTTGCGATGGAGGTTTGTATGTTTCTAATAATAATTTACTCAATAAAAATCTTCTTATCTTCTCATATATAAAAATGGATTGCAATTTCAATGTCTCGCTAAAACTCGAGAACTGCTGGATCGATTTGCGTAATTTTGTTCTTAAAACAATTGTGGAAGTCTAGGGAAGGTTTAAACAGTAAGAAATATTGTAGGTGTAGTTATTTATTTGTTCCAGTTCATAGTTAAGATAGAATTCGACATTGTGTGTCGGGACAGTGAATTCACATTAAATATTAAATGTTATTGTTAATTTTATATTATGGCCTGGAGCCGAACATCAAGAATGGTTTAATTCTTTGTGTGATTAACGTTACTATTCTATTGTTTATTCTGTTGTGTTTTCCGAGGCTAGGCTTGTCTCTCAAGTACCACTAGGGTTCTACGATCATATGGTGCCATATATGATAAGGTGCCAGTTTGTGCCGCTCGTGAGTCATATTATAGTAAAAATGTTTGAACCAATGTGTCACACTCCTTACTTATCTTAATGGGTCATCTGATCCATTAATGAGAAATAATGTATGTCCAGGTCGTCCGGGGACTCGGACGCGGCGAGCACGTCCGCGGTGGAGAGCACGCTGGAGCGGCTTCGCGGCACGCGCAGCGCGCTCGAGGAGCTGTGGTCGGACCGCGAGCGCCGCCTCGAGCTCACGCTGCAGCTGCGACACTTCGAGCGGGACGCGCTTGAGGTGGGTGCCAAACGAGCTGACCGATCGCCTGATGGTAAGCGGTTACCGTCGCCTATGATTACTCGCAACACCAGATGACTTCAAGACGATGCGGGGCGGCAAGAACTCAAAGTACGTAGTACTTTGTACTTAGTGTTCAAAGTACGCAGTAGTAAGTAAAGTCTTAAACAAAGTAACACATCTAAAAATAAAAACAGTGTTGGTAAATATTATAAATACATCTTTGAATTTGAATCAAGGCGGTAAAATATTAAACATTCGGTAATTTTTTACAATAATTTCTTTTGCTAGTTGAGTTGTTTAGTGTTACTGTAGATTTTATAGCTTAAATTAGTTGAAAAACTTATTTCGTCGAAAGTTTCATCGCGATTTCTAATTGAATGAAGCCACACACTTTAAAGTTGTAGATGGAAATCTAATATGTTATTTTGCTCTTGAACGTGCCCTATAGAATATTATTTTTTTTACCTTCCTGGCCACGTAGACGTTTTGACATGTACGGCATAGTGTTGCAACACGCTATTTCTTCTAAAAAACTATAACTCTAATAAATGAATCGGAATTCGACAGTAAATCGTAATGAAATTACGTCAACTTTTTTATCAGCAGAACTGCTAACAATAGCGTTCTTCTATGCAACCGTTATTTAACAATATACTGATTAAAATTTTAAGTGCCAATGCAAATTACAATTATCATTTGAATAGCACATTTGAAGAAATAATAATGAAATCGAAAGAAAATTGTCTTTATTATGTTCATGATCGCATTTTTTTATTATTATTATGATTTGATGAGATGAGTACAATGCGACTGACTAATTATTTTAACAGCGCTGAAACTGAAGTTTTCAGACACAAAATTAAAGCATAGAGCTTTCTACTTAGCTTTGGCGAGCACTTGAGAATTTTATGAATACCCCTACCTAGAGAGGGGTGAAAAAAGTGTTTTAATTTCCATCTATTAAAAGTTAATTTCTTTTGACGGTCAAAGGCGACACATAATTTCCGTCTTGTTCCTGTGACAAAACCACCTAAAAGAGGAGATGTACACTCTACAGTCGTGATGCAGTGTACGCATATTTGTTGAACATTGGACCTTTTTCCAATTACAAGGTTCAAAACTCATGGATGGTAATTTGTGATTGTAGGTGTCGTCTCGTCTCGAGCTATGGGGTGACGAATTACAGCGCACGGAGCCACCACGCGACCCGCAGCAAGCGGAGCAAGCGCTTGCCGCGCACAACGAAAGTGTTGCCAGGATGCAGCACGCGACCTTCCAGGTATGTGGAAAAATTAGATGCACAAATGGCAGAATTTACGTAATGCTTGGTGACGAACGTGGATATACCTACTTTATGGTAATAGCGTGTCGAAAAGCACCTCGTCACAGTCTTAAATGTGTGTCAAGCAACGTCTAGTATGGTCCCATAGGGCGTTTTGTGGTTATCAAAATAGTTAAAAAAAATTTAGAAGGTACCTAATATTATATTAATTAAATTGTATGCTATTATTGATTTCCGCTAAGAAACGCCTGATTCTATTAACTAGAAGGTACTACATAACATCTACATAACATACATTATACCTCGTAAATTCGCTCTTTAAAGTAACAAGAGTGTCTGAGTGGCAACGCTTCAATTAACAATATTCGTACTTTGAAGCTTAAATGCGCTAAACTCTTGAGACTGACTAAAGTTCCCAAAAGACATCAGTTTAACTATAAATGGCTATAGTTATTAAAAGTAAAATTTCTTCTTAGATGTACTTTTCCTGTGCTCCTTGTAGTCTATTGTTGGTGAAAATTATAGTTTAGAATCTGACGCCTAGACACGCGGCAGCGTGTCAAGCCAAGTTCAAGCTAACATAACTGGCGAGCAGCATCGTGTGTAATATTATACGAACCATAAAAACTAGCAAATTTGTTTCTATTTATTATATTTTTTTGATTAAATAATATTAGGAACATACTTAGTTAAAGTAGTGCCTGTAATGTAAGAAAGAGAAATCACAGATATTAACAATATATACAATATAACGTACTAATAATTTCTGTACAAAAAGTAATGAAATCCAATCAAAAACATTAAAATATGTGAAATGAGAGCCAAGTTCAATATTATGATATATGCTTTGGTTGTTGACTTTAACAACAAAATAAACACACCAGCATATTTAGCGGAACACAAAAAAAAAGGTCCATAATTAAAAAATATGGTTTTAGTTTAAAATCTACTTACTACACTTCTTTTGTTATTTAAAGTTTCATTTGTTTTACTTAAAATGAGATCACATTAAGAACAGATTTTGCGAGTAAAGGCTATTTGTGATAAATGGTACATTTTTGAACTTTTCATGTAACCGGAAAAAGTGAAAATTAATTTTAAAATAACAATTAATTAAATTAGGGAAATGGTGATTAATATCGCGTATTTCCTCCACGTGCTCTTATTAAAGTTTCTACCCGTCTAGGCATACTGAGAATGATGTTATCGATGGACTCCTGGGATAGTCTCCGCCATTCCTCAACTACGGCGATTCGCAGTTCACCCACGTTCTGGACTTAACTTTTCTTTTCAGCAAGTCCCAAACGTGATCTATTGGGTTCATATCCGGTGATCTCGCCGGCCACTCCATAACAGTGATATTCATATCATTAAGATAAGCTTGAGTTACCCGAGCGGTATGCGGCCGAGCATTATCCTGCATAAAAACAAAATCGTCACCGATATATGGGGCAAACGGTACGACATTTTCTTCTAAAACTTCTCTGATATAGCGGTCTGCAGTTAGACTCCCTCTGTCAATCACTACCAAGTCTGTGCGAGCTCCCAAACAAATGCCCGCCCTAACCATTATACCCGTACCAACTGTAGTTGGTACTGGTATGTACCACCGACCACCGTATGCAACTGTAGTTTCAAAATTTGTCTGAATGTATCGTTCTCCTTTGCGTCTGTATATTCTTTGCCTGCCGTCAATTTGATTTAAGAGAATTCTGCACTCATCACTAAACAATACCTTACTCCATTGGTCCGCGTTCCAAAGTCGATGTTCCTGAGCAAAAGTTAACCTGTTTCTACGATGATTTACCTCGAGCCTTGGAGCCTTGGCGGGCAAAAATGAACCCAAACCAGCTTCTTCGAACCTTCTTCGTACCGTACGCTCACTTACGGTTACACCCCGCACTGCTTCTAACTCATGTCGGGCTTGGACGGCCGTCAAACGGGGGTTCCTACGTACACGAAGCCGAATGAAACGATCATCCCTACTCGAAGTGCGTCTTTTTCTGCCTTGTCCTGCTCTTCTCACATAAGTACCGGTCTCCCTGAACCGTTGGATACTGCGATGGATCGTTGAAACTGGTCGACGAAGATCTCTGGATATCACTCCGTAGGTTTGACCATTTCTTCGCATTTCGAGTGCCCTGGCAATCTCCGTTGGGGCTAAGTCAGGCATAATTCAGTTCTCAACTCCAAAAAGATCCGCGATAAAAAAAAAAACTAACAAAAAACAGTATTTCAATGAAATTTTAAATCAAACTCAGAAGGAAGAAATACTCGAAGTTCGCTCCAGATTCAAATACACCTTGTATTTGAATAAAATTAAAACAATTGCATAAAATGTGATGTTCAGTTGTTTTCTTAATTTGAAAATATTTATTTTTAAATTAAATGACGTATAAACCAGCCAGCAACCTTATATGATACTGATATCAAACCTTTATTTTATGTTCCGCTAAATATGCCGGTGTGTGTATATGTATGCTTTTCTGGTTTTATGTATGTACACTGTTAAATGCAGTTTAACAATATTTCTGGAACAAATATTCATATCTCTTACATCAATATATTCCCTTGGAGGCTCGCTATGTAGGTTTAGATTATATGGCTAAGCAATATTATTTTCAGGTGGTACAACAAGGCCAGGAGTTAGCGGCGGCGATCGCTGACGCGTCAGACGTGATGGCATCGTCGTCTGACAGCTCGGAGGGCGCTCCGCTGGACGCGCAGGCGAGAGTGCAACTGCTGCTGGAGTTCCTGCACGACAGGCAGCTGGATCTAGAAGAGTTGGCTGAGGAGAGGCGCGCAAGATTCGAACAATGCGTGCAACTTGGTTGGTATTCAGTCGATTTTACTTAGTCTGTGTGACATTATTGTAATATGAAACGTTTCATAAAAGCTTTGTTGCTTAGTTGCTTGATTTTAAAATTAACATTAATCAAGTGTCAAATCATAAACAATTACATAAAACAGCATTAACAATTATAACCTCAATTCCTCAGGTCAATTCCAAAAGGACGCGGCTCAAGTGGTTAGCTGGATACGAAACGGCGAGGCGATGCTGTCCGCCTCTTTCTCAATTCCGGGCACGCTGTCCGAGGCGGAACAACTTAAGCGCGAGCACGACCAGTTCCAAGTGGCGGTGGAGAAAACGCACGCCAGCGCAGTCCAAGTCAAGTATAGAGCGGATGCGCTGCGGGCAGCTAATCACTACGACCCACACACTATAAGGTGCTACACCTGTTGAATTGTCCTGATTTCTTAAGATCCTATTGAATGATTTTTCGATGTGTAACATCATTCCCGCCGCTTTTTTGAAATCTGTAGGCGTGTTGACAGTTTTGTGTTATGTATGTTTAATGATACACATCAAAAATGAATGTGTCAGATTTTTCATAATATATTTTTGTTGTATTTATCATCATTATACTAAAATGCAACATTTTTATACAATCATACGTATCGGCTCCGTGTACACTCATCTTTATTTCTCGTTAGTTTAATTAGCAATTGATTTGTTTTCATTTGCGCCTAGTGTCTTTCAAGGATTGTCTATGTCGCTGTTAATTATTAGTATCCAACGTGAATGCATATTTTTGACATCTACTTTTATGGGCGTATGTTAAAAGCTAGAAAGATATTTAAGAACTGGCTGTGATATGTAACCATTTTAAATGTGGCATGAGATCAACATTGTATGTGATTGTGGTCAGCACTGTCGCCGAAATTGGTCGTCACAGCCACAAAAAGGAATTGCCCAAAGCAATCAAAGTGTCTAATCTATAATAGATGAATAATGATTACACCAACAGAGAGATTTCGGAGGAGGTAACAGAGCGCTGGCAGCGTCTAGTGACCTGCGCTGAGGAGAGACACAAGCTCGTGACAGCTTCACTGAACTTTTACAAGACGGCTGAACAAGTATGCTCAGTGCTCGACTCGCTTGAGCGTGAATACAGAAGAGACGAAGACTGGTGCGGCTCAGCTGCCCCGCCCAACGATGATAATCAAACGCAGAATTTGGATAAGGCAGCCCAGGTAATAAACTAGCAACGAAAAATATTTAATGTGATATACGTAAAGTTGGATAGTGATATAGTAGCAACAATAGCTGTTTTACAATAAATAAAAATGCATATTATAATAAGACTTAAAGAAAATAAGTTTACAATGGACTATTTCACTAACACTATATTTAATTCTATTTAAGGTGGCAGCACTCATCGTGAAGCATGGCGAACAAAAGGAGGCGTTTCTTAAAGCGTGTACGCTCGCGCGTCGCACGGCGGAGACGTTTCTCAAGTATGCGGCGCGTTCAGCGCAAGTTCACGGACAAACTGCCGCGGCTAGCAAGGCGCATCACGAACAGACGAGAGCTATACTCGACACGCTGCTATCGCAGGAGAATAAGGTATGCAAGGGAGTTTTCGATAATTGCACATACAAAAACAGTGTAAAGCATATAAGGCGCTGTAGCTAAGGAAGAAATTTGTAAATTTGCTATTAAGGGTGAACCTTATAATAATAGGGTTTAATTCATTAATACATATTTTTATTATTAAGGGGTTAATTTATTATTATTATTCATATATTTTAAGTCTCAAATTATATTGAGAGTGAATTCTGTGAAAAGGTATGCATTGATAAGAGACATTAAAACTAGCTAAGTATAATCAACAGAACAAACCGAAAGAGAAATAAATCCTAGTTAAATATACTTTTTTGCCCATAATTTTATGAATTGTAATAATCAAAATGGACTTGTAGTTTTATGATAACCATAGCAATAGATAGAGTCAATTAAAGCGTCCGCAGATATTATTTTCCGTATTGCAATATAATAGACAATAACAATAAACCGCACATATTTATCTTACAATTGTTGTGTGCGTCGAATCTGAACTGCATCAACAAACAAATATCGCTTGAATGCGTTAACAATCGGATATTGATTGTTTACATCCGAAGTCAATTAAATTATGTCACGCATTATATACGAAAAAATAACATCCATTTGAAGTTTCTTTGTTTGTGTTTGCAAAGTTTGAAGTTTTAATAACACATTTCATAAATGCCATTGCATATAATTGTGATGGATTCAGTGTCGCGTGTCGCGCTACCGGTGTGCAACAACCGGTACCGGTAGAACAATTGTTGTGCGCGGCGATGGTATCACGCGCACAGCACGCGCTGTGCCCACGCGTAATGCTCAGGCTGTCAGTGTACCATCATGGCGCGAGTTAATCGCCCCATCTCGATGGGCCTTTCTTTGTACATCCAGTAAATTACGTTTTTTATTATTTAATTTTACTCAGGGAGTGCTTGTGATAATTTCGTACTCGTTCAGTGCCTTTTTTTTATTATGTATAGATATGCAAATCAATTTGATAACACAACATTTGGCCTTATTGAAACTGAACGTAAGTCTTTGGGTTTACCACTTGATACACAAAAGACAAAAGAAATGTATTTTATCGTGACTCTGTTCGTTTTTAAATATTAGTGTTTCTTCTGTTAGTGTCGCTGGTGTGATTATAGTGTAAGATTTAAAAATAAGTTTTGTATAAAAGATAACTATAATCTCGTAATAAGCAACAAAAATTAGAGCAATTCAAAGTTTTTCGTTTGAAACAAAATAATAAACCTAAAAGGTTTGTTGCGAGTCAAATTTAGAAAAACATCCGCTTAATTGTTATTAAATACATTTGGAATTAAGTAGCAGACTTTGAAAACACAATTTACATTTTACTAGAAATTTTCTTAAACCCCTATTCGAGTGAATAACTATAACACCATATCTTATTTCTGTACAGGTATTGGAGCACTGGACGGTGCGTAAGAAGCGTCTAGAACAGTGTCAGCAGTTCGCCCTATTTGAGCGCTCCGCCCGCGCGGCCGTTGAGTGGATTCGCGAGACGCAGGAGCGGTGCGGCGCGGCGGCGGCGGTTGCGGCCGCGGGCGTCGCGCGCGAGAGTCGCGAGCGTGTGCGCCTGCTCGCCCAACTTGCGGACGGACTGGTGGAAAAGGGACACCCGCATGCCGTGCAGATCAAGGACTGGGTCGCAGCAGTAGATGCGAGGTAATTGTATAAATAACCTAACCAAGAGCATGTCAGGACATGTCTAAGGAGGGTTCCGTAATTATCAACGCGCAATAGGTTTTCTTTGATTTACTTTAAAAGTTATAGAAAAATAATTTTCCTCAAAGGCTTTTAACGTCATTATCTATCACCATGATCTATCAAAATTTTCATCTGCGCTTCACATGTATGAAGCATAAGCACCCTTAAAATATAAAATTATTATTATTTTATAATGTCAACACCGAGATCTATACACATTATATGACTATACCAAATTTCATCCATTTATATCCATAATTATAGAGGCTAGAAGGACGGACAGACAGACAGACGGGCGGACAGAGCGAAACTATAAGGGTACCTTGAGTATTACGGAACCCTAAAAATATGTTTTTAAGAAAAACTATCAAAAATGAGTAAATTAGTGAATCTCTGATTACGATGAAGTATTTTATGAATTTATATTTAATCTAATTTTAAAAGTAACGTTAACGTTATTTTAGATTTGAGATAATTTTATGTCAATTAAAAAAATCCTTTTGTGAAGAGTTTAAGTTGAATCCTTATGTAAATTTAGCATTACTAGGTACGTGCATTTTCAGTTTTTTAATTATGTTGTTTTATTTATTAACAATTACTTTACATTGTTAAGATATGCGGAGTTCAGTGGTTCGATGGAGGGCGGCGAGAGCGAGGCGGAGAGCGACAGCAGTGTCGCGCCGTCGCTCGTGTCCACGCAGTCTGTAGAGAGCGAGTCGCGCACCGAGCCGCAGCCGCCCGCACCCGGCGACGACAAGCGTCGCAGCGCACGACGGAAAGAGTAAGGACCTGACAGCCCTTGTTTTCTACAATCTGATTTTTAATCACAGTAAGCTATAATATAGTTTGTAGTTATATAGAGTAGTGCTTTCCTGGTATCCTGTAACTGTGCCAGTCAAATAGGCAAAAGCGACCCCACTACTGTGGCACGCCACTGGAAAATGTTGGCACTAGTTTGACAATAAACAGCCGCTAGCACCACTGTGGTATCCCAGAGAGCGGTGCCATTTGATCTCGTGCACAGAAGCGCATACTAACCGCATTATCATACTGACGGCCATAATTGTGTTCTCATTCATGTCTCGCGCGAATTAAGTATACGCGTCAGTGGCGAAGGGTGGTTTTACTTCAGGGGGAAGCCCTAGTCGCTAGACGTGAGTTGTGCAAGTTTTTGTGAAAGGAAATTTAGCACCATATTATGTATGGTGGTCAAGGTCGTTAAAAGCGTGTAGAGTTGTGTCGTGTCCGAGAGAAATTGTAAATATTTAAGTAACTATATTTTTTATAGTTATACCCACGGTTCCTATTCCTATAGTATATACGGTATTCTTATACCTACAATTAGGTATATATTTCAAAATACAAAATAGGAACTTAATAATAAAACGTTTTTCTGTATATTAATTAACTATTGTAAGATAATCATAATTATTTTAAAATACTTCCAGGATACTACCGCCTCTTAATTAATAATATATAATATTATGATCGTCTATTATTATGACAACTATACAAGTTACAATTGATACCTACTATCAACGTACGTATCTAACTTACCGCCACTTTTTCCGTAAAAGTCAATTTATTCAAACAATTTATCACCAACAATAAACAGTAGTCACAAGTAACAGCAGTAGTAACAAGTAGTCTCACATTAAATATTCACATATAAGTACATAAACACGTATTAGTTTAAACTTTAAGACGAATTATATTTATCACTTCTCACTGCTCAATATAATTTTAAAAATAATAGTTGTACAATAATTATTATTAATGTAAAAACATGATTTTAGAATTTACATCCAAAAACGTGCGGCCGAGGTACCGCCGAGCTACTTTTCAAAATTCATTCGTCTCATGATGTGTCAGTGATATTAACTAATAACGGCTCCTCATTGGTGAAAGCTACAAAATTGTGGGTTAATGTCACAGAAAAATAGCCCATAATTACTTCGAACTGTCATCGGACAAATCTTAATTATTATTAAGATTTATATTGATTATATTATATTGTTTTTTAGTTGGACAGCCGGCTTTTAAAAACAAGTTTGAATTTCAACTTTATTTCTAACGAGATAAGGTTCCTATGATAACTCCGAATATATCGGGTTTTAAAGAGATCTATGATTCTAATATTTGTGTCAAAGTTGCAACATGCAGCTCATAGATGTCGCGGGTCGGTCTACATCGCGCTATCGCTTGTCCGACCTGACTTGTATAAGATATTAATGTTTTCCACATAATAGTTTTGGCTGGAGGTCTTCATGAGGTAATCTGAAAGGGAAGCCGATAAGAATGGAGTTCTTTAGACCCTTCGCCACTGATACGCGGTGGCTGGCGTGCATTATGTCAGAATCAAATTATGTGTGATATGCACTTTGAAAGCGCATATTTAACATTGGTTAAAATATCGGAAACCTATTTTTGCGTTCAACTAATGCATGAAGTTTGAAGGGAGTATCTATGAAAAGTGCACCTTATAAATTAAAATAATTCTATAGAACAGTAAAATATACTGACATCATTTTTGTTACCAGGTTCATAATGGCGGAACTGCTACAGACTGAGCGGGCGTACGTTAAAGATCTAGAGACCTGCATCACGTGTTATCTGCGAGAGATGAGAACGGACCCAGCGTCCGTGCCGCCCGCACTACAGGGCAAGGTGATGAGCGCTTCTTTATCAATCATATTATATTGCGTCGTCATCAGAGTGGGCTGGCCTGGGAATGATTCTATGGGCTCTTAGAAATCAGAGTGAAATAATGCCTGCGTTGTGTTTTTAAAAGGTGCTAAAATGAACGTAAAGTATTGATAAAATAAGTTTATACCGATTTACGTCATTATCGGTCTGTCTGCTGAGGTCTCTGTTATATTATTTGGCATGAAAGTAATGCCAACGACATCAACAATATTACTGTTGATATGCAGATGCCTTAGATTTAGTTTTATTTTATCCGGGTCTTACATTGTTGGGAAGATGCATTTGTTTTAAATCAGATTTTTTTTAATATTTTTTCGAAAGGCAACATAAATATGGACCGAATAAGTTAAATAAACTATAACTCGACTACGTAAAAAAGGGGTCTAAAAAGGCCGAAACAAGAAAATAATTCACATTGAAATCCAGAAGTGTATAGGTACAAAAATGGTCAATCTAGAGCCGTGGTCGCACCTACTAATGGCATCTAAGCGTTAGTTCACACCGAGATGCGTCGTGTATAGATACAGACGGCTGCGATTTGACATCGACTGTTCCGAACAATAAAAAGTTGGTGCGACTACGGCTCTGCCTTGACCATTTTTGTACCTATGCATTTCTGAATTTCTATGTGAATTATTTTCTTGCTTCGGCCTTTTTCGACACCTTTTTTACGTATCGGGTTATAGTTTTTTTAACTCATTATTTATTTCGTATTTTTCCGTTTCCCAATCGAACATATTATTGGAATAATATTAATAAGTAACAAACTTGAATTTAAAAAAAAAATCTTGCCAGCGAAGAGCGAGACAATTTTTTTTCTAGATATAAAGAACGATATAATATATTTTTACATATTTGTAATGTTCTTGCCAAGACCTTTCTTTTGATACCAAACACATGGTGATTATATCGGTTTATTTTTTTTAATGTTAGAATCTGAGGTTCAATTTTCAAAATACAAAATTAAAAAAAATATATATATAACCTATTGTATCCGCGGCATCATTACGAATCTGTTGACACCTCATTTATTAAAATCGGATTAGTAGTTTAGACGCTACGAGGGAACAAACGTACATACATTCATACATACATACATACATACATACATACATACATACATACATACATAGACTGCCAAAATCATTACCTATTAGCTTCGCCGTAGTCGGGTAAAAATGCAAAAAGTACAGTAATTTAGGGAAAAATTGAGTCCTCTAACTAGTTAAAGTTAAAAGTTAGGACTAAAAAAGGCGATTTATTTTTGCTGTGATTCAAATACGAAAATTACTGTTCAAATTCTTATGTTTGTAACATTTTTTGTGACGACAAGGATAAACATAAACGCAGTTTTAAGTTAATAAAATAAATTTTGTATATTTTATTATCTTCATACATTATCAACTGCTGTGATGTCACTCTTGCATCATTTTTGTATAGAGCATTTTTAATGCTCTCCAACGATCTCACTACTGTGATAGTATTTCGCCAACGGTTTATCGTAACACAATATTTCCTGGCTTATTATGTACTTTTCGAAAAACTAATAAAAAAACTATGAATGTTCCCCATTGCAAATACAAGGGGATAGTGTTTAATTAAAAATATGAAATAAGCCCCGAATTGTCAAACAGTGATCGAGCTGATGATGATGAATTTAAAATTATATAACTGGATGTTGTCCGCGACTACTTGCGCGCTAAAGTAAATCTTACGGAAACCGTATACTTTTCCGAGATTAAAAGTAGCCTATGTTCTTCCCCGTGGTATACTCTATATCTCTGCCAAATTTCATCAAAATCGGTTGAGTAGTTTCGGAGCCTATCCAATGCAAACAGACAACTTTTCCTCTTTATATTAGTATACAAACCACTCTTGAGCATGTTATTCATCTGTTTAATTGGAGCTTCGATGCCACAGACACACATACACACACACATAGATACACACACACATAGAGACACACACACATAGAGACACACACACATAGAGACACACACACACATAGAGACACACACACATAGAGACACACACACATAGAGACACACACACACACACACAGACACACACACACAGACACACACAGACACACACACACACACACAGACACACACACACACACACACACATACATACACACACAGACACACACACACACACACACAGACACACACACACACACATACACATACATACACACACAGAGACACACACACACACACACAGACACACACACACACACATACATACACACACAGAGACACACACACACACATACATACACACATATAGACCGACACGTCAAACTTAGAACATTCCTTAAAAATAAAATATAGTATTTTTGGTCTAGATAACTTCTGCTAAAATATTATATAATATCATCACCGGATTTTCGAATGAAAGTTTCACGGTGAAGAAATCAGAAAAATATTTGAAGTTGAAAATTTCTTAAGTCAAAAATTAGTGCAATTCGATCTGCGGTGTATCTGGAATGTGAAAACTTTGTAACTTAAACCTCGTTACAGCAAGTTATGATGGGATATCCCATCCAGGAACTTAATATTTCAAAACTATTATAATAATGTTTCACTTATAACTAACCACCTGCAGCGGTATCATCCGAAGTAGGTATACTCGTATATATTAACCCTACAGTTTCAATGTACTGAATTTCGAAGTCTTGCGAAAGTTCCGTAATTGTGGACGCGGAAACGGAAGCTCCGTCCATCTACACCTACATCTCCACCTAAGTACTATAGTTTTGGATTTTATTCTTGCTAATAAGTTCTATACCCAGCGTTGCCCCTTTGGCGTCATCAAACATGATTTAAAGTGAACACATAGGCAAACATTTCATTGCTGTCGACGCTGGGATTTGGCGCTTTTATGGGCTTTGTATGTTTTTGGACCATGCGCTTTGACGGTGGTTTTCGACGATTAAATTTATCAATTATGAAGACTATTATTCGTAAGATAGAGCTTCACCTAAGCCCTAAAGCCTCAGAATGCACAAGGATAATACTGACAGTTATTTGTATATGTATACAGCACGCCTTTGTTTTGTTTGAAATGTTTGTGCAACAGAAAGGCTAGGTCTACGCTATTGCAAATCTTACTCATTTCATTTACGGATGCTTATTCACTATTGTAACTAATTATTATCTTGGAATTTAAATGACTTTATCGGAGTTGACTATGGATTGAAACTATATAATAATATAATTGTTTCAAAAAAAGTATTCGTACATTAATTTAACATTTTTTTATAATGCATTATTTGTTTTTCCTACAGATTAAGTCTCTTGCTCTAACACATAACGTTTCTAGGAGGAGCTTATATTCGGTAACATTGAGGAGATCCACCGCTTCCACGAGCGTGTGTTCCTACGCGAGCTGGACAAGTACGAGACGATGCCCGAGGATGTTGGCCATTGCTTCGTGACGTGGGCGCGCGAGTTCGACATGTACGTGTCTTACTGTCGCAACAAGCCAGACAGCAACGCCGCCGTAGTGCAACACGCCGGCGACTACTTCGAGAGGTAATACACATTGGGGTTGACAACCCTACGGATGTAAAAATGACTACTTCGGAAGTTAAAATGACCAGCTACACCACCTAATAGGGTTTACAACCCTACTAAAAAAACAGTGACTGTTTTAGAAGATAAAATGTCCACAACAACGTGCTCAAATCACATACATACAAAGTATATAAACCAATTAAAGTAAGGCATTTTACTAAGGTAATATTATGTACACATGTTTCACTGACTTCCCAACCCGAATAGACAATAGATTCTCATCCCGCTATTGAATACTGGCGTACGCCGGTAACTATTTTAAAATATGTTTAAATGGATTCTTCCCATAGAGTACAGAACATTAGACATCGGTACTTATCCAAAGAGACTTCACCTCGAAATCGTTGAAAAACTAAACGAAGCAACAAGACCTAACGATATGAATCAAATATGCGATGAAACGAGTGAAATATTGCGGCATCTGTTTAAATGTATATCTATGGTTTGACCCGATACGACGCATCCCACCGTTGACACCAAACTGACACATAGGGGTGGGTAATGCCACGTCTGTATGGAAAGTTAATTTAGTAAACTCCGTTAATGAACCGACACAACGCTCATGTTGAGTGTTGACATTTCAAACCGCACGCTGACTTCAATGCACAGTTGATACGTCCGGATGTTTTAATCCTCTATTGCATTCATTGCACAATGAGGGTTTTTGAATTCGTGACATCTGACAGCTTTCTGACGCTACAATTACCGTCGGAATACCGAGCGCCGCATGGTGACAGAAAAATAATGCAAAATTCTTATTGACCGTTTATGATACCACTTACGCCACTAGATGACGCTTTGTGTGAGTTGGGTCTGCCCCCTAGTGGCAGAAAAAATATCAAAAAAACCTCATTTACAGCAGTAATTAAGTATGCATACGCGATTAATACTATTTCATATTGATTTAAAAATAACTAGCTTTTATCGGCGGCTTCGCCCGTGTGGAATAGAGTTCTTAGAGAAAAAACTTCTTCAGCAAATAACTCTACTCACTGCAATATACTTCTGTATACAATATTGAAAATGTTTTTTAAGGTTTCGTACCCAATGGGTAAAAACGGTACCCTATCAAGTATCACCACGACACGACGTGCGAGACCGCTTAATATTAGGTCCTTACATATGAAGTTGGCGTTTTGTCGTACTGGCCACTTTGATCACAAATATATCTTCTTTGGTTAGGAATTCAAATTTAAATTTATATTATTATTATTAGTAGAGCTATTCACTCATGCATTTGTGTTTCGCAAACCGTAATTCAATTGTTTTTCCTCTTTTCGTTTTTTGTTTGCGTCACTCTGTTTACAAAATGGAAAACTTGAAATATCGTATTATTTTCGAGTACGAGTTCCACCGTGCCACCAGTGCTGCAGAAACAGCTCGAAGGATTAATGATGTGTATGGCGGCGGTGTCGCGAAAGAAAACTCAGTGCGTTTTTGGTTCCAACGTTTTCGTCCTGGAAATTTCGGCCTGCAGAAAAAGCCCCGTGGACTGCCGGAGACCAAAGTTAGAGATAATGAAGAATTGAAGGCTATTGTGGAAGCGGACCCATTGCAAACCACGTCCGAGTTAGCTGCAGGCTGCGGTGTTAGTGATAAAACGGTTTTAATCCACTTGAAGCAAATTGGAAAGGTGAAAAAGCTTGAAAGGTGAATTGAGTGCAGCAAACCGACGAACGCGCGTCGACTGCTGCGTTACATTACTCAACCGGCACAATATTGAAGGGATTTTAAATCGAATCATTACCTGTGATGAAAAGTGAATCCTGTACGATAATCTGAAACGCTCATCGCAATGGCTGAACCCTGGCGAACCAGCCAAAGCCTGCCCCAAGCGAAAATTGACTCAAAAAAGATACTTGTGAGCGTTTTGTGGACTAGTGCCGGTGTCGTTCACTACAGCTTTCTTAAATCTGGCCAGACGATTACGGCAGATGTCTATTACCAGCAGCAGCAAATCATGATGGAAAAGCTAGCTGCTAAACAACCGAGATTGGTCATTCGCTCTAGGCCACTGCTACTTCAGGACAACGCTAGACCACACACTGCACAACAGACGGCTACCAAATTAGAGGAGTTTCAATTGGAATCTCTAAGACATCCACCGTACTGCCCAGACCTTGCTCCAACAGATTACCATTTTCTTCGAAATGGTTAACTTCTTGTAAGGGAAAAAAATCAACTCCGATGGGGCAGTCCAAAGCGCCTTCAAAGATTTTATTGATTCCTGTCCGAATGGTTTTTTTAGTAAAGGATTAAATGAACTACCTATGAGATGGCAAAAGTGCATAGATAGCAATGGTATGGTAAACTTTGATTAAATAAATATATTATGTTTAAAATACATCGACCTTATAGGCATCCTTTACAAAACGCCAATTTCATATGTAATTACCTAATATATATTTTTCGCGCTTGAATATAAAGCGCTTGAGTACTTTTTCGGGATAAAACATAGCCTATGTTTTAATCCAGAACCTAAACTACTACTATACCAAATTTCATCGAAATCAGTTCAGTAGTTTTTGCGTGAAAGTGTAACAAACATCCATCCATCCATCCCCACAAATTTTCACATTTATAATAGTAGTAGGATTGTTATTTTGCTCACTAGAGAGCTCTAATAAACGCGTTCGATCGCTGCTTATCATGTTCTATAGGACGAAGCGCGGTCTTCGATGCAGCCGCTATGTCCCTGCATTTGAAATATGTATAATCTTGGAAAATATTCATATAAATTACATGCTGTACATATTGATCCATATTAAATGCACAATGTATTTAAGGTACTTACATAATTAGATAAGGATTAATGCTGTATTGCTTAAAATCGCTTCTTAAATAAGCCATTATTTCTAGTAAAAACTAAAGGATAAATAATGGTTATTATGGGCTATCCCTAAGAGATAGACATATTATAACCTCGCGGACTTTTTGTAGACCTTTTTAAGGTGTGCAATACTGTAGTACATTATTTTGATCTATGTCGTATAGGGTTCAAGCCAGCGTTTACAATGTAAGCGTAAAAAAATGTGTTTATTTACGACATTAGAAACCTCTTAAATTATCAGTATTTATCTATTATATTATGCATGTTATATACATATCAACCTTCCTCTTGAATCACTCTTTTTAAAAAAAAAAAAACAGAATTAAAATCCGTTGCGTAGTTTTAAAGATCTCTAAGCATACATAGGGAGAGACAGAAAAAGCGACTTTCTTTTATACTGTGTAGTGATGATTAACGATAAGTACAAATTAAGTACCTTTATATTATACTTAAGAATTCTGTGTGCGTGTTTCTAATGGAACTCTTTCTAATCGGCTGGACCGAATTTGATGAAATTTTTGTGTTTGTTTAAGTGGATTCGAGAATGGCTTAGATGTTCTATCTCGTTTTATACTACAATTTTTGTTCTAACTTTCAAGCTGTAAAGTACTGTCACAATTTATTTTTTTAAATTTATTGAATTTCGATCTTGAGAATTCGATGAACTGATTTTTTTATCAGATTAAGAACTAGTCTTGCATTATCATTGAAATAAATCAAAATCGTTTGCAGTTTCACTAATTATATTTCATTGAAATTAATCTTTCACTATGATGCAGTTTATGTGTCCGCCAGTGCATTTACTTACTTAAACGTTTGAAATTTTAAAACAATTGTGGTAATAATTTGTTACACAACAGGGTGCAACGTAAGAAGAAACTGGAACACCCTCTAGCGGCGTATCTCATTAAGCCTGTCCAGAGGATAACCAAGTATCAACTTCTGCTCAAAGACCTGCAAGCTTGCTGCGCAGAAGGACAGGGTGAAATCAAGGTAAGGAAACTTTTATTTATTTATTACTGTTAAATAATAAAATACTTTGGTCTAGTCACTACTATATCTGTGCCAAATTTCATCAAAATCGGCCCAGTACTTCCGGAGCCTATTCAATACAAACAAACAAAAAAATCTTACCTCTTTATAATATTATATAATATAGATTCGTATATTACATAACTTAACACTAAACTACCTATGACCTACAAAACTTTTGAGCGGATTGTGTGTGGGATCTATAGCTAGTTTATCTAATATCTCTACTATATTTGTGGCGTATTTTTTGAGTTATGTAACATACGAACGTATAAATTAGAATTTGTTTTGATAGATCGCGTCCATGGTCTCATAAATTCCGGGTAAAGTCTGTAGAGTAATGACTTAACTAATACTTTATATTGATATCGATATTCTAATAGCTTGTTTCACTTCATATTAAAACTTTATTTCAAAAGGAGAGAGAACGCTTTTAAATGCTATGAAACTATCTAAAATCACAATTTTTAACGCTGTTAACCAGCATCAGATGTACAAATTGTATATATGTAGGTGTTTAACTATAATAATGGGTGGTGTGCCGTGTGAGGGGTGGGCTTTCAAAGCGCGCCACTACAGCCTTACTTATAAACGTTACTTAAATTTTAAGTCAAACTTAAAAGCTTTTTAAAAATATTTGTTACTTATAAACGTTAATTAACTTTAATCATTTGCTTAGCAATGATTTAAAAACCCGTCAAATTAAGTAGCGGCGGACCCTTGTTTAAGAACGTTAAGTCACAAGATGGCGGTTATTTACCAGCTGATTGTGATAAGCTATTAGCGGTGTCAGCACAGTCTTGGTTTGTTGTGTGATTATGGCAAGTTCGTGTGGTGTTTTTCTTTTTAATTATGAATCTTTTTGAAGACTACAATATACTACGTACGTTTCGTAATGAAATCGAGGAAATAAGGAGCTTGAGAAGAGCGACGGGGATGGTTAGGCGACCAAAAGTGTATAACACAAGAATAAATCCCATGCAAGAATTGAGTGACAGTGATTTTAAGGAAAAGGTATAGATTTAGCAAAGAAAATATGCTGAAAATAATCGAACTTTTAAGGGATGACTTGCGTGTGGATAGTCGGAGCGGTGGTATATCTGCGGAATTACAAGTCATGGCTGTTATTAGGTACTGGGGCAGACATGAGGTAAGCCTACTAAATAGTTTATAATAATGTAAGTACATACATATATATGCTCTTTAAACACTCTCTTTTAAATCGGCTCTTAACCAGGACCACTTTTTTAATTTCAGATTCAAGAAGACTGCTGATATTCATGGTATGAGCCAGCAGACTTTGTCACGCCTATGCAAGAAAGTGGCTATTGCTTTCAATAAGCCCTACTTATATAAAAATGCCGTCAAATTTAAGAGAAGAAACAGAGGCGATACAAAAATTTGAAGCCATTTGTGGTTCCCACATATTATTGGAGCGATAGATGGAACACATATAAAAATTCGGAAAGTTGGTGGAGACGCTGGCCAGTACTATGTCAATAGAAAAGGACACTACTCCATAAACACTCAAGTAATTATTATTAAGAAGTTATTAGTACATTGGGACAACAAAAAATAGGCACATTTTTTAAATTATTTTTGTAGAAAATCTTTATATCATAAAATATGTTTCAACCTTCTTTATTTACAGGTTATCTGCAATGTAGATTTGAAAATATGTGACATAGTTTGCCATTGGAGGGGCAGTACTCATGATGCACGAATTTTTCGCAAAAGTGCTATAAAGAGAATGTTCGAAAATAACGAATTTAGAGGCAAGCTCATCGGTGATAGTGGGTACGGATGTACCCCCTATTTACTAACACCTGTTCGAGCAACAACTGAAGCTCAGAGGCGCTACAACTACAGCCATATAAGAACTCGAAATGTAATAGAGAGATGTTTTGGACTATTGAAACAAAGATTCAGAATATTATTGGGAACGATGAGAGGATCCCTTACCACGATTAAAAATACAATTGTGGCATGTGCAGTATTGCATAATTTGGCCATTGAATTTCGTGATGAGATTGAGGATTTTATTGACAATGGTAAGATAATACATAAACAAATATGTATTATTATCAAATTTAAATTTTGCCAGTGGTAACACTTAGCCTTTTTTGCTTTGTTTATAGGTTCTCTTGCCAATTATAATGGCGATGCAGAAGATATGGGAGACATTGAGCAGGATCACAATAATATAACAAATATAAATAGAAACATATTTATTGAAAATTATTTTAATTAAATGACAGTAAAATAAAAAAATCACTGAAGGTTGTTTGATTTCTTCTTCCAATACTCATATTCTTCATCTAAAATGGCCATTCTTTTTTTATTTATTTCCTCTGCCCTTTCATTTTCTCTTTCTTTAGCCCTTTTCATTATTAAAAATAGTTATTCCTCATAGTCCTTGTTGCTGCTATTCTGTAAACAAAAGTAATAAAAAAAAAATCTAGTCACGGAAAATCTTACATTACAGAAGAATGTGACCGAGACTGATCTATTAATTTACAGCCTCAATCACTAGGAGAGAAACTAAGATGTAGATATTGGTTTTACCAGCTAGTGTACCTTTTTATGTTGAGGTCTGCGTCCCTTCATTGTTCTTTTTTTGTAAGAGCCTAGGAGCAGCAACTGGTGTAGCAATCAAATTTTTTTTATTTCTTCTGGTTCTTTACCCTCAAATATCTGTAACATGATAATTACGAGTGGTTAAAGAATTCAATGTTTAGCATTTCACGAACTAAGAATAATTTATTTTACTTACATCTTTGATATCAACTTGGTTACTCGAGGGTGCCGATGGTGTCCAAGGATCAGATGGTGGTGGCTGCAATAATCAAAATATTCAATGAGTTTATTCTAATTCAAAATATACCTATTAAATACATATATTTATAAGTTATCGGCAACCTTACTAACATTATTCTATAGAATATCCAAAACATTCAGGCAATGTTTAAAATATCATTCAAAGTTTAGGGGCCTAATCTAAGACAACTGAAATAGCAGCTTAAGTTGTATAGAATAGCCAGGCAATCTATATGACTGAATTGTATAGTGCTGATAATATAGAAATGTCTATGTATAAAGCATAATACCTGATTGACAATGTTTGTATGTAGACTGTCGCTATCAAAAGGGTTGCTATCCACTACAAATTCGTTGGGTATGGCTTGGACGATAGCTATATCTTCTGCTGGTGAACTTGTGGGTGGAGGTCCTCCGCCTGTCATGAGTTTGGCGCGTTTGTACTCGCTCTCCCTAGTTTTAACTTTCCCCTTGGTATTCCGCCACTGGATAATTAATTCTTTTAAATCCCTACTCCTGCTGTTTAGAATGTTAAAGCTGAAAAAAAAGGTTATGAATTATTACGATTAAATAATGTCGAATAACGAGAAAAATAAAACTGCTTACCGAGACAATACTTCTTGCCATGCAGCTTTCTTCGAAATGTTTGTGTTAGTAGTTACATCTTTGTTTTCAATGATCTCAATTCTTTCTAAAACAAGCTGCTTTAACAACCTCTGCAATAAGACATAAATTAGGTTTTTAGAATGTTTATCTGCCTTTTACTTTAATCAAATAAAAATAACACGCTTGTACTGCTGGATTTTCACAAAAGGGGGTTTTACCAGGTTTTACATACCTTTTCTGCTTCGTCCCAATTAGAGGCTCGCACTCTTTTTTTTATCCATATTTAAAACTCAATTAAAAAAAAAAACGACACAATATAGATTTAAAAATTGTACAGACAACCTCAGGTGACAACAGCGTGTGACATCTGAACTTTTTAATTTTCAAATTAATTGCTTGCAATGTTGCCACTTTGCAACGTGTTTTCGGTAAAATATATTTTATACTGTCAACATTGCGGCAGTGTTGAAACAGTAAAATATTTTTCGTGTCATTATCCGTTCATTAGATAAGACACCCTTAACCAACGTTTATAAGTACGAAATATTTAATCACTACTCAGGACGTTAAGTAGTGATTAGTTAATACAATGCTAAGACGATGATTAGAAGATTTTTATAAGTAAGGCTGAGAGTTACTGAATAATATAAATGTAATAATCGCAGCCAACGTTTGTGTGCTCGGTATGCAAATCTATTGTAGATACTATTTTTAGACTTATTTACTCAAGTAGTAACGGTATAAATGAATACACGCTGTACGTCGAAAGTTAAGTTTCATAAGTTTTTGCGTAATGATTGCTTGAGAAAGATGCAAAGATCAAAATATACTAGTTAAAGTGAGAGATATTTAATTATTACACTGAACGTGATTTAATATTCTTATCTGCTGAGAAGTTGTTATCGCGATTAGAATTATGATAAGATTGTACTTACGTCTCAACTATTCGTGAGGAGTAACGTGCTAAGTATGTTTTCTTGTGTTCAATAAATTTAAGGAAACTCTTTTATTATCCGTGAGTTTCATTAAAAGATATTTCCATCTGTTTACAGGGTAATTTGGGAGCGGAATGAGTACAAAGTTTCCATTGTTGACTTGTTTATAATTAACACGTCGATTTTCCCCATGTTGTATCGAGAGCCAGTGGTTTCCTATTTATGTTTGTGTCAAATCATGTTTCGCTCATACAATCGTAGGAGGGAATTTCTAAATCGGCTGTACTTTATCTGTAAACTAGAGACTGTTTATGATTTCTAATATGATTTAATTTTGACATTATGATTACCCTGTTATTTTTTACCCGACTACGGCGAAGCCAAAAGGAAGGGTAATGATTTTTGCAGTCTACGTATGTATCTATGTAGCGCCTAAACTACTGGTCCGATTTTAATAAATGAGGTGTCCATATATTCGTAATAATAGCCCGGGTAATATAAGCTATATAATTTACGTAGTCGGGTTATAGTTTTTCTTATAAAAGTTGGAGTTATTTGTGTGAAGAATTATGGTGTAAATTTTACACCTGATAAAGCATGTAGCAAAAACTGTAGAAATATTACTATTTATTAAAAGTACTTGAAAGATATACTCGTACGAACATTAGAACACGTAGCTTGATGTAAACATGAACACTTAACAACTCGTACATAAAATACAATCTAATATGTTACGTCAGAAAAACTTTTGGAATATTTTACCTCGGTAACGATATCGATACCAACAAATGTATATTAACCTATTGTATAAATGTAAAGTAACCTATTGTTGTTTTGATTACATTGTTATGACTATCTGATCTCAATTACACCCAATTAATTCTCTATATTCTAAATTAGACACAACATAGACGAATCGATTCACTCAAGAAATATCTTAAACACCGAGGTTTCACCGAGGCTTAAACATTTGAGCATCCATGAACAAAAATTTTTTTTATTATTAATGTTTGTCTTGTGTTAATGGTATTAATAGTTACAAACTTTAAAGATGCAGAAAAAATCGGATCGAGCAAATTGAACGATACAGCGAGGAAAAATGTTAATACTGTTTATAAAACAAGGTCTGATGCATATACAATTTTTTTATATCAACACCAGGGCAATTTAAAGTGATATTTGTTTTATACATCACGCCTCGTACTGGCTGCAATCAGAGAGCAGAGACTGGCGTGTAGAGTGGGCCCTAACTCGCATATTAGCTCAGCGCTTATCTTCGTGGTTAACGACATTTTGTAATGGTGCAAACCCATTAAGGCCTATCGGCAACATATATTTGTTTTTAATTTCGACCTAAACGCTGATTTGTATTTGTAATATAAAGCGAAGTAGCTAACTATTCGTAGTAATTAACAATACATTTACACTAAAATTTTCCTCGTCTTATGATTCATTTGTGTGTTACACATTGACGTTACATCGTCTACTGAATGGTTATATATTCCACGTTCACCAAAGCATGTTAAAATATTTAACCAGCCACCGTTTAAATAAAATAGGCCCGGAGGAACAGAATGAGTTTGTACGTTTTTGGTACTCAACGTGTTGAATGTTGTTGAGCTGTTGTAACCGATGTGTTTTGTTCAGGACGGATTGGAGGTCATGGTGTCGGTACCGAAGAAGGCGAATGACGCGATGCACTTGTCCAATCTCGAGGGCTGCGACGTGCCCATGGACAGCCTGGGCGAGGTGGTGCTACAGGACTCGTTCCAGGTGTGGGATCTGCGACAGATCATCAAGAAGTGTCGCGAGCGAAGAGTCTTCCTGTTCGATCTGCACCTTCTACTCGCTAAAGAAGTAAAGGACACGCACGGAAAAGCAAAGTACATTTATAAGACCAAATTCATGGTAAGTTGTTAAAATATTCTAAATAATAGTGTTGACACCATCTTATTTTGTGATTTTTGTAAAAACTTAAGTGCACTATCAGATTTTCATTAAATCGTTATTCCTAGCCATGAATTTAACCGCATATTTATAAAAAAGCACACATAATATTATTGACACATTCAATTCTTAGCAACACGCTAAGAAATAAATTATGGAATGAAATACATAGAAATATTATTTTATTTAATTAACTTGCTTTGCGTTTTGAAGATCTTTATAAGAATTTAATACGTTTTAATGAAAAAGATGATTTAGCAGAAAAATATTTGGAACTGGGCGCCATAGTTACTTGTGTTTAGCTTAATAATACCTATCTAACGATGCATCACACGTATAGAAAATAAACTATTGGGTCCTCACATATGAAATTGGCGTTTTATCGTACTGACCACTTTTATCTCAAATATATCTTCTTTGGTTAGGAATTCCAATTTCAAATTTATACCGCTATTACTCATGCATTTGTGTTTCGAAAACTGGAATTCATTTGTTTTTTCCTCTTTTGTGTCACTCTGTTTACAAAACTTCAAGTATCGTATTATTTTCGAGTACGAGTTCCACCGTGGCACCAGTGCTACAGAAACTGCTCGAAGGATTAATGATGTGTATGGCGGCGGTGTCGCGAAAGAAAACACAGTGCGTTTTTGGTTCCAAAGTTTTCGTTCTGGAAATTTCGACCTGCCGACAAGCCCTGTGGACGGCCGGAGACCAAAGTTGATAATGAAGAATTGAAGGCTATTGTGGAAGCGGATCCATCGCAAGCCACGTCCGAGTTAGCTGCAGGCTGCGGTGTTAGTTAAACTGTTTTAATCCACTTGAAACAAATTGGGAAGGTGAAAAAGCTTGAAAGGCGGGCACCTCATGAATTGAGTGCAGCAAACCGACAACTGTTACGTTACATTACTCAACCGGCACAATCGAATGAATGAAATGAATCGATTTAAAATCGAATTTTTACCTGTGATGAAATGTGGATCCTGTACGATAATCGGAAATGCTCATCGCAATGGCTGAACCCTGGCGAACCTACCAAAGCCTGCCCCAAGCGAAAATTGGCTCAAAAAAAGTTACTTGTGAGCGTTTGGTGGACTAGTGCCGGTGTCGGTCACTACAACTTTCTTAAATCTAGCTAGATGATTACGGCAGATGTTTATTGCCAGCAACTGCTGAAAGTATGGAAAAGCTAGCTGCTAAACAACCATACTCGGTCATTCGCTCTAGGCCACTGCTGCTTCAGGGCAACGCTAGACCACACACTGCACAACAGAAGGCTACCAAATTAGAGGAGCTTCATTTGGAATGTCTAAGACATCCACCGTACTCCCCGGACCTTGCTCCAACAGATTACCATTTTTTTCGAAATTTGAATAACTTGCAAGGTGAAAATTCAATTACGATGAGGCAGTCCAAAGCGTCTTTAAAGATTTTATTGATTCCTGCCGAATGGTTTTTTTTAGTAAAGGAACCAATGAACTACCTATGAGATGGCAAAAGTGCATAGATAGCAATGGTATATAGTTTGATTAAATAAATAAACACACCGGCATATTTAGCGGAACACAAAAAAAGGTCCATAATTAAAAAGAAAATTGGTTTTATTTTAAAATCTACTTACTACACTTCTTTTGTTATTTAAAGTTTCATTTGTTTTACTTAAAATGAGATCATATTATTAAGAACAGATTTTGCGAGTAAAGGCTATTTGTGCTAAATGGTACATTTTTGAACTTTTCATGTAACCGGGAAAAGTGAAAATTAATTTTAAAATAACAATTAATTAAATTAGAAAAATGGTGATTAATATCGCGTATTTCCTCCACGTGCTCTTATTAAAGTTTCTACCCGTCTAGGCATACTGAGAATGATGTTATCGATGGTCTCCTGGGATAGTCTCCGCCATTCCTCAACTACGCAGTTCTTCGCACTGAAATGTAAAAATTATTTTACAATTATTTGAAGATTGTTTTATAGTCAGGAGACGGCCGGCCGACTTCTTGCCGGCAGTTTGAGAGGATATAAATTAGTTTTTCAAAGTTAATTTGGTCGAAAAACAATAAGCAAATATAAAATTATTGATATAAAACCCTTAAAATACTCCTAAGAGACTTATATAGAATTTGAAATTTGATCATTTAAATTTAAATCGTCCAAATCAGTGTTTATTAAAGATATAGGGGGCACGATAGTAATTGTGAAATTTTGTTTACGTTACAGCAAGAGTCGTTGATTAAATTGTAATCAGACGACATAGGGATTATAGTTAAATTCACAAAATTATTACTATTAGGAATTAACCTAGTACTATAAGTAAATGCGACACAATGGGGCCGGCTAGGCAAAGGTAAAAGTAGGTGGCGCTGCCGTAGATGCGACCCTTTGTCACTACTTGTCAAAGTGTTTCGTGTTTTTGTGCTCATTTTTTCAACGTTTCTACTGTTTTTCTAACAACCTCGGCTTTTCTTACTGGACTCTGGACTGTTTTACGTATTGGGAGTACTCTTATACCCTATAAAACGCCGACCTTGGCTGAGGACACGACTCTGGACTGCTACGTGATTTGGATATTGTTTTACCTGTGGAACGACGATTTTGGCTTCTGAACCCGGATAATTGAGCACGATGTATAATACTTGGCGATTACCAGAGATTAGACAAGAGCTAAGGAAGCGCGGTGCCTCCTTACGAGGAAAAAAAGCTGACTTGGTTGAGAGGTTAGAAATGTACGATAAACATTGTAACTTAGCTCAGCCTGACCCTAATACCGAAGATGTTTCGATGGAGACACCACCTACCACCTCCTTCAAAGATGTGAACAGCAATTCTGTACTGCCTCCAATCAACACTACATTAATCAGGCAGTATCTAAATTTTACTACAAAGAAATTGGATCAGGCTCTCCATCTGTATGAATCCAGATTTTTAACTGTGGTCAGATCATTTTGGACTGAAGACAGCTGTTACATTAAAGGTTTTTGCAAGAAAACAATGAAAAACCTTCAATATGAAGTTAATGTAAAATTAAATAAAGAAGGGCCACCTGAAGAGTCACATTGTGAATGCCCAGCGGGAAGTGGAGTAAATGCAACTTGCAAACATATTGCAGTGCTTCTGTACGCAATTCAAAACATGGTGCAACAAAAATGCATAATATTAAGTGAGGTCTGCGCTCAGCAACTACAAAAATGGAATTGTCCTAGTAAAAAATACACTGGGACACCAGTTAAGGCTAATAAGCTACCCAGAAAATGTCCATCCAAACGATTGCTATTTTCACCCTACCCTGTGGAAATTATAGACACAGAAAACTACAACTACAAAATAAGAAATCTAGTGCTGGCATTTCCAAATTCAACAATGCCAATGAAGCAGTGTTATGAGCCAGCAAATCCTTATGCTGTTGAGGCAGACCATGACTATTTAAATGTGGATGTAAAAAGAAACTTGTTAGGAGAACTAAAATTAATTGACATCACAGAAGCTGATATAAAAATATTCAAGAGGCCACCACCAACCAAGCAGAATCAAAGGAATGGCATCTTCAAAGAAAAACAAGACTGACAGCCAGTGTTTTCCACACAATTTGTCACTTGAGAGAGACGACGAAGGCAAAGTATGCCAGAGAAATATTTGTGAGAAAATGCTTTTTATCAAGAGCCACAACACATGGTCTTTTAAATGAAAAAGTGGCATTGGCACAATATTCGGAAAACACTGACTTGCAAATCAAGCCTTGTGGACTTTTCATCAGTAAAGAAAGACCATATCTGGCTGCTTCACCAGATGGGCTACTAGGGTCCCAAACCTTCATTGAAGTGAAGTGCCCTTATGCCAGTCGCTTTAAGGAAATAAATGCAAATACGGTGCCATATTTGTTTGAAGAAAATAGTGCTCTACAACTGAAAACAAATTCACCCTATTATTATCAAATACAGGGCCAATTATACTGTACTGGCAGAGATTTTTGCAATTTAATAGTGTATACATTCAAAGACTTAAAATTTATTTTTGTTTCAAGAAATGATGCATTCATAGCTAATATGCTGATGAAATTAGATTCATTTTATGAAAATCATTTTAAAGAAGTTCTTTTTAATAAGTACCTATATTATAATTATGAACGAATGGAATAAAACAACTTTTAAAACAATTACTTTATATTTTTACTTACAATACCTTCCCTAAAGTTACATAGCATAAAGCATATAAAGAATATTTTTGAGGCTAACGGGACATAAAATTGGTTTAGATCAGTTTTTAATATTGAATAAGTTTTGATTAGGCCTATTAATCTTTCTATATGTACTCTTTGGCTAGCTAACTTTTTATCTGCTTGTAATAGGATTCCCGGAATTTGTGCCTTGCCTTTAAGAAATGTAGGAATATTAATTCCTACACCCTTGCTTAGGAACAAATCTTGGACATTAAAACCACGATCAGCCATAATGCTATCACCTTCTTCGCACATATTCAATAATTCACTGCGCTCTACTATTTGGCGGTCACTTGTGGATCCTGCAAATGCTTCTGAACAATAGCTTAGTAAGCCTGCTGGAGATGAGCCAACCAAGATTTTCACAGTATTTTTATGTTTGTATGTACTAAATGTAGCTTTTTGGGCACTAGGGTGGCTCGGTTTTTGAATTGGGATTTCGGTGCTATCAACTATCACTCTTGTTGCAGGGAAATCTTTATAGAATATGTCTGGCATATAAAAGTTAACTAATTTGCGATTTGGCCAAATATTAATTAATCTCCATAGATCATTTACAAAATTAATCTAAGTGACAATTATGTTAGAAACAGTGGTTTTACTGACACCAAACATCCTGGAAAGTTCAAAGTCTGTTTTGTTTCTTCTTAACTTCATGAGTAACATCAGGAACTGATCCTCCACACACAAACTGATGTCTTGGCTCCATCTATATTTTATATTGTAAGCCATTGGAAGTAGTGTATGTAAACAAAGCTTAAATTTGTAACAGCTTTCCAGACCAGTATAGAACATTACAGACTCATTGTCGGTAAGTAAGGTATCAGTTGAGAACAGGGCTACGAAAGTTGATGTTTGAGTGGATGCTTGTTTATGAGTTGATGTTTGTGTAGGAGGAGAGCAACGGCCAGGGAGTGTTTCAGGTTCAGCAATTTCCATCTCATGCGACACCTCAATTAGAGAGACAATATCTTGACTACTGCTCAATGTTGAAGGACAAACATTTCCTGCTATTTCTCACGGTAAGTCGTTCTTGTCTTTGTTTAGCTTCCTCCGATAATGGTTTATGATTCCATGAAAACTGAGATGGTACAGCATTATTCTTAAGATGTCGATGTTGATGTTGTAGTCCTATAAATTACAAACATAATATAAATGTTATGTTTGGTTATAGTATTATAAAAATTCACTATCGCATATTTAACAAATCACTATACAACTGTTTGTAACAATACCTGTATCTTTACTGCAGCCAAGATAGTCTGTTTCCAAAAAATGATTTCGACATAACCTCGAACTATTTGAAGGACTGAATTTTGGACGTCGTATCGCTCTTAACCACAGTTTCTGTACTTGTTTGTCTCGAGGAAACTTATGAGTACCCATTTCAGAGCATTTTGGCACACTGCAACGCGGCATTTTTTCTTAACACTATGTTTTTGTTTAAATTTCATACAATTTGAACTTTGTTATGGGTGCAAACTACGCCAGCGCCAGTTTGACAGTTGCCTTTCTCATTGCCGGGAAGCGACACAATCCCAGTACCCAGTAGGGTGACAACCTTTTCAGACTGATCTTGGCAATCTATGGATAATTGTGTCGGAACATAATAATGTATATAAATCCATTGATTATATAATGCTTTCCAAATTTAATATATAATATATAAATAATAATATATAACTAATAAGCAAAACAAAAAGCTTTTAAGTGTCCATAAATGAATTAAGTTTAACACTGTGTGGGAGGTTTTCTCATAACCTTTAATAATAGTTCACTTGCACAGGTTGGATATTCTCTTATAGACTATATATTCATCACGTCACATATTAAGGTTTGGGGATCAATAGTGATACACTCGTCCAAGCCACTCAAGTTACAAAAATGTTGTTTGTCTTTAGTCACTGCGATATACTTAGTGCTACGTATAATGGTAGTATAAGTGTCCGGATTTTCTGCGTTATAGGGTATCGGAAAAGCTATGCTATGATACAAATTAAATACGCCTGGAGCGACTAGAGGAATTCTGAGTACAAATATAATTTTCCTATTTATGTAATAGCAAAATAATTTTGAATTTTTCATTAGGAAATACATATAATCTAACTCTAAATTTACAGGAAACTCAACATCATTATTCAGATGAATATGATTCTCAACGAGTTCTCGGTATAATTGACTCGGCGTTATAACCGATGGATGCAGGATGTTTTGACTACTGAATGCGATAGCGTTTGATAAGTCCTCTAGAAGAAAAGAGAAAGTTAAAAGCGTTGAATCTAAACTATTAATAATAGTGTTAATATTAGTTATAATAACTAAATAATTTGACACATTACTTAAATTACGGATGTTTACCGAGAGATTGTCGATAGCATCATTTAAACGAGCTTCATTAATTTAATATCATGAAAGTTTTATTATATGAATTTTATGTAGATTTAGATGTCGTATATAATATTTATTTGATGAAGAATTAATTATAGTATATTATGTATCTTTAATAATTAATAATAATGCCATCATAAGAACTAGTCTAGGATTTATAAAGAGTTAAGTTGATATTAGTTCATTAGTAAATTATTAATGTTATTGGAATATTTGCAGGTTTAACCTCGTCGAAGTGATGTTTCACATGCCTACGATTTATTAGTAAAGATTGTGTATTATAGCCATGTATTTTAACTATTTTGTAGGGACCTTTCCACTGGGGTGACAAAGCTTTCCTGAGTTTAAGATGATTTTTAAGGTACACATAAGTCACCTACTTTATACGTAATTGGTCGAGAAAGGTTATCATAATAAGTATTCGAGGTTTGTTTTGATTGGGCTATGTTTTGGATTGATTTATCGCGGGAGAGTTTTAATCTATGTTGGAGGATTTTAAGATATTCGGGATAGGTAGCGTCTTGGGGAGGATTATAAATCGAAACCGGGAAATAAGGTTTATGCCCGAATAGAAGTTCATAAGGTGAGAATTTAGTTGTGCAATGTACATTAGTATTGTAAGTAAGCATGGCTGTGTAGACGTAGCGAGGCCAGTTATGTTGACTTTGATTAGTAAATGATTTAAAATATTCTTTTAATGTCGAATGGCTGCGTTATAGCGCTCCCTGAGTCTGCGGGTGATACGGAGTTGACCAAATTTGTTTAATTTTTAAAAAACTACAAGTTTTCTTAAATAAGTCCGCTGTGAAATTAGTATCTTGATCTGATAAAATAGTTTTAGGGTTGCCGAATAGAGAAATAAAATGGACCAAACAGTCGCTTGTTTCTTCCGCAGTTATTGATCGCATAGGATAAGCCGTTGAGATTTCTTGAGATCGTCTTGGAAGGTCATGATGTATTTAAGTTTAGCAGTACCTGCCTCTGGCAAGGGACCTACGATGTCGATAGCTATCGTTGAAAGGGAGCAGTGGACGTTGTACTTATCTGCATAGGCGCTCGATTAATTTGCCTAAATGCTTTATTTTCCTGGCACTGTGTACAATTCTTAACGTATGTTTCAATGTCTGAACGCATTCCTTTCCAGTAATATTTTTCGTTAATTCTATTCAACATTCTGACGTAGCCCGAGGTGTCCAGAAACGGTAGTCATGATTTTCTCGTAATATGGTTTTAATTTCGCTAAGCGAGGGATACATTATATTATTATGATATATGTGAATAGCAATGAGACTTGAGAATAAAGTAACACATGCGGCAGTGTTTTATTTGTATGGTTGGTATTAATCTCATACATTCCTAAGGGATCGGCTTCACTTATTTCGGGTTTAGCAGTTTCGGAATTTTTTGAAGATCCATCGGAATTGGTAATAAAGGACTTGTAGATCTAGAATTTCCAAAAGACTCAGTGGGCTTTTTAGCAGGGTTAGTAATTTTAATAGACGCAGTGGATATAGCATTATTTATAGATTCAGAGGGTATAGAATTTTAATGGACACTGGACTTGGAATTATTAATATTTAAAGACTCAGTGTTATTAGACTCAGTGGATTTAGTATTAAAAGATTCAGTGGATTTAGTATTTTTGAAAGATTCAGAGGATTTAGTATTTTTGAAAGATTCAGTGATTTAGTTTTTAATGATTTAGTAGAAATCAAAAATTTGTTGCGTCGATCGGTGTCGATTTTAACACTTTTGTGTAACACACGACGCCTAAATGAGACGTGATTTAGTTTTTTAAATTATCAACTTCGTCATAAGAGCTGTCTTGGATGATATTGTTATCATCAATCCTGTGAGAATTAGTAAAATCTTGAGTCAAGTGAATTGGGTTTGGTCTGGATGGCCCCGAATTATCGTTATAATTATTATTCCTCATCCGATTGTTATTAAACTGACGTTTACGACAATTTTCAATTGTATGTTTTGGGTATTTACAATATCTACATACAGGAGTAGTAAAATTACTTGAATTATGACGCGGCGGGTATTGATCTTTCTAGTAATTATTATTAAAAGAGTTCCGAGGTTGAAAGTTATTATTATTATTATTAGAGGCGTAATTATTACGATGGTTATTATTTAAGTTTGTATTTGACCTCTTAGTAGCATGGTAAATCTTTTCTTCGGATATGGCTATATTTATAGCTTCGTTTAAATCATTGGGTTCGCGGCATCTAACGACTGTGGATATATTTGGATTTAATCCTGTTATAAAAGTGTAAAGCGCCAAATCTTCCATTGCAGCGACTCGGCCAGTCAGTTCGCCATTTTTCTTAGTAGTAATTGAGACATTAATTTCGGTGAGTAATTTACTAAGACAATTTGCAATTCTGAGAGAGAACTGATTGACTGCAATTCACTGACACCTTGTTTACTGTTTTGGAGTTCGGTTAGGAGATGTGTATAATGCTTTCTTTCTCCAAATTCTGTTTTTAAAAACACCTCTAATTGCTTCCAGTCATCGAATTCTTTAATATTAGCGGCGGACTCTGCGCGACCTTCTAGACGACTTAATATATTATATTTAAAAATGATTTTCTTTTGTTCATCGTTAGCTAACCCTAGTGCATTGTTGCAATTACTTAAGAAAGGATTTAATTTATCTCTACTACCATCAAACTTTCCGATAAATTTAATTAAAATATTTAATTCTACAGCTGGCATTATTGGAAGATTAATAGGCTCAGCTGGTTTACTGGTTCCTGGTGCCGACATTAACTTAATTTAAAAAATTTACTTTAAAACTTTAATTTAAAACTTAATTAAAAAAATTACTATAATAATAGGCCTAAATAAACCTAACAGTTGCAAATAATAATATTACCTAGTATAAAATAAAGTTTTAAAAAACAGAGAACTTTTAATGTTTGAGAAACAGTGACTAAAGACTAAGAGTGAACTGGCGATCACGGAGGTGAAGATAAGAAGCATGACGGACGTAGACTCAGCGACTCGGCGAAACACCGATGTAGTACTCGTATATATAATCTCTCACGATATAGCACGTCTAACATCCGATTTCGAATGGGTTATTCGGAATGCCTTGTATATTATTTTCTGGATATTTAGATTTATTAAGTTTTGGCAATGGTAATGAATTTATCGACTTAGCTGGCTGATGACCGCGACACAGGATACTGTGAGGGCTGCGGCCTGCGACACGATATGGCGTTATTCTCATTTACACTTACTTTACACATCACTTATTATGGATTTTCACAGTTTTTCAGCTTTTATTCACAGATTACTACTTTAACACAACACTTGTAATAGATTTTCACTAGTTTTCCACTGATTTTAGCACAGACTTTCTCAGTTTTCACGAGTTTTTCGTAGACGGTACCGAGGATTTTTACTTTAAAATCCCTTAAGCTGCTACCAATGTTATGCGGGGCCTTGCGGATCGCGTTTTATAAAAAAGGTTTCTTTATTAACACACCTTACAATAATTATTTAGAAATAGGATTTAGAAATAAAAGAGCAAGAAATAGTATAACAAGAAAGACTCCCTCCGCAATAAGACTGAAGGAAGACTGACTGTCCGGCCGACGGGCGACCTAATATGATGTTAGGATATGCTGACTTGACTTAAGGTCTAGTCAGCCCAAATACTTACATTGTAAAGGTACATAGTACACAATAACAGTGCGTACAGTGATGGGTACAGGCATGTACACGCATTAAAGATTTTTGACATGTAAACGGTAAAAGGTACCATTGACTAGTATACAATAATGTAAAAAAAAAAAAACATTTGTATACTTATCAATGGAAATTGCCATAAATATGTTAATGAAACCATACATATCTGCGTCCGTGAATTAAGTTGTGCAGTAGAAATCCCTGCGATGCACAATTAGGCACGTTGGTTGCCAGCCCTGCGTCGCTGAAGCAATGGGCGATCCCCGCTTTGTGCAGAGTGATTGTAAACATACGGCGAGCACGCTCAGCTTTATAATAAGTACAATTTTGGGAGCACCTGCGAGTGAATTATGTCGTTTTGAATCATTTTTAGACTATGCATGCGAATTTAAGCGGTTAATGGCAGTTGCATTTTTGAATACCACAAGTATTTACTAAACTTTCCAAAATATGTAAGAAGATATTTAACATGTCCCCCAAATATTCTGTGATGTCAATTTACCAATCCTGAAAGGCCGTTTCTGTTTTATTCTCCAAGTAGACAACCCCTCTGAAATGTCCACTAATGACACTTTATTTTCCACAGACCTCTGAGCTGGGCGTGACTGAGCACATAGAGGGCGACGAGTGCAAGTTCTCCGTGTGGACGGGCCGCCAGCCTATGGCCAGCGACTGCCGTATTGTGCTGAAAGCACCCTCCCTCGAGGTCAAGCAATCCTGGGTGCGACGCCTCAGGGAGGTTATACAGGTGAGTTGTGACAACCCTAAAGAGTTTTACTAGTTAGCATTTTGACAACCCTAAGGAAGGATATTCAGGTGAAGTTGAAGGGTTTAGAGTTGAGACAACCCAAGAAAAGCTTTAGTAGTTGGCAGTTTTGAACGGGGTGATGATAATTATATTCCGATTTTTAATGTCACTAAATGCTTAACACTAGACGTTTACTTGAACATTTACACCCCATTTTAATGTTAAAACAATTAATAACCAACAGCCGTTGTGCAATTTGTGATGATATAAAAAGAAAATTAATAACAACATCGACCAATTAGTTTTCTAATAAAAATACCAATATATTTCGCACATGACTTAAAACTCTTCAAATATTTCATTTCGCTTCAATAATAATTGTTTGTAACGAGTTGTTAACGTTTCCCCTGTAACGGTGTCCTGTCTAGCCTCTACAATTACACGCTCGATAATAAACCCGACGTACGTTTATTATCCACGCTCATACGCTGAAAGCCTAGACCTGGCACGTTTAAACTTCTCCAAAATGGATTCGTTAGTCACCACACATTTGTCCTTTGTTTGTTGACAGTTGTGCCTATACCGAGCATAGATAATAATAAAAATTACTCAATTTCTATTACATAATAAATTTACACGTGACAAGCCAAACAATTAACAGCGTGACCACGACCTCAATGTATTTGGCAATCGACGTTTTTCATACACTGTCCGTCTGTCATTTCCATAGAAAACCGAAGAATGCCGAGGGGCATTAGAAACATGGTTTTACTGTACACGTGTCTACTCTAAATACAATCACAACGCAATGACAATTGAATCCTTATAGAATACACATCTCATTGTCGATAGCGGTGATTATATAGTGAGTGGATCAACTTATTAACAATATACTCCTAAATTAGGCCTGTTGATGATGAAAAGGTATCGTCGGCAATATTAATTGGTAATTATTGTTTGCTGCTATTTATGTCCATTTATAGTGATGTAATCGAGTCGCCATGTCAGACGCCAATTTCTGTTTTTGACAGGGCGATTGCTGACAGACGATCTGTGTGTAAGCCTGGGGGGTACCGAATATCCCCCTATTCGGTTCGCAAACCTATCGGTCGAGTTGCAATGCAATTTCACAAACTCCAACACCGTCAGCGACAATTTTATTTTACTGTGTTAGAGAAAGAAAAAGTTACGCCATCTTGATTTCAGAAGATTTTGTCTATTAAATGCGCACTGATTATACTGCGGAAAGCAAATGTCAAGATGACAAAATCTCAAACCTTGATTGCCCCAAACAAACCCTAAAGTAGGGCATTTTAAGTGTGGACACTTTTCCTCGTCATGCCTCGTCTTTTAATATAATATGGAACATCTATGAATGTAAGAATTAACTTACGTACGTTCAGGAGCTTTCTCGTTGACAGAAATGTTCTCACTTTTGGCGTCAATTACAGAAGTATATTGTAAGATAACAACTAAATCTTCATACTAGGAAATTAAACTAAACAATATATGGAATACTAATGATGTATGTTCAAGTTCTGCCCAACAAAGTCCTGAAGGCTTTCCCTGAAAAGTGTCGCGTGCGCTTTGTAATCGCGACTTGTGCGATTTTGTAAGTTTGTACATTTATAGCTTCCTTGAATGTTGCTACTGTAATAATAAAGTGTCCTGTCACTGTATTTAAAGTGTTAGCGATCAGTAAAAAACGAGATAGCCCAGATTTTCCTTGTAATTGAGACTGATATTGATTCTTGTTTGTTATAGGAAACATACTTGTACGGGAAACTGCCGCCGCAGCCACCCCGAAGTCCGGCTAGAGTTCGACCTACGAGCTCTCAACGCTCAAGCAGGTAATTATATATTGTATTTTGAACTATTTGATACCCGCGACTTCGTGCGCGCAAAAAGAAATCCCGAGGAACCGTGCATTTCGCTGCGATAAAGTAGCCTTGTCCTTCTCCGTGGTCTACTTAATATCTGTGTCAAATTTCATTTTGATCAGTTAAGTAATTTTTACGTGAAATCTTGACACATTATTTTTGGAACACTTTACTACCTTTTTTTGTGACAAAATCAATTTGTTTTGATTTTAAACATGCTAGAAACTTATATATGTAATATTTTGTTACCTTCCCACCCTTACCAACTGGTTTTAATATGGATACAGTATACAGTGACGGAAGATATATCAAAATACCCGCTCATAACGTTTAGCCTTTGCTAAGTTGGTAATTAACTCTCAGGGACTTCGAGGACACCGACACAGATAACCTCGACCGAAACTCGCTGGCGTCCTACGGCAGCGGTAACACCACCGACTCCGATAAGGTCAGTTGTATGAATAAGCTTTTGATTCTAGAACGTTGACACACCCTATCCAGAGATATCGATATTTTTATTATATTGTATATAATAAAAATATCTATCGACGACGATCAGTCTGGCCCCGCGATAAGTATCCGAAGAACTTGTGTTACGGGGACCAGACCGTTGTTTATTTAATATGTACTTTATATCATACATATATTTAATACTTTTATTATATTATACACTGTATACACATATTTAATACACGTCCATAATCCAGGAACACAGAAATCTTTTTGTCCGCTCGGCGGGATTCGAACCCGCGACTTCCGGCTTGAGCCACAGAGGTCGTCACTTGAATGATAGCAGCTCTTAGCTGGACATGTTTTATGGATTATTATGGAATGACCGTTAAAAGTTCGTTCCAGGTCCTTCTTATCCCACCTTTGGTACACTAAATCGGCGAAACGCAATTGTTATATTTCGCGTGTTTTCTTTCGGGATATCTCTACTAAAATTGTCTGTATAATATGTAGGGGTTAAGGAACTCCTTTGATTATCATCATATATAATATTACTTATATTATACCTATATATTATATGATTTTCGTATTAATAGTAGTGATGTCAATGGTTTGTCTGTGTGTTCGGTAAAAGGGCGTGTATCCAGGGCACTAAAACACGCCCATTCAGAAGCTGGGACACCCAGACCACTCCTACCTCAGTCTTTTACATCTGTGTAAATTATTATATAAAATTTATATTCAACTGTTATAGTACAATATTTATATGCTCCTAGGTCAAAATTATAGCAAAAAATTAGTAGTTACTGAATTTTTCTAAAATATGTGGATATATATGATTTTGTAAGAATTAAATCAGAAAATAAATTTGATTTCTTTTTTATACATAGTAGGTATTTCTTTAAATTTATGATATTGAATATGATGATACGAAATACCTAAGTCGTACACGAGACCACAAAAAATGTAAGACTACTGTCAAAGCCATGAAGAATTATTATTTGTGAAGTTAAATAACCGGCCAAACACATTTGTTGAGCCCCCCTTAAAAATGTATTTTATTCTGTTTTTAGTATTTGTTGTTATAGTGGCAACAGAAATATATCATCTGTGAAAATTTAAACTCTAGCTGTCACGGTTCGCGAGATACAGCCTGTGGATAGACAGACAGACAGGCAGAAACACAGACAGACAGCGAAGTCTCAGTAAAAGGGTCACGTTTTTGCCCTATGGGTATGGAACCCTAAAATTATACCTAACCAGCAGTAGGCGTAAAAATTTACCTCAATAAATTAAAGTCTTTGGAAACTATAAGTAATGAGGTTGCTACGCCAGAGTTTTTGCTGGCCGATGTTTCCGTCGAGCTACGCCGCCAGCTACAAACATTGCTTTTCCAGTCTCTGCCATACGTTCAATTTCATTGAATGACGATAGTCCAATTTAACATTTTCTGTTGTTTGTTTTAGGTATTTTTTCATAACATGTGTTTCATAACATACGTGAAGCAAATACCTTACAGTTTTACGGTGCGACCGGAGGAGTATCAAATTTGTCACACTTAATGTTCATGTGGAGGAATGTCGGAATAGGAAGGTTAAGCAAATAATGCTTAAAAACACAAAAAAAAATATATAAAGTTGCACACACTGCCTCCTCCTACATACCATGTCACATTGGTATTAAGGATAAGTTTTTCGTTTTTCGACACAATCGGACAAATATTACAAAACAGAGATTTTATATCAAGCATGTGTAAAAGTTTAGTTGCGCAGAGCGAAATCTCAAAACTGATGCCAACAAAATCTGCATGGATGACGGCGGCGAAACAGGTCGTCCTGAACGCGAACTTTTGACACGCTAAACAACAGATTAACACGCTAGTCCTCCCGTGTATTCGCGTCGTATGACCTCACATATCCCTGAATCCTAGCATAAACACTAAGCTCTATACTCCGCTTGTGTTGCTTAAATTAAATTTACCTTGCTCGTTATGTCCAGTTCGTAGTAAAATATTGATATCGTTTTTATATGTCTACGGTAAACTTTTACGTGGAAAACTAATCAGACTTTATTCAATTCAATCAGACAAGTTTTTAACCGACTACGGCGAAGCCAAAAGGAAAGGTAATGATTTTGGCAGTCTATGTATGTATGTATGTTTGTTCTCTCGTGACGTCTAAACTACTGGTCTGATTTTAATAAATGAGGTGTTAATAGATTCGAATGATGCCGCGGGTAACGTAGGCTATATGATTTTTTTTAAATTTTGTGTTTCCAAAATGAGACCTCAGATTCTAATATCTAAAAAAAAACAGATAATCATCACGTGTTTGGTATCAAAAGGTCTTGGCAAGCACATTACAAATATGTATCTATATATTAATACGTGGAGCGAAAAATTCTAGTACAGTTTTAGGAGAATTTGCGTACGGACGAGAGTGAAATTTGGCACAGTTAAAGTTTATGCAGAGGAAGGCGTGCGAAAAGCTTAATTTTCTTAAAATAATGCTTAAATACATGAAATTATTGAAAATATCAGCAACACACACTACCATGGATTTGATTCACACATACATATACATAGTGTATGTATATGCTAAAGACAGTTTGGAGATATCGTGTTTGAAATTTGTAGCGTTGTACCCTTATGAAGTTTAATTGATGTTGTCGTCCTATCGAGAAAGTTATTAGTTGAAACCAAATCGATTTTCGAATCGCCGTCAAACAAAAATTATTATTTGCACTGTCAAAACTATATCGATTTATGGTCAATTCATTATTCTCAATCCCTAAGAGTTTTGACTTTCGGCTTCATCGTGAAAAACATGAGTGAAATTATATTTTTCGTAATTTTAATGGAACTGGACAGAAGTAGGCTACTTGAACATGTTAAAAACATGTCCTGAATGTTTATGTCCTGAACGCTTCATAATTGTTTCATTACACAAAAAAAATATTTTGAAACATCAAAACCTACAAAAAAATATTTTAAAAATACACTTTTTAAAAACCGCCGAAATCATTATTCGCCATGTTAGTTGATAGATTATCTGCGCTGTGACTAGTACTATTTGTAATCTGTGCTTATAGTCCGTAGTAGTAAAATGGCGGTGTGACGTTCCGTTTGACGTTTTGACATAAATGTAAATTATGTAAATATAAAGTTCAGAATTTTCGAACAAACATGGAAGAGAACACAAGAAAACCATTTAGAGCTAATTCAATATAGCATGGAATTAGGGGAAACAAAATACATAGATAATGATTTTATATGATGTCATGAATTATTAATTATTTACAGAAACACGTTCCGTTTCACTACTACATATGTGTTTAGTGTGTTATACAAACTAGTGTCGTCACATCCTTTCCGGAAGTTACTTCGAGGTGTTTTCATCCGTAGAAATTAAAAACCAAAAATACATATTTTTAAATCAACTTTATTTATCAATCTTAAGTTTTTAATTTATGATATCGCTAGAATACGTTTGTCTAAGCCAAATACTAAAGGAAATACTCCTGATATATGAAATTAAATATGAGTCAGGTAGCCTATTCTTTTAATTATTTCAATTATTATAGTTTAAACACTTGTGGACACATAAACTGCATCATAGTGCAAGATAACTTTGAATTTATCAATTTTATCAATATTTCAATGAAATATAATTAGTGAAAGTGCAAACTATTTTGATTTATTTCAATGATAATGCTAAGACTGGTTCCTAATCTGATAAAAAAATCAATTCATGTGTCTATTGGTCAACTTCCCACACTAAAAGAATCAAATTACTCCTTTTGCAGCTTTTTGGAATGAAAATGTAAATAGAACAAAAACGGCTTTATTATGAAAATTTTACAATACTAAGAAAAGAAAAAGTTTTTTTTGTTTTTAAAAAGGTGTATTACCTCGTCTTGCCCTAATAACTGATTCAAGTCGGTTTCGCATCGACCTGATCAGTGTTTTTAAAAGATCTTGCGGAGTATTGTCCTATTCTTGTGACAATGCAACTCTGAGCTCCGCAACCGTTGTTGGGACCGGATTTCTTGTAAATACAGCTCTTTTTAGGTTGTCCCACACGTGTTCTATTGGATTGAGGTCCGGGCTACGTGCTGGCCAATCCATGAAACGAATCTCAACCTGAGTAAAGTATTGCTCAACTTGTCTCCGTTATATAGTGATGTGATGTTAAACCACGGTTACCACGGCCATGTGTGTCTGCGTCAATAAACACAATTTCAGTTAGATCATCCATCGATATGCCGCATGAAACCATACAAGACCCGCCTCCAAATGGAATCCTCTCTCACTAATTAGTGAATAATACGGAAGCCCATTGCTCTTCAGTCCAATTTAAGTGCTCACGAGCAAATCTAAGTCGAGCTTGCCTGTGAGCTGCATACAGTTTTGGTCCATTTGCGGGTCTGAAATGTGTGATATCACACTCTTTTTGCCTTCTTCTTATGGTTCGTGCACTAACTGCTACGTCACGTACCTGGTGGAGCTCATTTTTAATGCGTATAGACGTTAAAAACCGATTTCCCAAGGAAACACAATGTTGTCACAATAAACCTGTCGTCACGAGACGCTGTCACCCGAGTTCTTTTGAATGAACCTGTCGCCATAAACCTTCTGTAAACTCGGGAAACCGTAGACTGGTTTACATTTAAATCTGCAGCAATTGTTCGTTGGTAGGTAGCAGCGTAGGCCTTGCTGCACTAGAGCAACAATTTGTGCGGCTTTTTCGGACGATACGTCCATACTCGTGAGAGAAAAACGTATTTAAAATGAAAACAGACTAGCAATTAAACAATTAGTAAAGATAATTCAACATGTAACAAGACAAAAAAAAATCAACCATCAATCACAACATTAACGTAACAACGAGTTAATCTTTAGTAAATTGACAAGATTTCTTCTATAGAATATTTTCTTTCTTTTGTGTTACCATATTTAAATTTTATTTTGTTTTTGTGTTTATAAACCAGCCTTTATTTTCCAATATCAATAAATGTAAATAGTTCGCATATTTCGTAATAAAATTTAATTGAATGTGTTCTTGCACTATGATGTAGGTTATGTGTCCGCTAGTGTAATTATTATCGCTAAATCAGTTAGCTTACACTATCTACCGTGCGTTTGATTTAATTTTATTACACATTGACGTTTGTCTATCTGTCACAACATTAACTTGTTTTATTTTTTCTATCTAAGAGATAAAATAATAAATAAGAAGGTATATGTTTTAATATAAAAATAATATTGCTGTCTCTTACATTATCGCGCGCGATAAGCGACATCGTATAGCATAATGTGAAAACGCTCTAATACGTGAAGCAAAAATCACGTTTTCACGGTTTTGGACCTACTCGTATTTTAAGGGCCATTCGATCACGATCCAGTGCAGCCTGTCAATAATTTGTTTATATCTTTTCATGTGTTATCTGTAAATAGTAGTAAATATCCAGGCGGATTTACCAGAATTTACCAGGAAAATATTTACCAGGCTACTCAGCCGAGTAGGCTGAAGCGTAGGGCGGCAAATGTTAGGGGGCGGCAAATGTGGCCTAAACATTTTTTGTCTAACAGAAATATAAAAAAACCATTATTATTAGCATAAAAAATTATTATCGAAAATTTTACAAAAACATATATTTTAGTACAGTATACTTTACACTAACGTCTGAATACAAAAAAATACTAAACGCTCTGTAAACTACACTTTTGCAGTAATATACGATGCAAAATATTCTAAAAGCGTTTCAATATTATAAAATACAATTTAAATTCAATAATTTTTAGATGAGAGCGGCGGGCGGTGGCGATTCTTATGGTATTGAGAGGATATGTCATTCTGCAGACTTTGACAGTGTGTTACTGTGTGTCATTTATTTTGGTCCATAAGCATTTGTCTAATAGAAACCTGCAAAATTATGCTCGCTCGCTTTCAACGTACAGAATATAATAATGTTATTTCTAATATTATTTAGTAGGTAATGGTCTTAATTATTCCAAAGAATAAACCCTTTGAGATAGGTATTTGTTCCAAATTAAACCAGTACAATTGAAAAAAATTATAGATCATAATTTTATCCTGCGAAATTGAGAAATTTTTGCTCGCTCGCTTTCAACGTACAAAACATAATATTATCATTATAATATATTTTACGCTGTCACACTTTTAAATAGTTATTTGGTACAAAATTCAAACAGGACGGTTGTAAAAAACTACAATTGTACTCTTGACTATTATAAGAAAAGTAATTTTGAAAAGGAAGTTTGGGGGCGAGGGGCAAAAACTGAATTATTACTAAAAAAAAATAGACAAAGTTTTACACATATTATTCCGTATTTAAGAAGCAAAGCAACCCTAAAAATGTAAACTAAAATATTTAAATATGAATTATAGTTTCGACCACAGGGCGATCTCTAGTATTATATTAAATCATATCGTTTAAGTCATAGTATACCTATATATACGGTCGTACAATTCGTACAACCCAGTTGTCCAATTTTCGAACATTACGTAATATATGTAAAGGTGTGCCCTATTAGGAGATAAATTAAAACGTTAATATTTTTGGACTTCAGGCGGCAGGGCAACATACCCTTAGGGGACCCATACACGGTCCGGTTTTCCTTCAGTTCGGCCTGAACGGATGCAAAAATCGTATCGTCTGTGTGCAATCTTGAGATCGCATCAGTCGGCCGTATGGACTGAAGCGATTCGCTCCAGTGTTGCCAACTCTGTTTTTGCGAAACTTCTAAACTCGCGTCCTTTTCTACTATAAACTACTAAAAGAGTACCGATAACTATAAAAAAGCTACGAAACATAGAAATCCCTAAAAAACAACTTTAAGCGACTTACGGACGCGTGCTTACTATGTGCTATAATGATAAGGTGTCATAATAACATATGCAAAATGGCGTGCTACCATAGTATTTTGCATATTATGATTACTGTCTGGCTATTTTCTACAAAACCACTACTAACAACTAAATTTCTACTAAAGAGGTAATAAAATACCAAATTTGGTAGTAAAAATTTCTAAAACAATTCAGTTGGCAACACTAACTCTGACCTGTACGAATGGACTGAACGGAATTCGGGTGTAAAATAAAACCAGTCAAGTGCGAGTCGGCAAGAGAGGTTCCATACAAAACGTAAAAAATCACGTTTGTTGTATGGGAACCTCAAATTTTGATTTTATTCTGTTTTTAGTATTTGTTGTTATAACGGCAATAGAAATACCTAAATAATTTGTGAAAATTTCAACGGTGTAAGAAGGTTAAGATACAGCCTGGTGACAGAAGGACAGCAAAGTCTCAGTAATAGGGTCCCGTTTTTACCCTTTGGGTACGGAACCCTAAAAATGTCAACGTGTTCTAAAGAATATTTATTAGAGATCATTGAAGTATTTGAAACTTTAGAGCCACTATGGTTGATAAAATCTAAAGACTTACTATAAAACAAAGAGAAATATAATAGTTGCTATCGAAATAGATTTCTATAGCAACTATTACTGGAAAAATGTATGGCACAATAATTCGGATTCGTCGATAGCGTGACTACAGTTACAGCAAAACACAATTAATAAATAAAGTAATAACCTAACCAAGAACATGTCACGACTACTACTACTACGACTAATTTCTAATATTACAGAAGCTAGGAGAGCGGACAGACAGACAGACGGACGGACAGAGCGAAACTATAAGGGTTATTACGGAACCCTAAAAACACGACCGAAGCTCGCGGCGAACCAGATGCGATTTTCCGTGTATGTGCTCGAATCCGATCAGGCCGAACCTTAGATGAAAACGCCTAGAAACCGGGTACGCGCTTGAAAAGTAAGGCAAATCATACTGAGCCATATCGGCTCAGTTTGTTCGAACGACCCAAAAGTTGTCAAGCGCTAGTGCATAGGTACTACATCGCCCGACAATTTTCAATAGTCGGACATCATGACGGTTTGTGTCATATACGTACGTTATACATATACGTTACATATACGTTATAGGGTATCACAATGCATCGGAAAAGAATTAAAAAGCTTGGGACATAACATTCCATATGTAAGTACTACAACTTGACTTGTATTAACAGCCAATTATTTAAAACATTTTAAAATAAAATCACATTTTGTCGCCATCTTGTGCCCTTTGTGCTTGGTGCCCTTGAAACGTGAATTGTGAAAATGTTACTAGTAATAGAAATTTCTTTCAAAATTTTCATGGCTAAATAATAGTTGTAACTAAGACAGTCTTTTAATATTTTCTGATGTTTTAACTGCCAATTTAAAGTATTTTCAGTATCAAGATAATCCTTAATATATTCCTTAATAACAGTTCAATATAAATAATGTTTACAAATTGTTTAGATGGTTTAAAATGAAATATAAGTTATATTTTTACATCTCATGATATTAAGAAAAACAAATACAATAATTTTAAGAGCAACATTTTCTGTGGAAATTGTCCCTTAAAACTGTACACACTCCACAACATTAAAGTTTTGTGTTCGTGTCGGTATGTAATGCTTACGTCTACATCTATCTGTTGCTTGCCTCACTTTGTACGATGCGTTTGTTTGAAGACTATCTAGGTGTTATTAATCTAAGGGCCGAACTGACGTCAGTTCGGTCGGATGGGATTTTTTCCGTGTATGTGCTCGAATCCGTTCAGGCCGAACTGATGTCAGTTCTAACTGAAACGATCGGCCTCTCGTATGTGGCGACCTTTACGGATATTATTATTAATAACTGTCCTTACTGAACTAACTCTTACTTTACTTCTAGTTACTTCTAACTTACTTTAGACCAGTGGTTCCCAGACTCTTTTGTTTCATAGACTACTTTCAAAATTTTGCTGGATCCGGTGGATCCCCTGCATTTACATTCTACATTACTACCAATTTCTATATCTCGTAAAAAAAGTGAAAATTAGATCTATCTATCTATGGAAACTTGCGTTGTGGCTGAGTTTCAACGACGAATTAACAGTTTTCGAAAAAAAAAGGTTAGAATTTATTGAATTTGTTAATTATTTGATAATAAAGTAGGTAGAATAAACAAATTTTCAATTAAATTTTAATTCATTCAATCATCACAACAATTTAATTCAAATTCATTGTTGTGATTGGATGTCAAAAAAGCAAAGTTGGCCAATCGAATAAGTGATTCCATCCAACTTTACTTTTTTGAAATCTATAGTGACTCAGCACAAGAACCCATCAATTCTCAAAAATTTTATTTAGAAAACGTCCCATTGAGAGTGGTAAAAAGAAATATAGTATATTTCCTTGTGTTGTAGGTATATATATTATATATGCAAATATATAAATTATTACACTAATGATTATTATTGTTTAACAGTCGTAATATCATCAAAATGAAACACTTATTTATAACGTAATGTAACTTCTAATATATATATATATATATATATATATATATATATATATATATATATATATATATATATATATATATATATATATATATATTATAACTACTAGAATAACCGCAAATTTCCTCGTTCTGTGATATTCAATATGTTCCTTTTTTTTTGTTAATATTTTTTTGTTAATTTTTTGTTAACGAGGGAAACGCTATCAGAAGCTTTTGCGCGATTCCCCACAGTCCAGGATATTTTTCAGGTATTTCTGCCTGCAGCCAAAATTTTTGATAGCCTCTTTTAAATGTCACTTTCAGCTCCTCGTTAGTGCCAAGCTCGAGTAGCTACTCTTGTAATATTACATTCTCCACTTCCGTTTCATCAAATGGATTTATGATCCATGGTGGTATTTCCATCGACAGAATGTCTTCAAATCTGATTTTAGAATCATCATGCCGGGCAATCAAATGTTGAACGTATGTCTGAATATCTTCATCAAGGCATTCTACCTGCGATAAGTTTGGAAACTGAAAATTCGCGCTGACCAATATTTTCCTTCATAAATTTCAATTTACCATTATAAGCTGAAATTACATTTTCAATTTTTATTAAATTAAGGCTGTCCCCTTGTAATTGTAAGTTGAGGTCATTAAATTTTTTGAACAAATCTGTCAAATACGCGATGTCTTCTTTAAAATTGATTAGGTTTTTTTTTAAATCAGGATCTTTACTTTTCAGAAATTCTAAAACTGAGTCAAAAAGTGAATAAAATCTTGATAAACATGCACCTTTCGACAACCAGAATACTTCGGTATGTAACAGCAATCGTTAGAAGTTTTCATCATTTTCATCGCACAATTGTGCAAATAAGCGCGTATTCAATGCATTTCTTATAATTTTGTTAACTGCGTTAATCACAAATTGTAGCGATTGGTGCAATGTATCACTAAAATTTTCGCTACTAGATGTTGTCGGTGGATAACACAGTGAATTGCAGTTACCTCTGGTAAAATTCGTTTAAGATTGCCTATAAACCCACGATATCGCCGGATCATGGCAGGAGCTCCATCTGTTGCCACCGAAATAACGTTTGTAAATGGAATCGATTTTTCTTTAAAAAATCACTCAGGACGTTAAATATTTATTCACCTTTAGTGTCCGTCTTCAAAGTTTTCGCGAATAGTAGCTCTTTATGAATTTCTTCGCCCATAACAAATCGAACATATGCCAATAATAATGCTTCATTGCCAGGTAAAGTTGACTCGACCAGTTGAATATAAAAAATGAGTTGTTTGCAGATAATCACACAAGAAACTTTCAACATCAGAGCTCATTTCATCAATACGTCTTTGTACAGTGTTGTTACTCAAAGGAATTCTTTTGAGTATGTCAAATGAAGATTTGTGCAGAACAGTTTTTAAAACCTCTTCAACAGCAGGTAAAATTAACTGTTCTCCAATGGTGTGTGGTTTTCCATATTTTGCTATAAGTATGAGATATTGTAAGATGCCCGTAAGCCATCATCGTTGCTTTCAGACGTTGAAGCGAACATACTGTGCACGGTGGGTCTCTTTTCATATGTTTCCTTTAATGTTTGAAAATATAATCTTTACCTATTTTATCAGGATGACACCTTCTTAGGTGGTCTTCCAGCTTTGATGGTTTCATAGAGTCATTGCTCAAAACTTAGTTGCATAAAAGGCATTTGGGCAATCGTTTATCTGCCTGTGATGGAAGAAAACCAATTTTTAAATATTCAACAGTGTACTGACGACTTCTTCTTAGATTCGTATTCGTGTTTCGTATCAATTACCTACCTGTAAATAATAAATAAAAAAAAATACTACAAAATGTTGAAAAATGCGCCCTTTTAGCATTAGGCACGCGGTATTATATTATATAGGCAGGTAGGTAGGTAGGTATACAAATAGGCAGGTAGGTACTTACTTTTCCGACACTGGTAATCACTAATATCGATTTACGTTTCTTTATGAAATTTTGGAAACAAATGAGTAACGTTTATCATTGACATACGTATTTATATTGGTGAAGAATTAAACACGTTCATACAAGATTGCAAGTACATACACCACAAGTCGTATTAATTTGCACGTTTGAACACGCAAAGCGGACGGGACGGCGGCGGCCGGCGCGGCAACAAGTCTCGACGCGTTGTACTGAATATGGAATATGCAAGTTTTTACAAGTAACAGTCACTGAGCTTCTTAAAATATTATCTGCCTATATTGATAGGAGATAATTGTCTTATTGAGAAGGTTTAATTTAGGTATCATATTGTTTGTGCTGTTGTATTACCATATGGTACTAGAACAGGACGGTGTGGCTCAATAAGTTATAAATGAAATTGAAAAAGGAAAGTGGCATAGGGCCGGATAGCTCAACTGGTAGAGCACTCGGCGCGATACCGATATGGTCTGGGTTCGACTCTTAGTTCGGAACTATTTTTTTCTCAATTTATATATCAATTGTCTTATTGAGAAGATTTAATTTAGGTATCATATTATTTAAAATAACAAGCCAACATTTTAGTTCTTCACTATCGAAACCAAATTAATTTTCATGCCCTCCTGCTTACGATTGAAGAACCCCATTTTTTTGTCACGTCCAACGTAGACCCCCGTCGAGTCTCCGTGGACCCCTGGGGGTTCACCTGAACCACTTTGGGAATTACTGCTTTAGACTAACCAGGGGCTTACATACATATTACATAATACATATTGTATACAACAGAAATACATATGTGCATAATTGCTTAAGCTGCACGTTAAAAATATATAATTTATAAATATTATTGTACCTTCATAAAATATATTTTATTATATAAATATAATTTACTATAGATCATACATAAGAAAATAAAAAAAATGAAATAACCCCTAAATTGTCAAGCAGTGATCGAGTTGATGATGATGAATTATAGCTAAGCACACTCTCGTTAATGTCAGCTTTCAAACAACAAAAAAACTAGATTAAAATGGGTTAATCCGTTAGCACTTTTATTACTGACGTTAGATAGATGTCACTATGCGGGTCTTACATATTTCTGAATCGCAGTATCGTTGTGTTTGATGTAAGGATATAATATTCGACTAAATAATATTATACGGTGAATAATTAATAAGTGAAATGGTGTTATATGCCTGTTGAATAATCGCTATTGCATTTCTGGACTATCATATTTTTTGAAGTTATTTATTGAAGTGATATTAATGCGTCGTTTAATATTAGTCAAAATGCTACTCACTTACCACTCAAATGAACAAAAGTGGAATACTTTGTCAGAGTTTTTATTTAACATTCATACTTATGTTAAATAAAACAAGCAAAACTTTTTCATTGTCGGTAGAAATGGTTTTAGCTCCGACAAAAGAATTATTTAAGACATCAAACAACTGAAGACATCATACAAATTCGGGCGAACAAGTTTAGTAATAAAAAGCTAACGAGCGAAATGTTGTTCAAAACTTCTTATGTAGGTTAGGTAGGTATTAGTGATTCATTGGTATTTGTAATTGCGTAGTTTGTTCTAAATATTGCTGAACATAAACAGTCCACTATACAAGAAGATAATTGAGCGTGAAGGGAGAAAGATCCTTGTGTAAAATACTTGCACCTGTTAGTCATCTCTGTTGCTTTTAGTTTATTAGTATTAATTAGTGAAATATTAGTGAAATAAAAGACTTCTGTAATCAAGCCGAGTTTCTTGCGCTGGTTCTGCCGAATTTCTTACGCCGATTCTTCTCGGTGGGTGAGGCCAGCGAACCGGTGGTGGGGATTTTTGCTTTGACCTTCCATAAATATCTCTGTAGATTTACATGAAATAAAAATGATTTTTATTTATAAAATAAGCTTCAATTTACTCTAACAAAGCAACGAGAGAGTCGCAGTGTGGAGCGGCAAACGCGATTGAAAAATAACGTAATAGCGTTGAATTGTGCTCGACAAACAGAGTAATTGTTTTTGCGATTTGAAAATATATGCTTCTTACTAATTCAATTGATGGCATTACAGAGATACATTAGAACCATAATTTACTTAACGTAATTAATATTCCGGAAACTGGCTCCTGGTACATTGTCATCTCATGATGGATAACTGTGTGACCCTGTAACTACTACTAATAATTATAATATCTATAGACGCTTCAACCACGTCAATCTGGCCCCGTGCTAAGTATCCGAAGAACTTGTATTACAGGTAGCGGGAAGTATATTTAATACTTTTATATTAAACATACTTATATAATTTAAGATTTTTATGATTTTATATACACATAAATAATACACATCCATGATCCAGGAATGCAGAAACCTTTTTGTTACTTCGGCGGGATTAGAAACCGTGACCTCCGGCTTAAGCGTCAACACGCTAACCACTGAGCCACAGAGGTCGTCACACTAGTACTATCTAGTGACATGAACTGACTAAGATACTATAAATCTGGATCTCTACATCATGTTATAAAGTATTTTGGAACGAAAACGATATCCAATCGAAATATTCAATTGGGTTTGATGAATTAGCAAATCCCTAATGTACTTCTTACTTTGAGATGGACCGAAGTGGAGCGAGTCCAAACGAATAGTTGTCAAGGTCATAGAACAATTTCGCTGCAAAACGTATGAAACACTCATGAGCTCTCGAATGTAAAATGTATGGCGGGCGCGTGGCATTCCGATCGATTTTTGTAATGAGCCACCCACTGCCAGGGTTTAATTATTAAATTGTATGTATTTGTGTGTTAAATATTTGTTTGTATGTGTGTAGCATTACAGTCTATAATTACTGGGTTGGTTTCATGTCGAATTTAATGTACTTCACATTAAATTCGATCTAACCTTCAAGCTTGTTGCTCAAATCAATAACGAAATGTTGAAGATAAGCGACGTGATTTGATATGATCGATGAATGCTATGAGAATGCAGTTTACTTACTGTGTTCGCAAAAATATAAACTCTATAAATCATTGTCAATTTCTTCTAAACGTGTTTATGGCGTTAACTGTTTTGATAAACGATCACCAGTGGGAACGTCGTCGCTGCAATGTCCACTTTTAGCACGGGCGAGTTGACGCGCCTTTGTGTGCCTAGTCGGCGTGGCGAATCGTGATTCGACGTGTACAAATCTCACACCGGACCCAGCTGTTATGGGTCAAGTAATATCTATCGCGTATCCTTTTATATAAAACTGTATTTTGATTGTAAGGATATTAGAGCCACATAATTTAGCGAATTGCTAGAGTGGAAGTTCTATCAAATTACAGGGAGAGGACAATGTATTAGTATAAAATCTAAGTCTGTTTCAACTATCTCTACACAAGGATTCAATAACCGTTATATGAGAGGCAACTTCTAAAGTTAAAAATTTCGGGTTCGAAGCGAGTAGCTTTTCATTTAACAAAATCCTGAAACCTGTCGGTTTGTAACGAATTCTTCACTCGAATTATATTGTAGTAAATCGCACCCGACTCACACAGTTACAATAGATGAAGAGCTATATTTCACTTTATCTTACCTTTCTTCACAACAGTGTGAAATAGGTGATGTTAAATCGAAACTAATAATCCCTGATGGCGCCGGCAAATTGAGTCTGTCATAAACCGTTTAGGTCAAGGCCTGAAAATGCAATTTTAAATATACTCCAGCCCTTTATAAAGTGGAAAGATTAGATTTCGTTGCAATAATATTTTTTTCTGTTACTTATTTTATTTAAAATCATAGGTCGCTTAAAATATTTTTATCGCCTTTAACTCTTTAATTATGTTCTGTTTTTACTCAACTACGGTGAAGCCAAAAGGAAGGGTAATGATTTTGGCAGTATATGTATGTATGTATGTTTGTTCCAGCGTAGCGCCTAAACTACTGGCCCGATTTTAATAAATGAGGTGTCAATAGATTCGTTATAATAGCCCGGGTAACTTATAGTTTTTTTAAATAAAAATTGTAGTTATTCATTGTTAGGTAAGTACTGTTTCCTTTAAAATGTGTTCCATAAAATATTAACAATTACTACAAAGGTTAACAATGAAATATAAACAATAGATTTTACAAGTGAATTTGCAACAGCTGTCTCGATTGTAACAATAGCAGAGCTAGGGGAGAAAGCGCTAGCTCAGGCTGGCCGGACTCCGGCATTGTTGCGTTCGAACGTAGCGGCAAATTGCACGAAACTGCAATGTTTCATTTTCTAATATAACAAACCTTTTTGATACATTAATAATTTTTGATACAAAATAATGATGAACCATAAAATACGGTTATATTATAATAAATTGATACACTTTGGAGCCAAATATGTGTAATGAGGGGATCGGTAAACAAGTGATGGTCAATATTTAACGTTTTATTTAAGGCATTGCACCTTAATCTATATTCCGAAATCAGGAGTCTAAGCTGTAATTATTCCAAATTAGTTTTTTTAACGAAATCGACTAGGAAACGAGTAGACGGATCGCCTGATGGTAAGCGTAGGTACCGCCGCGCCGCCCGTGGACCTTCGCAACACCAGAAGAGTTACACTTGTAACTCATCTTGTATCTTACTTGCGTTCCCGGTCCTTAAAATTTCAAACCCCCCTTGGACCTCCGATAACCTCATTCGGCGAAAGCCAAGGCAAGCATTATTTCACGCCGGTTTTTTCCATTCGCCCATTCGCTCGCCCAATTTTCAAAATTCTCAAATGCGCAGCGATGTCGCAGATTACATAAATCATAAATACAATATGCACCCCGCAAGGAGCACAGTGTTAAAGGTTGTTCCCTGAACCACTTTAAATAGACACGATAATATCTGCAGTCGTTGTCATGGATGCAGATACATTATCTATACCCACACTCCACAGTTCATGTAACGTCAACGAGTGATGTATAGCTTAAAACTTCTCTGATAATATAAATGCAATAAACAAATAATGTTATTATTAGGTACCTACTCAATTGCTGATGAATCATTAGTGTAATTCAATCACCGGGTTTAAATTTGAACGTGGAAGTCTTTGGGATGATCACTTTAATTCCGATGCGCCTATGCTAGAGCTGTTAAGTCGGGGTGTAATCTCTCGTCGGTAGTAATGTGGGACCTGGTTTAATATTATAAAGGACTATTTTTTGCGCGCGACTTCGTCCGCGTGGACCACTATTACAACCTCGTGAGATGAGGTATGAATTTCGAAAATCCTTTTTTAACAAATCTCTACGCTATCTCTAGCTATCGGAGTGCCATAATTCAAAGCAATCATCCAGTGGTTGTTGTTTCAGAATACAAACTTTGGACCCCCATTTCACTCATTTAGGGGTACATTTTTGTAAATTTAAACTACAGACCAAAAAGTACTTGTCCAATTTTCACATTTGTACCGTCTATAGTGTTGGTATCAGTGGGGACATCTTTTATATTAATAGTTAAAAAATATAAAAGCATCTGAGCGGTGAAGCACTGATTACGTCTGCACTCTGCATTCCGTTCTTCTGAAATCCTTCAAAAGAACAACGCTCTATCCGGAATATATTCGCCTCCGCAGATTGCAAAAATATTAAAACAACGGAGCGCTTCAATTTTAATTGGAATATCGAAAATTGTTTTTCGATATTTCGGTTTAATGTCATTTCACGGTGAGTAGTTTTGTACTAAAAATTGAAAACCATCTTTATCAGTAGAATAATGTTTAAAAGGTCTGATAGGTCTGAGGAGTAATAATGAATGTAAACGACAGCTGCAAGTTTCTAAAAATACCCGTACAAAGATACGGTAGTAATTAGATGCAGTTGACAGTGGAGCGTGTCTCAACCACGAGCACCCCTTGATTGCCCACCAATTGAGCCTCCCGTTACATATTGTTCACCATGAATTACATTTAATTAACGAAAAATGTCGTCTCACTAATTGGACAACGAATACGCAACGCTGAAATGGCAAGGTTTTTAGGGTTCCGTACCTCAAAAGGAAAAAACGGAAAAGATTACTTTGTTGTCGGTCCGCAATTAAAACCATATTATACTTATTCGGGTCTAGTCCCTTGAAGCTGTGAAAAAATCAGACATAGTTAACGTGAAAAAAAAAAAAATTAAAAATCTTTCATACGTGATTTTGCCGTTTTTTACGGACTCCTTCGTGTGCGAGTTCTACTCGCACTTGTATTTTGTTGTTGTGGTTACTTGGGTTTTCAACCGAGTGCAAAAAAATTTGTCATGAGTATAAAATATACATAGATGTTATTCTCTCTATTCATAAAAATATTTTTTGATTTTGTGATATATTTTTAACTGAAGTATAAAATAGGTGTAGTTAGTGTGCGGCTCAAAGTTTTATTTGAAGTAAAGGAAAGTTAACACATATACATGCTAAGAGATTCGAATTTCGTCTCAGCGCGTATCATCGAGGTAGCTTTTTCGTATGAAGTGCTAAGACGTGCCCTTCACCGAGGGTTAGATTTAAATGAATTCGGAAACGTGGCTCAATACAGAGGCTGCGTAGTGAAAGGGCGCGGGCGTAAGATAGCGAGGCGATATAAGCTAACAACGCGATGCGCGACTTAACGGCAGTGGCGACACCGCCGCGCGCCGCACCGGACGAGGCGGGCCGCGACAGATCCCGCGCGCGCGACCCGCCGCCCCGCGGCACGTGCCTCGCGATGACCGAACCCCTGCCCCCGCCCCCGCCCGCCCATGCCAAACAACACAAGTCCCGACGCAAAATATCGCTGCCATGGTTCAGGCAGAGCTCCGTGAGCGGACCCCATGCGGCCCTGTCGCGCCAGCACACCATCGACACGCCGAGCTCCTTCAATGCCAGACTTCTCAAAGGAAGCCGGCAACGACAGGTGATCATCTTCTCGCCGGTACCTACGTCTCATGAGCCAGCGAGCCTACCGGCATGGATCAGTTAGACCCCTAATTATGTTGTGTATTCGCCTTTTTTCATGCGAAAACTTGTGACGACGAATGAGGGTTATGTTTTTTTCAGTGACCTTTACCCGCATTCAGCTAGCGCTTGAATGTTTACGGGGAACTCTCCAATCCGCTCGTATTGCACTGCTGCGTTAGGTCGAAAACCGAATGCACTTGCGCGGCACAACATCCGACACAGTTTATACTAAGTGCGTATCTGTAAACACTGTAACATTGAAAAGGTCATAGTGCAAAACTTTGGCTCACTTTATTATTCTCCACATTTTTATTATATGTACATTTTTTAAAAGCTCTCTTTTGGAAAATTGTAGATAATTTCAATTATTGACTATCCTGATTTGTGTAACTGGGTAATAGATACCCAAATATAGATATTTGGTGCTGTTCTATAGGTCATGTCATATTTATGTAAGTACCTGGTTGACTTTGCTCGGTGTTTTAGTAGAACGTTAAAATAATTTGAAAAAATATAAAAGAAAAAGAAATAATAAGAATCTCAAAAATATTTATCTTACCGGGATTCGAACTCACCACATTCCGAATTTACAAACAATGCAAAAATTTTACGTACTTATACCAAGAGTGAGAGAGTCGAAATTATTGACATGTTGCACGACGAAATAAAAAAAAAGATATTGCTTTAAAATGCGCAGTTTCTAAGGGATAAGACCTAGGTAGATCGATTTATTCACCCCTAAAACTCCCTGCATACTAAATTACTTGGTAATACTTGTAGCCGTTGTCGAGATACCGATTATATATTATATACAAGATCGTCTCGTTTAAATTATAATATACTTAGTCTGGCCATAAATACAGTTACAATTAAAAATAAACAAAATATTACATTTGAATTTGGAATCTATCATTTTTATATGATTGTTCATTGAGTTTTCTTATTTTGGCGCCAATACATTGTACAATATTTTGCGATATTAAGGTCCGTATTAATGAACCGTTCTCAAACTTGTTCTCAAGACCCTTCTTGACTGAGACAGTCTCAAGTAACGATTAGATTCTCAAGACGGTCTTTCATTCATAGTATGATCTCAAGACCGTCTCAGTTGATAACGTTATTGAGATCACTTACTCAACTTTTAAGCGTCATCTACACGACAAAGAACGAATAAAATAACGTTTCGTTTACACTTCTACAAAGAACGGATTTATTGATTATACATTCCTTCAATATTTCTTTTTAAAAATGTAATATTTAATAATATAAATACCAAAAAAAAGTTTAGTCTGTATTTTTTATATTGAAAAAACTGATTTTCATTAATTTTTATATTATTTATTATTGTCTAGCATAATAATATCCATATATTTTTTTAAAACTACGTAAAACGGAATGCGGATCATTGCTATTCGAAAAAAATTCTTATTCTTCTTATTATTTAAAGTGGCTCCTTAGTGATTCGCCAATGTGTTGTGTTGACGAAAACTCTGCCTTGTGAGTGGGTTTTATGAATAAACAAGGGCACGGTGTACAGGAGGAAGTCTGTTGAATAATCTAAAACCTAGAACAGACAAATTTAGGGCCAGTACCAAAGTATGTACATAAAGTTTCAGTAAAATGAGTATTTACAAAACACAGAACATATTTAAGGTTGATAGGGCGAGGAATTGTAGGAGGGAGGGATCATATAATGAGGATTGTTTTTGCGCAGCGCAAAAAAGTTCTGCTGTCAAGTGTCAAATCAAGTCAATTAATATAAATCAAATAGGTAATTCGTTTAATATAAATAAATAAATAAATATATTTAAATAAAATCGAAAATATTTCTACTAATACTCGACACTGGAAGAATGGTGCAAAACCTTTGCAACCGCGATTACCAAAAAAAAAGAAGAATAAGTATCAATCATGTATCAATATAGCATCTTTTTTATAACTTTATTTTGTATAATGTAGTGTAAATTCTGAGTTTGTTTAATAATAAATATTTAGATTTATTTACATAATTGAGATTTATTTACATAATTGTAACACACCCAAAAACACCACAAATAATAATGTACTGTATCCCAATTCCCAAGCAAGCCGTTCTCAAGTCAAGGTTTGACTGTACCCACGAAACCGCGTCTCAAGTAACAGTTTGACAGCAATGACAGCGTACTTGAGTAACGAGTCTCGTTTATTAATACGTTCGCACTCACTTGATACGCCGTACCTACAGCTGTACTTAAGTACGGTCTATTAATTAAAACAACGTCTTAAGTACTTTCTTGAGAATTGTCTTAGAGATAAGAACGCTTTATTAATACGGGCCTAAAATGGAGTGGGGTGATAAAGAGATTTGAATCGCTGTGATTGCATTACACAAAGTAGGTATGGGGAGCCAAATGCAATTTTTAAAGCTTTCCATACGCTTGGTATTAGTAAAATGTTTGTGTACCGGGTTATTAATAGGTACAATGAGACCTCTGTTTGTGACAGAAAAAGATCTGGCCGTTCACGTAGTGTTCGTACGAAAAAGGCGGTCAAAGCAGTAAGGGAAAGAATTCGAAGAAATACTGTCCGAAAGCAAAAGATTTTATCTCGGGAGATGAAGATAGCACCTAGAACCATGTCGCGTATTTTAAAAGATGACTTAGGACTTGCAGCCTATAAGAGTTGTACTGGTCATTTCTTAACTGATAATTTAAAAAAGAATAGGGTGGTAAAACCGAATCAAGTACTGAAGCGGTACGCAAAGGGAGATCAGAGAAAGATTTTGTTTACGGATGAGATTTTTTTTACAATTGAGCAACATTTTAACAAACAAAATGACCGTATTTATGCTCAAAGCTCTTAGGAAGCTTCCCAATTAGTCGACAGAGTGCAACGTCGGCACTATCCGACTTCAGTGATGGTTTGGTGGGGTATTAGCTATGAAGGAGTGACTGAGCCATAGTTTTGTGAAAAAGGTACCAAAACATCGTCACAAGTGTATCAAGATACCATTCTTAAGAAGGTAGTGAAGCGCCTTAACAATACCATGTTCAATAACCAAGAATGGTCCTTCCAGCAAGACTCGGCGCCGGGTCATAAAGCTCGGTCTACGCAGTCTTGGTTGGAAACGAACAAACGTTCGTCGAAAGTCGAAACGGACTTCATCAGAGCTGAAGACTGGCCGTCGTCTAGTGCCGATCTTAATCCGCTGGATTATGATTTATGGTCAGTTTTAGAGAATACGGCTTGCTCTAAACGCCATGATAATTTGGAGTCCCTAAAACGATCCGTACGATTGGCAGTGAAGAATTTTCCCATGGAAAGAGTGCGAGCTTCTATTGATAACTGGCCCCAACGTTTAAAGGACTGTATTGCAGCCAATGGAGACCACTTCAAATAAGCTTTTTATATTTTAAATTGTTTTATATTTATGTATTAAACTAACACACTGTAAAAGTAATAAATATTATTTGCAATAGAAATATATTTTTTTCTTTGTTTCAGTATTGATGGCAAGACTAGGTATATTGAGTAATGCAGAATTTCAGCTCTTTTGGCATTTAACTATAACTTTTAATAATAATAAGTACCTACTTAAATACACCTTTATTTAAGGAACGCAATAATAATTAATATGCGGAGTGCAGACCTTTTACAAAGAATTTAATATAGGGTGGGTGTTTTTTCTTTCATTCTTTCTTTCTTTCAGGAGTGAATATAGGTACTCTTAAGTATATGCACTCCTGAAAGTTTGGTCACTGACTGAAAAATCACACTGTATATGATCTATATTGTAACAGCTACATTAATAATAATAATTGTGTCATCAGGGGCTCACGGTAGGTATAGGTACCCACATTACAAGGAAAATCACGAATGTTTTATTCACCACTTGTTATTGTAAATACTTATTTACGGATAAATATGATTTAACTGTAACTCGCACGTCCTATTTTTATAAATAAACTAGATGTTGCTCACCACTTCTTTACAACATAATATATACTTCTGTAAATATTATATTGTATATATATGTATATAATCAGAATCTCGGAAACGGCTTCAAGTATTTCCATGAAATTTAGTATGCAGGGGATTTTGGGTGAGAAAAATCGATGTAGCTAGGTCTTATCCTTCGGTAACTGCGTATTTTTAGGTTATTTAATGGTTATTATTAAGTCGTGCAACAATATGCCAATAATTTCTACTCAAATAATACCAGTCCCAATGGCAGATTGAAATTCGTGTTTATAATATGCGCGTTGTTGACAAATTGTCACCTTTGAATTCCGGTTTGACGAATATTTAAAGTAAAAAATTTCATTTTTTTTCGTTTAATTTTTTTACTAATGTACCTACTAGCACTCTAGTATTTATACTCGTTGTATTGATACTGAAATGCTAACTGTATGTAATTTGAAATTTTCTCAACCGTAGTCAACATATTTTACAAGTGAATTGAAGCTAATTGGACGGCAATACAGCCATCTACTGCGTCACAGATCACTCGAATGACCTATTATTATTATCATCATCAAATGATTGGAAACCAAAGCATAGCAAATTGATAAGTGCTTCAATACATCTTCCATTCCAAATAATATGAAAATGTGTAAAATAAATATTAGCTTATTTATTTTGCACAAACAATTAACATAATACACACAGTACAAAAAAAGATTATATTTTTATGCAATTCAAACTCTTCTGAAGTACATAGTTAAAGTTTAAGCAGCGAAAGTTTAGTTCTATAAAATATTTTAAAATACTATGAGAAGTACCTATTATATCATCATTAGGTGATGATGTATGTTGTGATGATGATGATCACTCTAATTGACATAGTGGCTTACAGTTTTGTTCAACGTATACATCAAAAAAAAATATTTCGAAAATAGGTCCACAGACGGCGGAGTAATCGTTGAACATACAAAAAAAATATACATACAACCGAACGTATAACCGCCTTTTGTTTAAAGTCGGCTAAAAAGGAATCTTAGTAACATCGTTGGCATTTCGTGGTTACTTCCCACTACAACACTCTCTCTCACTGAACATCCTGACATATTAGACATAAATTAAAAGTGTTTGTTATGCAAAAGGAAACAGGCAGAGCTAATGAATCGCTCAACAGTGTAATCGTGTAAGCAACCTCCGACACCAGTGAACCTTGAAAATATATTTTCATCGCTAACAGTCGAAAGATTCAGTCGTTCTTATCGGTTGTTATTGCTGTCACAAGTCAATCCGTCAGCGAAAAGATGGGCTTGAATATCTTATACTATAAACGAGACAATCTTGTGTATATATAATCGAAATCTCGAAAACGGCCGCAAGTATTTACATGAAATTTAGTATGCAGGGAGTTTTGGGGGAGAAAAATGGAACTAGCTAGGTATTATCTCTGGGAAACAGTGCATTTTTAAGTTATATATGTTTTTTCTTTCGTTGTGCATATCAATAATTTCGATACTATTGTGTCAGTCTGATTGGCAGTTTATTTAATTTTTGCGTTGTTCGGAAATTCGGAATGTGGTGGGTTCTAATCTCGGTCAGATAAATATTTTTGTGATTATTTTTTTGTTTTTAATTTATCAGAACACCAAGCAAAGCTCGGTTACCCAAATACCTACTTTAAATAAAATAGGACGCATCACGCACCTAAATGATTATATTATGGATCAGGTCTTACTCCAAATCTCTGAATATATCCGTCAATTAACGAAATGAATGTAAAGGAAACAAACCTTTATGTCAATATAAAGCCACTTTGTTTGAAAATAATTAAACTACTCTTCTTGTCAAATAATTGGCTTGGATTATTTATTAATTGTACAGAATTTATTGTTTTTGAAACGTTCTATAGACAAAATACCAATAAGAAGGAGGATTTGTATAACAAAAACCTTTTTGACGTAATAACGTGTTATAAATCGATGAACGCCGGCTGCACGCAGTTACGCCTGATTGTCACGTTCCGCCTGAGCCGAGCGTGCAAGCGAGAGCGCGGAACAAGCGATAGAGAGGCACGATCGGCCTAAGCGTTCGGCTAGTGATGATGTTATCAGGTAAAATTATTATCGTCCGTAAACCGACTTAACAGACAACCATTTTTATATAAAAAAAATCCGTTGAGTTTCGCCGCAAATTTCAAAAGTAAGTACATTATATTAGCCAATGTGAATTGACTTCCGCCCAAATTCTTAAATGCTCCAAAGGAGTGATTCAACTCTCATACACATGCCGCCGTTGATATTCTGCTTAATATAGATTGACGGCCTGTGATTTAAATGGCCCTTAACTTTAGCATTGGAGAATTCGTCAGCTAGTTTAATATGCTCTAGTTAAGTCATATGAGTATATAACTAAGTCGCATTACCATCATCTATCAATCGCAGCGGCCAGGCCAACTTATAACAATGGTCGCCCCGCGTCGTTATCCATAGTCGCGAAAATGTGTCTGAACGAGTCGTCCCCTACGACTTAATTGCTCTACAGGGGATTGTTTCAATAGAAGTCGACACCTCATGTGAATTATAGATAATATTTCCACTTCCCGGTACCTGTACCATCACGGTCGTGATATATGTACAGGTACTGGGAAGTGATGATATCTGTTATACAAACATGAAACAAGTAATATTTCAATCTTTTTTACTAATTCAATACATATTAGTCGGAATAGTCGATCATAATATAATGTTTATTATGTGGCACCTATCTTTTTAGGACAAGACAAAAAAAGTACAAAATGAAACATATCACCAATAAAATATTTTATAGGGCGAGGCCACAACACTGCGTTGCGACGCAATTTGGCCGCTAAATTAAACTTTGTGTGGGGGAAGGTGTGCAGACATCTAAATACTTTTTAAATAACGATAATACTTACATTAAATTAATAAAAATATACAACAACATACAATACATTGTGTTTGATAGATACAATTTTTATACACGTTGACGTTTGTCAATCTGCCACAACATTTGACTTTATTTTATTTTTTCTATCTAAGAGACAGAAGATTCCTTATAAAGTTGAAAGTTAATAATTATGACAATTATTATGGGCGAATGTCGACCACAGGACGGGCGTTATGAAACATGAAATATCTAGTAAATAATTCTTGTTTCTTGTTGCGTTTATTACAGAAATATGTTTAAATAGATTACAAAATCTGTTGAGATTAAGAAAAATAACACAAACAGAGAACAAACGTAATGATTACCTGAAAGGTTTCATGTTCCTAAATAAAAGGTCCGTTGAATCTGACCGTGTGTCACAAAACGAAACTCAGATGGCTTAGGACGAACAATTGACAACAAAGTATTTGTAAACGATTGAGAATTGTCTATATATCATGACAGCGCCTATAGGTACAATTTTCATTCGATAATGTTACGAATACGTCGTTGTCAATTGTTCGTGCTAAGTCCACAAACGATTTCCTTGTTATGTTCAGAATAAAGTAAACTGTGGAATATCTATGAAACAAAGTAAACTATCGTAACATGAAACCATAATCTTGCTAAAGTGATTCGAAATCCCCGACAACCAAGTAAAATCTCTTTCAGGGATGAAAGTTGCTGATGAAAGCCTTTACATTAAAACTCGTACAGTTACCGGAAAAATAGTATAAGTTTTATATTCTAGAGCGAAACCTACATTGAATGGGTTAACTAGGGGCTTTTCCCCTATAAGATGTTTATAAACCCTGCTCATTATTTGAGCATAGTGTACATACGTCTAGTTTACAAAAAATATATTTTACCATAGTAAATTCATAGACCTCATCCTCGCTGCTTTATCTGTGGACTGAACCCTAAAAAGCGGTTTAAATTATTAAAAAGCTTTCGACGGCTTTCAATTACGTCTTGATGAAGTAAAAACCGGATACAAAAGTAGTCCCAGTTCCATGTAATGTAGTGTGAATATCAATCCTCAAATAATTGTATGTATGACCTTAAAAATTATATTATGTCGATGAATGTTTAAAAAGGGGTCTCCCCCTTTTTCAACGACCACCATAGTCTAAGATCCGAAGTGAAATGAAAACCAGATGAAAGTGATATTTTGTCTAATGAAATAAGTTTCTCAACATCATTTAATTAGGCAACCCCTTAAAAAGTGGTCATCATTATAATTAATTAAAATTATAAAAAAATATATATTTTTTATATTATTGCCGGCGGGCCTACCAAACAATACAAACTCCAGTGAAAATTTTATAATATACAACACAACACCTCAGAAGATTATTTTTTTCTGGTCTCTATTACCTGGCAGCCGCGTTTAAACAGGTAAGTTCATGTTAGTATTTGCACTCTTCTGTCAACCAATAGAGACCAGTTTTAAAATGTTAACAATTTAATTACAAATACCGTAGTATAAGGTTACTGGTAAAATTTGTGTCTAGATAGTAGTTGTAAAGACTTTTAAATTGAATAAAACGAGCTTTTATTTTAATGCGCTAAAAAGAATATAATAGTCTTTTCCTTTAAAACTTTTACTATCATGTTATAACGTCATTACACAATTTATCCTACTAATATTATAAATGTGAAAGTTTGTATGGACGGATGGATGTTTTTTACTCTTTCACGCAAAAACTACTGAACGGATTTCGATTAAATTTGGTATGGTAGTAGTTTAGGCTCTGGATTAAAACATAGGCTATTTTTTATCCCGGAAAGTGTTCTCGAGGGATACTATATTTACGCGGGCGGAGCCGCGAGCAACAGATAGTATGACACAAAAGCTTGTGGAACGTGTATGACGTTATAAGTTGATTGTAAAAGTTTTAAAGGAAAATATCGCAATATCCCTACAATTTGATTATTTATTCAGGTACAGTATCTAGAAGCAATATCTGTGCGTCGTTAGTTATCATGGTGTTATCTTGTATTGGCATATTCGCTTATCTGTGAGTGTGGTTACAACCGTCATCAAAGTTAACGTTCACTGATATAATAAGATTCGTTTGTTTTCGCAGTTTTTTCCATTGGTCAAATCCTTATCTTTTTTGTCTGGCTTTAGACATTATAAATTCTATTCTTGTTGAAACTATTTGGAGCAACACTTTTAAGATAGTTAAGCTTGAGATTAGAATTTCTAGAAGGAGGCGACAGTGCTATTAAACTTCTATTAGTCAACCGCAACCAAAATAAAAGTGATGCAAATTATATATGCGTGATAGCGTATTAGTTTAAAAGCTTCCTCTGTTCTTTATCCTCACCTGGAAAATACATTGGCACTAAGCTTGTTGAAAGTTCATGTAGTTAACAGCACGTTATGTTCGGGCTTAAGCTTGCTTTTAACTTTTTGCTTTAATATAAGCGCCTTGAGTTCAGCCCCGATATTTTTTACTAAAAAGGTGCATATTAAATGCTATTGCTAATCCAGGATACGAACCATTTTGCATTGAGAGTTTCTGAGTTAAGAACTAACAAACATTCAACCGTAAACATAGTTTTGCGTTAGTAACTTTAGTACATCTTCTAATATATATAATATAAATCTCGTGTCATGGTGTTCGGGGACACACTTTCCCGAAACGGCTTCACCGATTCTTATGATTTTTTTGATATAATGATAAGGGTGACCGAACGCTAAATATGTTTTTTTTTGTAAATTTTGTTTATTTTAATTTTTATATGATGTGACATTAAAAAATACATACAATGGCAAAACAACCTTTGCCGGGTCAGCTAGTATTATAATATAATATTCGTAAAGCGTGGTTAAAAATTAAACCATACTTTATAACTTGCATTTGCCTATAATACCTAAAATGAAAAACCATTATAGTTTGTAGTAACGTTTTCGATCACCAAAATCAGCTCTGCAACATCGGGTCACGGATTTGATTTGTCTATTGTACCTAACTTATAAAGAAGTTTATGGAAATCTTGGAATACTTTCTGCAAAATGTGTAGTCTAACAAATAAGATTTTTAACTTTAAAGGCAGAATAAGATCTTATTTTAGGAGAGAAATTGTCGCTTGTCAGTTAACATATTATATCCTAGGACTTCTCCTGGGATATAATATGTAAAGCTTCATTAATCATCATATATTACTTACAACGTTATTTTGGTGAAAAATTTTGAGGTCGCAAGACCATGGTTACGCAATGCATTCAATTCGGACAGTTATCAAAAAAGGCATATAATATGCAATGTAGTCAAACTGGCTCGATCGCAGGGAGGTATAAAAATACCTCTTGCCATGATCAGATGACATTTTACGTTCCCGAGGATTTGGGTTACTGACTTTCTCTGCGAGTTACATGAATAAAGTTATGTTTGTCTCTACATATTCGAAATGAGACGCATGAAATTTAATTAATAATATGTATGAATGGGACAGTTTTCTTGGGCAGCTCTTGAATGACAATAAAGCGACAATTTATGGCATTGCTTACAATGTCGGTTGTGTTGGGTTCTAAGAGATCCGAAGATAGTGCGACCTGAATCGGAGAATATGTCGTTGTTTCTACAAGATTTTCGGTTAAATCTTCTATTTTCAAAAGTTATACTAGCACATTATTTTAGACTAGAAGAATATTTTTCACCTTATTTGATTTTATTAATTACTATGTAGATATGTAGTAATTAATCAAGTCAGCATATTATTTCTATCGAGACGTGTTCGGGTCTAACCAGGGCTGAGCTGTAAATGAAGTTCGGCTTAGAGATACGTGAGTCCTTGCAGAAGGACGCAGGATGAATTGACCTGGATTATCGCGGAATAATATTCATCTCGCGTATACGTCCCGTGGGACAGTAAACGTGTAGCACACATTAAATGAGGTGGAGTACGTAAAAATGTATCGACCAGCTTGACATCTCATTTAATAAGACTAGGGGGCCAATAAACTTAATTATTTTTAAGAAAATTTAGGAGTCACGCGCTATCGCACTCGTACACGATCGATTTAACGACCGCATGCAAAGCCAAAAGATATTTTATCGACAATAATTACGTGAATATGAGGTTTTGATAAGATTTTAAGCTCTCTTTTATCTCAAGAATAAGCTCGAATCTCAAGAATGAGCTCAATCTCAAGAGCTGAAACTCAATGATGAGCTGTAAACTAGGCGCGTTAACATAACAATCAACGCTAACCACATCATTTATATTGGCGTACATGTTCCCTACCTCACGATCACGAGCGAGAGAGCTGAACTTGTTCATCTTATTCAAATTGAAATGTTTAATAATGCATTTCTCGTCTCTCGCGAACAGAGAGTTTATGTACAAAATAACATTACTATCTCGGGCTCGGTTTTGACGTATATTATCTGCACGATAGGTGCAGCGACGTAAACACCTGTCATATGTTTATAGCTTCGACTTTATTCCCATTTACAAACTGGCTCCAGTTTACAATGCCTAGCAAAAAGTACTGTCGACTCTAATAGTTGTGCTTTAATTTGTAGGATTATTTGAAAAACCGTTTAAATTAACATTTATTACGTATGCTTTCATTATAATAAGTCGAGTTTAATGAATGGTTAATAGTACTATAGTTGTCATATGAAGTTTATGAAATGTCATTATTATTTCGTAAGTTCGTTTCGTAAGTAATTTTAATAGTGGGCATTTATAATTAAAAATTGAAAATGTTACATACAACATATGTACGCCAAAATTTATTATAGCTTTTCGATTTACAATATTTTCGATTTACAATAATTAAAGATTTTGATCAAAATAAATAAAATAAATTACGTAATGTAGAAAAGGAATAGTAGGTATGTACGTATTGGTGTTAATAATATTTACTATAGCGAGCGCTAACCGGATCAGTTCTCTTCCATCCACTATATCTTGCTTTTACTCTCTATAAAAACCAATTTATCATCTCTTTGTTTTTTTCATTTTCAGCTTGTAAACATGAATTGATAGCCAATCATTGAATGATGCCACGACCCGATAATATGTTATATGACTTTTAATGCTTTTCGCAAATACTAAAATTAAATGCTATTTTTAAGACAGTAATATAAATAGTATTTTAGTCTGGTCTGATCTGTAGCTGTATCTGGCATAAAAAAATTTAATTTCTTCAATATTTGTTTTGACAGGCCGGTCCAGAGATGACATGGGTGATCGCGGACCACACGGCGGGCGGCTCGGGCGAGCTGTCGGTGACGAAGGGTCAGCAGGTGGAGGTGCTGGAGGCGTGGTCGGCCCGCAGCGACTGGTGGTTGGTGCGGGCGCCGGGCGAACCGCCGCAGGAGGGCGCAGTGCCCGCACACGTGCTCAAGCTGCAGCCGCAGCACCAACAGAAGACGTCGCCATCGCGACGACCGCTCAGCCAACCCTGCGATGAGAACGCGTTAGGTGAGTTCTTTGTTGTTGTTGGTGGAAAAACACTCCATACCACTTAGGCGCAAAATACTATTATGATCAATAATGAAGAATGAAGGTTTAAAGGTTATTTAATTGATCCCGGCCGGCAACAAGTAGGTTCCTTTGACGGTAGAAAACTAAATACACTTGCCCGGGACATTGCTCGCGTTTTCCAAAGCAACTGTAGACTCATGCTTAATATAATTAGAATGTGAATCTCGGAAAATACCTTTAGACACCCGCGGTCCATAACCTTAACCCGATTTAACAATAAGTTATTTGAGCTGTCAGCTGTGTTGATGGATCTTCAGTATGTGTGACAGTTGCTCTTTTTAGTCCTGGATACCTAAAATTGATAAAATACATGATTTAACTAGAAATTATTGTAATCGTTTTTATAAATTTGTACCCGTTAGATCATTATTAAAGCTTGCACTTTTCGTGTAAATGCCGTAACAATTTTAATAAACAAACAATTAAAGGTAACGTTTTTAAACCTAATGCAGAGCTTTTGAAATACAATATACCGAGACTTTTAGGAGATCGATACTGGCCACTATATCAACCGAGAGTGGTCCGGTTTATAAGGAAGAGTAAGTTTAAAGCTGTCTGGGGGAGAAAGCTGCTTATTTTCTCTCTGGACATGAGTGTACCTACGTAAAGAGTTACTCAAAATATTATATATAATTCATTTGAACTTTATAAAGGTTCTTTTGCCTCTTATATATAATAACCTGATCACCAAGAGCATATCAGGACATGTCTAAAGAGGGTTCCGTAGCTATCAACGATACCCACGATGGAGAAGGATGAAAAAATATTTTTCATCCCCACTTCACATGTATGGAGAGCCACCCCTAAAATATGAAATTATTATTATTTTATGATGCCAAAACCGAGATCTTTACATAGACTATAACTTATACCAACATTACGACAGCATCGCAGCGAAACAGGAAATAAATAAAAGCGCAAGCCAATTTATAACATTTGTGGTTAAAAAATATATTGATAACTATATTTGATCGGTATTATACTATACATTAATAAATGTAGCCCAGCTTAAATTTTTATTCTGACATATTATAATAATGCACGCCACAATTTAATCTATAAGTCTCGACATAGCAGTAATCGTAAATGGTGACAGATCGAAAATCTGATCGATCGATGAGAATCGAAAATTCTTATTGACCGTGTTTATACCACTTACGCCACCAGATGGTGCTTTGTACGAGTTAGGTCTGCCCCCTAAACCGCAGAAAAAATATCAAAAACTCTCATTGTGTGTTACACACTTTTTGTTAAAACTCCAATACACGTCAGCATGGGAACGATGTAATTGAATTGTGGGACGTTAACAGACAAGGCTACACACACATTACCAGCTGACCTGCCCGTCTCATCGTAATATACTGCTGCGATTAGCTACTACTTTAATTACTTTGAGTAAATTGAAATTTAAGAGTCGGCATAAGTTGTTTTGCCCGTAATACGTTTAATAGTAAATACGTGGGAGACCGAGCTTTGCTCGAAGTTCAGTAGAACGATAAATAAGAAAAAATAAAAGAGAAAGAAATAAATTAAACACAAAATCTGACCGGAATTTGAACCCGAGACGCAAATTTGCCATCAACGCAAACGGTAACCAAAATACCAACCGGATTTGACATTTAGAAATCGAAATCACCCATAACATAATACGCGACGAAAGAAAAAATATACTTCTGTAACATAAAAATACGTAGTTTCCCAGGGATAAGCTGGATCGATTTTCAAAACTGCATACTAAATTCATGAAAATCCTTGCAGCCGTTTCCGAGATTCCGATAATATGTATTATTATATTTGCTCGTTTAAAGTATTTAAGATGGACGTTCTGAACGTTTTAAAGTCTTTGACAATGGTAATTGCAATTTCAGCACCCTTATGAATACTATGTTCATTCTGACATTGTAAACGATATTGTATTAAATATTGGTTACTGTAGGTACTAGATATATTTCTTAGTAAAATTTTGGGATAAGAGGTTCTAGGAAAATTGAATAGGCTTGGAACGGCTTGTTGCTCTTTCATTTATATAAAGTTTTCGGCCATTTTCTACGAAAAAATATAATTCAGGTGAATTTCTGCTCTTATTTACCATAAAACTCTAAAAATAGACGTTTAATCATAATGGAATAATGTTATAAAGAATTCTGACATTTATCGGAGTATCACTAATTCAACTGTTTGATAAGAGCTACGAAAAAGGAATTTTCTTCACTGTTCTGAAACCAGTTACCAATAAACACTCCTTTTTCCGTTTTCGTAATTTTTCGTAACCAGTTATAAAATAACACTGTTTGGTCTCTGTATGTAACCAGTGACCAAAATCTCTTTTCTAAATGCTGGATGTTTTCGTTCTTATCTCGGATGAGTGATAGATATCTAAACGCATGCAAATTAAATGTCTATTATTTGCATAGCTTTGCAATTAATATTGTATATAATTTCTATAGTAAATAACATTTGTGTTTAATTGTAATGATACTATGGAATACTTTCCGACTAAACGAGCAGGCACAAAATTAATATTTGAAGGCCCATGAATACCATAAAAGAAAAACATGATAATGGCAATACATTTTAGCAATGAATTAACAGCAAGAAATGTAAAGGAAATTTAACAGTAAGTACTAAAATGTTAAAATTAAAGAAAATTTTCACAGTTGCACAGGCAAAATGTATAATTACTGAAAAGATGTTACAACTAAAAAAAAAACCTTTGTGAAATTTATGATCCAATCCAAAAACAATTCGAGGAGGTAATGCCAACTTTAATTGCTCTAACTCCACATTAACTTAATGTGGAGTTGACTAAATTTGAAAATATTGAAAGTGGCTTGTACAAAGCTATAAATAAACATCTACAAGTTCCCATATTACGCTATGAAATACCAAAACAAGTGAAAGTACCCGAGAAGTTTCATAATATAATTCTCTTAGCGGATTACAACGACGACATCAGAATTCTTATATTCTGCTCGCCTGACATTGAAAGCATTTTATTCAAAATTGGCAGGGGGGTAAACTTTTGGGCCGATTACTCAAAAACGGACTCTGTAAAAAGACGTCATCTATGAAACCTCGACTTAGTTTAAAAAGACCTATTGGACAATACCTCACACGATGGGGTAAAATGAAAAAATACTTTTCATCACCACTTCACACGCGTGGAGAGCCACCTCTAAATTATTATTATTTTACTGTGAGAAAACCGAGATCTATATCCTACTAATACTATAAATGTGAAAGTTTGTAAGCCTAGATGGATAGATGGATGGATGCTTGTTACTCTTTCACGCAAAAACTACTGAACGGATTCCGATAAAATTTGGTATAATAGTAGTTTAGGCTCTGGGTTAAAAAAATGCTACTTTTTATCCCGAAAAAGTACTGTTTTACGCGTACGCGGGCGAAGCCGCAGGAATAAGCTAGTACATTATATAACTATGTCAAATTTCATCCATTTATATTCATAACTAGATGTTGCCTGCTACTTCGTGCGCGCAAAAAAGGTAATCCCACGGAAACACATTTTAATGCGATAAAAAGTAGCCCTTGTCCTTTCCCGTTGTCTAATCTATGTCTGTGCCAAAACTGCCAAATTTCATGAATTTTCCTCTTTACAATATTAGTAGGTATACATTATCGGAGGCGGACAGACAGACAGTCGGACGAGCAGACCGAAACGAAGGGTTCCTTCATCCTTGAGTAATACGGAACCCTAAAAACATACAGTCGAATTGTAAACCTCCTCTTTGGAAGTCTGTTAAAAATACATCAACCAGACTAAGCGTTTTTAAAAATGTATGCCCCTCTACTTCGCTTCCGTTCGTTTACCTGGAAACTTATATCCAGTACCTATAATATCCAGTAATGGATACACAAACACGAACCTAATTAAGTACCGATACAATTGGAGACCATACATACGGACTTTGTGGGGACACATTAGTTATTGATGCGCCCATAAATTCGATTGGATCTTGAAATCTATGCCACGACACGCATGTAAGAGCTAAGGGTGGAAGCGGACTTGATTATTATCAGAGAAAATAAATAAATTACAAATCGATGTACCCATAGAGGAAACAGCTCGGAACTTCATACCGAGCACTAATTAAAATATTTTCTAATGTGTAACATCTTTCCTCTCGTTTTCTTGCAATTTGTGGGAGTGATTTCGTGAAATTGGATGGAAGTGTGTAACAGGAAGTCGCGGAAGCGCGCGCTATTTGAATTGACCAATGAGCACGCGGTGGTAGAGTTGGCCCGTCAGATTGGAATAAAATATTTCAGTATTTAGCTTTTTTAAATTTTGACGTTAATTTCTGTCAATGCTCTATGGAAAAGTTTCCGTATTTTTTTATCAGATTAGAATTACTACGCATTGTTTTTCTGAAATATTTTCATATAATTTTACACATCATATGCGGCTACTGTAAACCTAAGCGCGCCCTGAGGCCAGCCGCAGCGGTCGGGCCACTTGTATACATTTCGGTGGCCGCCGCAGCTAAGCGGTGATTGGGCTTAAGGCTCGCTCGTTTTTTCGAATTCGTCTCTTCTATCCTTATTTAGATTTGAGAGTTAGGGCTTTTATTATAAACTCTATTCTACAGCCCTATCTACGTCACGTAGGTAATATTTTGTGCTCTTTGCTGACATAATATAGGTACTAATAAAATAACTACCCATTTTAGCGTCATTATAGTAGTCGGGTGCTTTATAATTTTCAGCGTTCGTGCTCCAAATTAGAGCTACTAAGTTTTTCTCATTTCCCGCCAACATGGTGTAAGAAGAACCCAGCACTAATTAGACCTTCCGTCTGCAAACTGGAACGGTTCAAGGCAAGTTGTTGAAAAGGTGATCAAGTTTTCGAAGCGGACATAACTAATTTACACGTTTGTGCGAACGCATTTCCGAAGTCCCTTCTTCAAACTTTTGAGTTTATAAACGTCCGATCCCGACGTGAAAAGCTTTCAGTGCGGAATAATTTTAGTCCGAGTTTAACAGTGTTTGATAGATATTTTTTTCCTAATTATTGGATGTTTCTTTGTGTTTTAGGTTGTTTTTTATGGTTCCGTAATACTCAAGGAACCCTTATAGTTTCGCTCTGTCCGTCTGTCTGTCTGTCTGTCCGCGCCTCTAGCTTCTGTAATTATGAATATAAATGGATGAAATTTGTTAAAGTTAAAGAAAGATCTAGGTTTCGGCATCATAAAATAACAATAATTTAACATTTTAGGGGTGACTCTCCATACATGTGAAGTGAGGATGAAAAATATTTTTCATTATACCCCATCGTGTGGGGTATCGTTGAATAGGTCTTTTAAAATAATGGAAACGTTTCATACTTGACTTTTTTACAAAGTCAACCATTTTCGTGTAATCGGCCTCCAAAGTGGTTTATAAGGGGGCCCCCCCCCCCTTATTATATTATTATGGGCTGGTATTTCTAACAGTAACTTTTCACGTATTTGAAAAAAAAACCCATTACGCGTTTATAGTTACGGAACCCTCCTTAGGCATGTCCTGACATGCTCTTGGATAGGTTATATTGTCCAGTTAAGCTCGTCATCAATAAAATATAATTTAAAACGTCACTCTCCAACTCTTTAAACTCACTTTGATAGCCAGTAAAATTATATTTTACGGCAAAGTTGTTTGCACATTATGAAATAAGGATTAATTAGTACTGGAAAAGTCTATGTGCAATTAAAACTTCATTCATGCAAAATATAAAATTGTAGTGTTAATATTGTACAAGTTACGCGTGATGTTGGCGAAGAAAATATTTTGTAAATTTCATAAAACCACAGCGTTGTCGCGGCTGATTCTCTTTGGTGGCGGAACCACTGCGACTATGCCAAAGCTCGTTTGCAATTTATAATTTGAAAACTCGTTTCCAAATTATATTGTTTCATTGGTCGCTTGATACGAAAATTCTACTGCTTGCCCGAATATCGTTTACTAGATTTTGCCCGCGACTTCGTGCGCGCAAAAGTTAATCTTACGGAACCCAACATTTTTCCGCGATAAAAAGTAGCCTATGTCCTTCCCCGTAGACCACCATATCTCTCTATATTTGTGCCAAATTTTATCAAAATCGGTTCAGTAGTTTTGGAGCCTATTCAATGCAAACAGACAAACTTTTCCTTTTTTTAATATTAGTACAGAAAAGCATTTTTACAACGATCAAGACACTTTCGAATCTCAATAATTTCAAGTATGTTTAAGTTATATCGTTATATAGGTTGGTAAGTAATTATTATTTTTGTGAAATTATTTAATAAGTCTGCAGCCATAACTATCTAATCTAAACGCAAATATATGAATAGAATATGATAAACCAATCTGTATTGTAATTATTCAAGGCAATTGAATAAAGCAATTTCTAGCGGTTCTAATGCAGCGATGGCACGAAGCTTTTCCATTGGCACTCATCGATATTGATGATACGTTTGTGATTCAATGAAGGCATGAAAAGCAAAACCGAACTTTATCTTATTATCCTTTTGGAAATATGCAGTATGTAAATATTCAAACAAGGCAACCGTTTCGCCGATGTATGAAAACATTGTTCGTAGGACGTAACGTATATCGGCGCGTCGTCTGATTATTATATTATAATTATAGGCGTCCTGGGGGTCTAAAAAGGCCACTTTAGGGGTTTCATATTATGTTTCATATTTTTCTTTCCATAGAAAAATCGTGAAATGGCTACATCATTCATCTGATTTCATCATATTAGAAAACATCAATTTTGTCAGTTTTCAATAGAAATGGGTAAAATGGCGCACATAATATGAGTTGAAAAAATATATGAAACATAATATGAAACACCTAGCAACAATACACAATACCATGCCTTTTTAGACCCCCCGGTATTGTGCAGAGCTTAGTAATATAATAGCTAAGTATTAATCACACAGTCGAAAAGAGTTACTTGATACTCAATGAAGCAGATTTGTTTCCATCATATTTTCTGTTTTTCCGATATATTTCCAATATAATATATTTATTACCTACTGGTCCTGGATAAAGCTTTTTTGCTTAGCTTGAAATTTGTAAACAGTGGAAAAACAAAGGATTGAAAAATTAAAGCATTTGTTTTTTTTTTTTTTCAATGTTTTAGAGTGGAGTTGCAACAGAAAAGTTTATAATGAAAAAAAAAGTTGGATTAATACTTTGGTTCCTACGTGGAGCTTGACCTAGTTAGCTAAAAATTGTGACACAAACACGTGCTTAGAAACTATTAAAGTTCTATTACACTGAGTTTCAAACGAGTCCTTGTGTTGAGTGTGTGTCGTGCACTTGTGAGTCGTCATAATATAATAAATATGCTCAGTTTTGGACTGCTATTGGACATTGTTTGGCTCTTATGAATGTCTAGCGGAACTTTAGCAGCATGGAACTCTTTAATATTTCAACAATTTTATACCTCACTAAACAACCTAAATATTTATAATTTAGCACGTTCCTACGTATTTATGTATTCGTAGAATTTTTACGAATGACGCGATGTTACGTATTTAATACTATTTATTTTCGTTTTGGAAAGGTCTATTTTTATAAGAATGTGTATTTTTTATTGGGTTGTTCCGCTAAGCGAAATGAGCGGTTACTGTCGCTCGTGCGTACGCGCGCTTCTCGCACGATTAGTGTCGCACGTCGCGGTCGGTGCGGGATTTTAGGTGTGCAATTTTGATTTATTGGAAATTTCAACATGGGAATGGGCGTACTCAGGTCAGTCGGGCGGGCGGGAGGCGCGCGTGCCCGCCCGCTTCAATCGCGCTCTGCGCCTGCCTCATCTTCCATTGCACGTACGCACTCTCTTGCACTCGGGAACGCCCTTCCATCCGGAAGTTACAATCGTCGCCGCAGCCTGCAAAGTTTTCCTGATTTCCGGTGCGATTGCACGCTTCTGCTGCACTTAGCGCCGTTACGAGCTTGACGTCGTCCGAATTTATGAATTGTGATAATTAAATTAAAAAAATTGTTTTAATTAAATGTAAACTATGGCAGCTAGTGCCCTCACGGTGATTAGTAAAGAGCCAAACATTCTGGCCGGGATTAGGGAAGACCCTCCGCTTTGCAACGGGTATGCTGTACACATCGAGAACGGTGAAGGCAATGGGAACGGAAGAGCCGGCTCTTTTCGTGCGGCGTACCAAAGGTTGTCGAAAATTCTATGCCCCATGGGAAACGGTAGCAATTATTTGGGTATGTAACACTTTCAACTTTCTTCTGTAACTTAAGGCAACGCGGTTCAAATTTAACGGAAGCTTTTTGCGAATTTTCTGTCACTGCGGCGTTTGGATTTTAAAGTATTTTAAACTCATCATTTTAAGATTAGTTTATGCATATTTAAATTTTTTGTTCGCTTTAAATAGGCAATGGCGAAGGTTTTTACATATAAAAGTGATTATTTAACTAAAATATAATATTGAATATTTTTTATATAAAATAATTTTAAAATGAAATAAATGATTTGGAATGAAAATATCTGTCAAATTTTGAGCATTACTCTTAAATTTAAAATAATTCTGAAAATACAGAATTTGTCTTTTTGTTGTGTCTTTTGAATATTTTGAACTTACGTCTTTTGAATACTTGAGTGCACCTTTTAAAAAAATACTCTAATTAGGCATAAAACAGATCACGAAAACTTTTGCCTGCGTTTTTCTCAAACGTGTGTGTCTACGTGTAACAACTAGTTACTAGTAACTAGTATAATTGTATGCCGTTCCCTAAGGTTTACTTATAGTTTGCGTATTGTTCTTTGTGAAGTACCAAAAATATTAAGATGTGAATTAAAAGCAATCTTTAATTGTATGCCATTTCATCAGCATTCATATTGTAAAATGTTGAAGCATTGAAAATATTTTACCGATGCATAAATCACTTTCAAATTATATTTATACTTAATTAAATTATGGTAGGTGTTGATCTATTTTGAATGATATTTGATGATTGCAACGGTTAAGGTTGGCAAAACGTTAAAGTAGGTATTGATTTTAATTATAATAAACAATATTATAGGTATTGGATACCATCAACTAAATCAGCAGTGATGACCGATAAGTGAAGAAAAATTGGAAAATGTTTTGTTTATTGTTAGATGTCTAAGTTTACTTTTCTACTACATTTAGTTACAATACAAGGCTACAAGTCAAGTCTTAAAGTCTAAAGTGAGTTATTATACGAGTCACTAAACTTATACTTTAAACGAGACAATCTTGTATATTCTATACTAGCTCTTTCGCGCGGCTATGCCCGCCTAAATATACTATCGGGTATCCCGCAGGAATACTGTACTTTTCCGGGATAAAAAGTAACGGGTGTAATTTCATACATCGTGAGCAGACAGGCAGTTGCCATATGACATGTTAAGTTAGTATACGAAGGCGGCACTGAAAATTTCGGGAATCAAGGAAGTGACACAACATTACTATTTAAAAATGTATTTATTGCTTTTCGAAGTATTCTACGCGAAATTCGACACATTTTTCCATACGATGGAATCAATCATTGAAGCAACCATTACATTCGGAAGTTAGGGTCTCCAAATTGGCCGTTTTGTAGGCGTCCACAGCTTCTTTAGGTGATGAAAAACTCTGACCACGCTTTTCCACGCATTCTTTATTTTAGGGGAAGTATAGAAATTATTAGGGCTTAGGTCGGGGCTGTACGGCGGATGGTCTAATAATGATTTCTATGGTTATGAATCTATGATTTCTTGCTCTAAAAACTCTTTTGTTCTGTGCGCGGTGTGAGAACTCGCATTGTGGTGATGGAGGATGATGCGGCGGTTGCAGTTCTCTTTACGGAGTTCAGAAACGACCTGTGGCAAACAAATGTTAGCATACCATTCTGCATTAACCGTTCTTTGTCCCTCAAGAGGAATAGTCGCAACATGGCCGGTTTTAACTCATTTTCGAACACCCAAACTCGTGACTGGTTTTTTGTTTCGGGTTCGTATGCGTATATCCAGGATTCGTCACCTGATACGATGTTGTATACAACATTTGAGGATCCTGCGTGGAATCTTTCGAGAGTTCTGACGCATCAAGTAATGCGAGCCGCTTTTTGCTCTTCACAGAGCAAATGCGGTATCCATCGGGAAAACAACTTTTTTACACCTAATTGTTCATGCAAGATTATTTGTATTTGACTCATGCCAATGTCTAAAGTTGCCTGAATTTCGCGGTATGTCACATATCGATCTTCCTCAATCAGCTTACGCACACCATCAACGTTTTCTTGGGTGACTTCAGTTTTTGGACGACCTTGACGGGGATCATCACTGAGCTTGACACGTCCACGTTGAAATTCAGCAAACCAGCGATAAATTGTAGTTTTGGATGGGGCTTCATCACCAAATGCAGAAATCATCCGGTCAACACACTGTTTTTGTGTTAAACCACTTCGAAAGTCATAATAAAATCATCGCTCTAGAATTTTCTCGAGTCAATTCCATTTTCTCAACGACTAAACAAGTTTGACAAGACCTTGTGACAAGACCGAGAATCTTTTTTTAAATAAATAAACGGTATTCGATTTTTAAAACCAAGGAGTTTTAAATTAAAAAGATTTTAATATGACAGGAACAGTGGAAATATTCCATTCCCGATACTTTTAGTGCAGCCCTCGTATGTATGATATATTAGCTTTTTTCCGCGGCACCGTCCGCGTAAATATAGTATCTGGTATCCAGCGGGAATACTGTACTTTTTGGATAAAAAGTAGTCTATGTTTTAATCCAGAGCCTAAACTACTACCATACCAAATTTCATCAAAATCCGTTCAGTAGATTTGCGTGAAAGGGTAACAAACATCCATCCATCCATCAATACTCACGAACTTTCATATTTATAATATTAGTAGCATAATAGGTTCCTTGAAAACGGCTGCAAGAATTACCATGTAATTTTGTATGCATGGAGTTTTCGAATTAATTAATTCCCAATTATGTGACTTACAAAAAACGGGCCAAGTGCGAGTCGAACTCGCACGGGGGGTTCCGTACCGTTCCGTACGTACGTTAATAACTAAAGATTCCAAAAATGAGGTGGTTATACGTTCGGCTGTATACAGGGTGACCTGAAATTCGATACATTCCTTTGAAAGACAGAAAGTAGACCTCATTTACAGTAATATTTTTCATGGCATCCCCTATCCGAAAGTTGATATTTACAAAGTTTTTGAAATTTCAATAACTTTGTCATCCTTATGTCATCCTGTATATATAGTTATTATATATTTCTGAAGTAGTCCAAGCATATGCTACCAAAAAGTAAGATTTTGTACCAAGATATACCTACCCTGTATCCAAAACTACTGAACAGAACTCCTGACTCCTTATAGATACATGTTTGGGGATTGCGGCGTTGCTTAAAGAACTGCAAGCATATGCAACTAAACTATGTCAATTACAGTAATCATTATCATCACCACCATCATCACACCATACATTATCACATTATGATGATATAATAGGTACTTCTGATAGTATTTTACACTGACACGGATATCTTTAAACATTACTTTGCCGTTTGTAAACCTATTTACAAAATTCTTTTGTTGTTATAAAGGTTATGGTTCGAAATTTGTCCCTTAGTCACCAAAGTGGTGACCTGATGATGGGATCCATGATGAATCGTGAAAAGTCGAAATTTATATGAACACATATAGTGATTTCGACATTTTCTAAAGTAGTCCAAACATATGATACCAAAAAGTAAGCTTTTGTACGAAGGTATACCCTGGATCCAAAAGTACTGAACAGATCTCCTGAGTCCTTATAGATACATGTTTGGGGATTCCGGCGTCGTTTAAAAGTTCTTTAAACATATGTAAAAGTTCTTTATACAAGCATATGCCATTATGCCACTTACAGTAATCATCATCACCATCACCACCACCTTCACAATGAACACCAACAATTTATTATGAAGACATAGGTACTCACTACTCGTCAGAGTTTTGTGCACCGATATCAATGTCTTTGAAATTTTGCTATTGCCAAAATTATATTCCTGATCATCGTCATCACTATAATATATTAGGTCATTACATCATAAAGTCTACTTTTTTAACATAATATATTTATTTAATCAAAGTATATACCATTGATATCTATGCCCTTTTGCCATCTCGTAGGTAGTTAATTGATTGCTTTACTAAAAAAACCATTCGGACAGGAATCAATAAAATCTTTGAACGCGCTTTGGACTGCCCCATCGGAGTTAAATTTTTTCCCTTACAAGAAGTTATCCAAAGTTAAAAAAAAATGGTAATCGGTTGGAGCAAGGTCCGGGAAGTACTAAAGCTCCTCTAATTTGGTAGCCGTCTGTTGTGCAGTGTGTGGTCTAGCATTGCCCTGAAGCAGCAGTGGCCTAGAGCGAATGACCAACCTCGGTTGTTTAGCAGCTAGCTTTTCCATCATGATTTGCAGTTGCTGGCATTAGACATCTGCCGTAATCGTCTGGCCAGATTTAGGAAAGCTGTAGTGAATGACACCGGCACTAGTCCACCAAACGCTCACACGTAACTTTTTTTGAGTAAATTTTCGCTTGGGGCAGGCTTTGGCTAGTTCGCCAGGGTTCAGCCATTGCGATGAGCCTTTCCGATTATCGTACAGGATCCACTTTTCATCACAGGTAATGATTCAATATAAAATCCCTTCATTATTGTGCCAGTTGAGTAATGTAACGCAGCAGTCGACGCGCGTTTGTCGGTTTGCTATACTCAATTCATGAGGTACCTTTCAAGCTTTTTCACCTTCCCAATTTGCTTCAAGTTGATTAACAGTTTTATCACTAACATCGCAGGCTGCATGATGCGATCTTTGATTTCAAATATGCATGCTGCATATTTGAAATCCGGTACGGAAATAAGCGACCGGTACGACAAAACGCCAATTTCATATGGACCTAATATTTAATGCTCACCTACTGCTACATTTTGTCCGCCGACTACTACAATAGATAATAATAATTATTTAATAATAAAGTACCTATCATTTAAGTAGTCCACAGATCGGTAATGCTTATTTGAGGAAATGCCACGGCCTCTCAGAAAACTGGCATAAAATAACGCTTGAGTTTGTTTTTCCGAGAGAGTGAGAATAGCGGAGGCGCTTTTTATAGCCAATTTGAAAGTGTTTATAATATTTTATATATATAAAAATATTTTCTTTAAAATATTGTTTTATCAGGATGTTGTTCAGGCTGATACCGACTTCAAAATTATGAAGATTGAGTATAGAAATAAGTAGTTAAAATTTTAGTCGAATTTAAAATTTATTTATAAAATAAGTTTTATTTCATACTTTTTTGTGCGTTTTCACTTTGGATGTCGGCCAAGTAAGCGCATTTTACAAGTTTTATCTTTCTAGCACTAACCGTATGGACGGTAAGACGAAGACGCACGGGCGGACATGACGAAACCATGGGTTCCGAAACGTGAACAGATTCAACCAAATTTCTTTAATCGCGCTTATAGCTAAACTAGGATTTGGTATCTCTCACTCTCATTCAATGTTAGAACGGGACAGACATATCTTAAATCGAAGCATGTAAACGTCGTTATAATACGTTGGTGAAATTGGGACTAAATTATAAACTCTAAACAGCAAATCTTGTACAAAAGCATATAATCGGAATCTCGGAAACGGCTGCTATGAAATTTAGTATGCAGTTTTGAGGGATAAACATTGATCTAAATATGTTTTTTTGCTTTCGTCTTTTACTAAGATAAATAAGTCATCTCACGTCAAATCCGGTTGGTGGCTTGGTTGGCATCGAACTTTTTGCGTTGTTGGCAAATTTGTGGCTCCGGTTCGAATCCCGGTGAGACGAATATTTTTGTGATTCATTTATAATTTTTTATTATTTTATCGTTCTACTTAAGCTCTAGTCTCCCAGGTACTTAATATAACGCTCGTATATTGCAGAGGCTGTCCATTAGCACTGCTACGAGATATTTTAACCAACATCCAAAAAAGGCGGTAGTTGTCTGTTCGTATTTTCATATACGTTCATATACGTAACAGAATTCTAAATAGTTGCGATTTCTAATCCAAAGAAACAGATGAAATAGGGTTACAGTTTATTGCGTAGAAATAAAATAAACTTTACAATTCACCATGGCTATAACACTTTCACAAACTCATGAATTTATGTGTACCCTACCCGAGCGCGCTGTTTTCTTCCATAAATAAAAATATTTCAAGGGAAAACGTATGAACGAAATTAAGAAAATGTACGTAGATGTTTGTTTACACATGTTTAGGGTATTGTTTAGTGGTCGGTAACACCCATACGCAATGAGTCACAGTTATCGTACTTGTCGATGTGCACTTGTGTGGTGTCCACCATTAAATCCCCTTGGCATAAAACTAGACCCTGCTTACTATCACTCCCCATATTAATGACCTATCCCAAAGAATTCGCAAATTAATTGCTCTTTTTATAAGCATAAGACATGATGCTAGTCACAACCTTATTATAAATCATCTACACCGCCCTATGCCAACCATGTCCGGGGGGGAGGTCACAAAACTAATCCTACTACCACTGGAAAGCGCGCAGAGAGCTCTGCTTAAAGTCATGTACTGTGTTCCCTACATATATCCTACATCTTTAGCTTTATTCAGTTTCAGCTTTATAATGACTCAAAAATTCTCACTGTACGTCAATTATACTATCTACATATTGCTTTTAAACAGCATTCTCTCATTAACACAGAAGTTATTACTTTTGGTAACAGACGCATTCTTACTATTCCAAAATCGAAAAACCAAATTTTCACATCGATTTAATTTTTTTGTTGGCCAGTTTTTGTATAACAGAATTATACAAAAAAAAACTATAAATATTACATAAGGATAAACACCAGTGTAAAACAATGATACACGATTGGTTATTAACCCTAGATTTATTCGTCGACTGAAAACCTACTGGCACAATATGGCACATGTGCACTTGTACGCACCGACGACGACCGTGGAGCGGCCTTGCATAAAACTTGAACTCTCTTATTAATCGTATTAATATTCCACGTATTTGTTGTACATATATTTTCGTATACCATTGAAACGCAGATGTTTTAATGGCGGTAGAGTTTGGTTTTCACTCGACACTCATTAGTCTTTGAGCTAAATGTACTCTCATGTTATTATGATGGCAATGTATGATAGGAATGCAAATGCATTTATGCTAGAAGACTAGCTCTTGCCCGCGGCTCCGTAAATACAGTATCCCACGGGAACACTGTACTTATTCGGGATAAAATGTAGCCTATGTGTTAATCCAGAGCCTAAACTACTATCATACCAAATTTCGTAGTAGGTAATTAATAAAGAAGTTTTTGCGTGAAGAGTCGCAAACATTCACATTTAAAATAATAATAAGAATAAAAATAGCCGATTTCGGAGACTGTGGGTATTTTTTGACCCAGTGTGTGCGCAATACACAATTTCACTCTCTCTTGTAACCCAGTGGGAAGGATAGTTGACACGACTGGCGTATTAATGGATCATCTCTCTTGTCGGACAATCCTTTACACAGACTTGAAAACAACCTTGTTTTGTTGTACCAACGCTGAGTTCGAACCCACCGCGGAGGTCTTGGGACCTCGGAGTTGAGAGCCAAGCTCTCACTGGATCACACAGGCGGCACATTTACAATATTAGTAATAGGATGTCATCATACATTGCCATCACAATATACAAGTATACATAATTACAGCTACTTTATATTTAAAAATTCATTGAATTTAAAATCCTCCTACTACAAAACATCAATTGATTAGTTTATATTTTTATCCTATTTTATGGTATAAATGTAAACTAAAATATAATAAATATTTTTAATGCGTTCACAACGCTATTTATATCTAAAGATATTTAGTAATAGGTATCAAACACTGAAAAATATTCGTGTTTTCAAGTGTCGCAGGTGAGGTCCCCACCTCCGAAGACACATATTAGAAATAGGTATATCTATTGTTGCGGCCAAGCTGGGCACTTGCCGGTCGCGGGATTTTTTATGTACCTGATCATCAGATTCATCCTTCACATTAGATTATGTTTAAAACAAATGTTAATTATTGGTTGATTTTGAATAGGTAAAAGATACTCTTAGTATTGTAAAGCTATATTATTATTGCTCAATGTTGATTATTGCTAATTTTGAATAAAATATTCTTAATATTGTGAACGTGCATTATTATTGCTCTCTGTGGTAAGTAAAGTCTTGTTTAGAATATAGGTTTAATTAAACACCAGGCGAAACTAGTATGTTATTAAGGTATTTAAGTTGAAATTATTTTTAAACAAAAAATTAAACCGACTTCCAAAGTGAAAATGCACAAAAAAGTATGAAAAACAAAACTTATTTTCTGTCTTGTATCAACGCACAGGCCAAAACCTTAAGGCTAGAAATTTGAAATTTTGCACACGTATTTCTCATATGACGTAGAGGACTACTAAGGAAAGACTTTTCAAAATTCAACCCCAAGGTGGTGAAATAGGGGATAACATGTTGTATGATACTTTTTGTTCCTTGGACATGTTTGCATGAAATTTCGTATGAATTGAGTACAGACTACAGAAAAATAATGAGTTACGTATTCTACCCCTAAGAGAGTAAAATAGGGGATGACAGATTTAAATTATTATAAAGATATCGTTTGAAACCCAATTTCACGCGGGCGAAGCCGCGGGCAAATGCTAGTTTTTGATAAATCAATAGTTACAGAATGTTATATGTCAATGTCAATGTCAATAGTTACATGTCCTGATATTATGCTCTTGGTGAGGTTATTCTATGCATATTGGATATGTTTACATTCAATAGGCTCCGAAACTACTGGATTGATTTTGATGAAATTTAGCACATATATAGAATATACCACGGGAATGGACATGGCCTCCTTTTTACTGCGGCAAAATGTACTGTTCCGCGATATTTCCTTCTGCGCGCACGAAGTTGCGGGCAACATCTAGTATCATGCAATATGAGTAGGATAAGAAAAGTATCCAGTTGATGTAAGTAGCGATGTAATCCGAATTAGCCAGTGTCTCCCCCGTTGAAGTACCCTCTTAGTTAGCGTCAGCCGTCGAGGCTTCTTGGAGGCTTCTCTTTTTATCTATCGAACATAATATCTTCTAGTCCAATAACATAATTCGCATTGAAAAATGTATTATTATAACATGTCACTTGTTTATCATAATTGTTCCTCATGAATGCACTCGAATTGTAAATTCAGATTTCAGATCTAGAAGTTAATACAATGAGTCATCAAACACAACTATAGATAGATAGTAGACTCTGTACTATAGAGTACAAAGTAGGCATAGAGACATGAACAGATACATTATACGCGAAACATAGTTACAATAATCCTTACCTTACTAATATTATAAATGCAAAAGCAATAACTACTCAACGGATTTCACGCAATAACTACTCAACGGATTTTAATGAACAAATAGGCTCATAGGCTCGTAGGCACATAGCACTACTATATCGCAGCATTATCACAATAAAATGATATAGGTATGTAACATGTAGTAGAACATATTGCATATGACAATCACTTGCTTTTCGACCAAACAGTGGGTAGCTTTGAAATCGTAATATTTTTTTTATAATCCTCCTCAGGCGTGGCGGTGGTAGAAAAACAAAAATAAATTTGTTTACAACTTTTGGGCGGATATATATTTTCCACGTACGAGTTGACTGACGCCCGTGGTAGTATCGCACAATATATTCGCATCGCAATCGATTCGTTCACATTCGCCAACCGGCCAATGGGTCGTGCGTGCGAGGCGTCTTCCATATTTGAAATTGAATAGGAATTCGTACGGGTCTTGCACAATAATGTCCCGTCAGTGGGTCCGAGCCTTCCGCGACTAAAACGACCGCTCACTTTTTGTGTTCCGATGGTGAAACTAGTGTTTATGGATCACTGCCATGGTAAGTTTCTACCCTGCAGATAAGTTCTGCAGAAGATATAACCTGAAAATTGTTGCTCGCCACTTAATTAGCGTAGAAATCCGTACATCGAGCCGGAATCCGGAATTACATCGAGATTTCCGCGTTATATAGAAACCTATTTATTCAAGGTATAATCTACACCTTTACCAAATTTCTTCAAAATCTGTTCAGAGCATTAGGCGTGATTGAGTAACGGAAATACGGATAGAGTTATTTTCGCATTTATAATATAATTAAGGATAGTTGACTCTTATTATTATGATGACTAACACCTTGCTAAACTGAAAATGTAACAAACTGATGGACCTCTGTATTACGAGTATCTGACTGTTCCGAGTACCGGCACCTGGTTGCCCTTTAAACGTTGAGCGATCGCTGTGTAATGGTACTAAATGAGTTCAAAATATAACAAGGTTGTTGGATTATTCTTCACGACCAACTCGTAAACAAATGAATCAGATTCCATTAAATTTAGATTTTTAATGGCACGTAAATAATTCGTGCTAGGGATCTACACACGATCTCCTGATAAGTATCAGATAGGTTTATTTGCATGTTTGCAATCGCTGTCGCTGCTTAACACATCTTACGAATCTTTTGCCTCTTATTCTATATAAGATAAATAAAAAAATGTGAACGCTGTGGCAGATTGACAATATTAGGGTCCCGTTTTTACCCTTTGGGTACGGCCCTTTGGGTACGGAATCCTAAAAAGCACGTCTGAACGTAGATACCAGTATAGTATACCTAGTTATATCGATTGTTTGTGAAGAGCAAATTGCTTCTGTGTGAACTAGCTACATAAGCCCCATACGGTTTGATGAAAGTGTACCAAAGGCAAACAACATCGGCCGGCTCTGTTGGAATAACCACCAGCTATTTTTCACGTCCGCTCCCAAAAGGGATTCGTATGCAAAAAGTGACGATGTTTAATAATGTGAATAGTTAATTGGATCCACTTGATTTGATAAAAACAATTAGAGAAAGCGACCCTCTTAAAAGGAGAGCATTTTATTAAAATATGCAGATCCTACAATAAACTTCCAAACGTTAAGATATTTTAGTTAGCGTGCCCATTGATGATAGTACCGAAATCTAATTTACTTGAACTATTGTGGTTCGGAAAAATAGGTTTATATGAAACTTGACATAATATAGTAAATCTTATTATGATATTATTATATGAAACAAAAACTTTCAGTACAGTTTTACGAGAATTGTGATACCGGAGAAGAATGAAATTAGCCCGGTAAATTTAAGTTTATGTGGAGGAAGGTGTGCAGAAAGCACTTTTAAATAAAGCGGCTTTCAGACTACGCTATAATATAATAGCATATAGCTCATAGCACAACAATATCGCGCACCATACATTGTTATGAACACGTTCACACTGTACTGTACTATATAATATTGGCTCACTACACCCTATAAAATAGTGCGATACGAAATAAAAATATAAGCAGTCTCTCACAGATGAGTGTCTTATAACGGTCGTGTCAATGGCTTTTATTAAGCTGAAATATTGATGTTGTATTACGTAAGCGGGGCTGTTAAGTCTCAACAATTTGTGAAGATTGCTAACACACGTTTTTGGTAGTCTTGCGCAATTGATTATTATATCATGCAGGTAGCAGGAGAATTGTTGTCTCATTAAGCAAAATATTCTGAATAAAATGCTTTAATGACATCATTAGTTAAATGTTAAAGCGCCTGGGATATAAGTGATATTTCATCGCACTTTTTTTTTGGTCTGACAGCGGACGAAATAATTATACGGTATGGGATATCTTCTCGCTAAAAGGTTTCATAATAAACGACGCTTTGTCTCTAGCATACGTTCTCTTGGACTCTTTTGACACTTACTTCACGCTTTCCTTTATATGTTACGTAAACAATGTTTTCTTATAAAAATGCATATCAGGCAATATATAACCAGTAAATCACAATATAAATAATGTATGCTTCTACTATATATGTAGTGATTTATAACATATACTTATATAAAATAATATAAACAGCTCTCATAGAAGATTCAAAATCGATCGAAATTTTGTTAGGGTTGTCACAGAAGATTAGGGAGTAAAGTGTATATACTACGCCGCGAAGCAGTAGTAGATTTCATACGCATTTAAAGCAAAGGGTTCAAAAGCGCGTGAAGTATTTTCAGGCACGTAGATTTCCTTACGATGTTTTCTTTCACCGTTCTACGCATCAGTACAGGGTTATTGAGAAAGTTAATTTGTACACACTACAACTCGGCATCAAACCTGCACCATCACGTGTGTTGCTCGAGAGTCAAGAGGTATATTCACTGACAGCAAAAGCAAGCAAGACATCTGCTAGAAAATTATTTATTATTAAAACTATTGGAACGAAGTTTTGGAACGAAGTTCCTTATTGCGCGTTGCGAAAGGGGACTAGACGGAAAAAATTAAGACTGTAACGACAATTTTTGCTATAGTTGTAAGCCGTGCGGCGTGCGCGTGTTTCTCTCTCTCTCAATTATTACTAAAATTGAGCCTACTGATTAAGTTTATACTACATTATATTTGTTAATTATAAAAAAATATTATTATAACTTAAAAAAAGTAAAATTTTATTACAATTCCTTCACTAATTAATCGAAAGGAACTCCGGGTGTCCCTTGACACCTCTCAAGTTTTTATTATTAAAATATTCACTTACCTATTGTAATATCCTTGCGATAATTAATGAGATATATTTTTATTTAATCTAATAATTTTTTGTTGCGTAGGTACATACAGTATAACATAACCATGCTTTGGTTTAATATTTTAGTGGTATTAGTATTTAATATGCTAATATAATATTCGTTTAACATTTATTAGACACAATTATACTATCCAAAATTTGTTTGGTGGTCATGACAACCAAAACCAATCAGTAGCACACATCACAACTTTCAATCTCACATGAGTCATGACATAAAAACTTAAACACGAAATTTGAAAATGTTGACGACTCGAATCGACGGCTTAGGAGGCTCGTGGCACAGATTAAAGAAAGCTAGATCCAGATGAACAGCTACATATTTAACTTTAGGTTAGATTGCACTACTACAAGCATACGACCGCGTCGTGTGCACAATAATTATCCTATCGCGTACACGGCGATAGTGTCCGACGCTAACTAAAATCCGTCAAGATTGTGCGTCGTCGAAAGGACGTCAAAATTTTCATTTTCATCGTGATTGAATTTTTATGTTATGTGTTGATGGTTGTCACGACGATAAATATATATTTTTTTAATATTATATAAATGAATGTTTAAACTTTATAATATAAGAATATTAAACACAAATAATATCAAACAAAATTAAAAATAATAGAATAAATAAAAATATATCTTAGTTTACCTATCATTTAATTTACTAGGAGATGTCTTGCTTTATTAAATAAGAGCGTCCATGACCTAGTGAATAGACCCCTCGAGTCACACGCGTGATCCTGCAGGGTCGATGCCGGGTTGTGGTGTGTACCAATCAGATTCTCTCAATAACCGTATACTGCCGCTAGACTAGTTAAATTTACCCCCATCTTCTGTGACAACCCTGACAAACTGACTTGGTTTTTCGTAGGGGATCATATCAAAGGGTTTTTGTGGTTGGTTACCGCTGTCGATCCTAGCTACACAGGAGTCGCAGTGGTGGGAATGGGTGGTGGGCCATTGGCCCGTTTCAAAATTACCGTAGGGTATGGTATTTACGGTTATTATTTATTACACTAGCTTTTGCACGCGACTTCGTCCCCGTGGACCGTCCATTGCACCCCCGTTGTGGGATATTTTTCGAAAAATTCATTTACTTATAGGACGTCTACGTCTATAATAACTATCTGCGTGCCAAAATTCAAAGCAGTCCGTCCAGTTATTGATATTTTACTATACAGACTTTTGGCCCCAATTCCACCCTTTACCCGCTGAATATAAAAAAAACTATATGAAATTTTATTGATTAGGTACTTGTTATCAATAAAAAAATCATAGGTATTTTCAAAGGGATATTTGAAAAAAACATACATACTTTATTTTTCACCCTCCGAGGGTGAATTCTAATAAACCCTGAAACGCGTATAAATAATGAAATGTATTTTAGACTTACAACCCCTATTTCACATCTTGAGATATGAAATTTTTCAAAATCCCTTCTTAGCGTGCGTCTACGTTAGGTACAATGTCAGTGAGTCAGTGGGTGTCTTTGTTTTATATTACAATATTATATAGTGCAATATTGCCAGATATCAATAATATCTTTCAAACTTACAAAAATAAACACAAAAATTATAGTCTATAACACAAAAACTTTAATATGTAAGCTTTAAAATGGTCCTATCATTTTCTTAACGAGTGTATTACGTTCAAAGGAAGGTTTAAATCCTGATTACCGAGAGCATTTAATGCGGAGTCAGCGCTGAATTGATTTTAATAGCACACCCCATAACCAAATGAGCTTTTTAGCTAACGCATTGGAAGGCCACGGTGGTCGATAGCTGGCGCCAGCGTTGGGCTTATAAATAAATATTTTAATCAAATTAAACGTGTGACATAATATTTGTACGCGGCGCTATTTCCATGCGTCCGGTTATGAAATACTCTCCAATACCTGTGACTCTTAATATAATTCATTGGGACTCGAGACGATATTTTTGCAAAAAATTGTCTGTATTTACACATGAAAATTATGAATCATATTAGTATGTAGGTGTAAAACAACAATCGGATAATAGTTTATTTGACGTCGTTTTAAACGATGCTGCAAATGTTTCATCGGCAGCGGTGAGTGTGAACTGCGAAGGAGTTTTAGGTACGGTCACGGCTCGCGGCTCGACCGGAGTAGCTTTAGCTGCGGTGACGCGAGCGTGTCGGAATTCAACCTTAACATTGCTACTGATGATCGTGGTAGAAGCGGTTTAAATATAACTCGGCGTCTGTACGCGTGACGCCGATCCTCGATGCTCTACAAATCGGCCTATCCATAGCAAAACACCTCGTTTATATAGCAAAAAACATGATAATCATCAAAACTAAACTACGGGCTTTGTACATGGACGGAAAACACATGGTTTCTCCACTTTCTTTGTGTTATGTTACCTACTCAGGTATAATATATTACACGTTATACTACAGAATAGAATGCTTATTAATATTGCATCCACCATAGCATTATTTTAAAGTACGTTAGTCTGTTCTATATTCTACTGTGTCACAGTATTACAGTCCATATATGAATTATTAATGTCTGGCTTTAAGGGCCGATTTACCTATATCGAACTGGCAACGTAGGCGTTTCAGTGTGAGATACCCACATAGGTTTATATTATACTCTCGCGTTATCAAGATCCTTTGGCCTAAGAAAAGGTTAAAAGCAAAAAGTTTTATTGGTTTCAGTCTCGTTTTCTCGTAAATACCCTACGGAGTTTTAGTGCCGTTTAAACCGGCGATAAGCTTTCTCATTTAAAATGCATCACTATCTTTAGACTCTTCAGTTTTATCCTAATTTATTCATCGAGCGCTGCACAAAAGTACAGCCAGCAACCTAAGATAGATTAAATCGATGCATGTACTTGTTTTGCTGTCGCTCGTTAGTCGTTACACAGGACCGTTGTAGTCAGCAAAATAAGTAAAAGGAAACAGGCATCCCCGTTGTTCCGGGCTTATATTTTGATTGTTAAATTTTATTAACCGACTTCCACAAAAAAGGCGGTTATACATTCGGCTGTATATATATATATATATTTTTGTATGTTCGACGAATACTCCGCTGCCTGTGGACCGATTTTCAATATTATTTTTTTGCTGTATAGGGTATAATCCCAGTTTGGTCCTTTTGATACCAAGGTGGTGGTGATACCAAATACCTGATGATGGGATCCATGAGGAATCGAAGGTGTCTGTCCGTCTGTCTGTCACCAGGCTGTAACCGTGATAGCTAGACAGTTGAAATTTTCACATATTTCTATTTCTGTTGCCACTATAACAACAAATACTAAAAACAACAATTAAAATCAATATTTAAGGGCGACTTCCATAAGACGAATGGCATTTTTTGCCGTTTTGTACGGAACCCTTCGTGCGTGAGTCCGACTCGTGCTTGGCCGGTTTTTTATATGTAGTGCAAAACGCCTTAATACTTTGTACCTACCTATGCAAATTGATGATAGTTTAGTAGGTCTAGGATATAACGTTAAAGAATGCGCGTTTGAATTCAAGAGCATTCCCCAGGTCCTGACATTGTCGCTTTGAGATATGGAGTGCTCTTTTGTTATTGTGCTAATATGATTACTTTGTAACACGCAATGCCAAATGTGTTTTAATTAATGGAAGTTTTGTGGGTGTCGCTCGATAGGCACTCTGCCACAACACTTTGTCATATTATGACGTGCCCTTTGTAAATTTGGATTGTTTACATATTTTCTGTATGTAACATGTCTAAACTATTTATTTTTAGTTTGATTACTTCATAATTTGAATATCTGTCCTCTTTCACAGATGCGTCGTCGTCAGATCCTGGTGTGCACAGCCCTGGGAAACACAGGAAACAAGGAAGCGTTTTCGGGTGAGTGCTAACAATTTAAATGTAAATTCCTAACACATACGAATTAGAGATTTCATCAATAAACAATTGGCTTGTAAGCTTGTATCTCGTTGAGCGATGTCGTTTCCCATGAGTCATATTTTATCTTCGGCCGGTTATCTGGGTTCTTTGGGCTTCGGAGTAGGCTGACAGTGTGGTTCGAGCCGGGCGCCGCGCACACCGCGACATGTGTGACGAAGTGACGCCGCACCGGCGACGACCATGCGCCGACTTCTGTTGCCCCCTCATAAGGTTCATATCGTTCTAATCACAGGGTCGCGGTTAAGACAAACCTAGAGGATGTCTCCGACTGATCATTCTATTAAACACAAGGGCGAGTTTATTGATATATTGTCTCATCCTGTACGTAATTCGTATAGGAGTGTCCTATACGAACGCATGAACTTGTGACGGTTTTTTGTGACGATAAATGTTTTCTACATCTCTACCTTTCATATTTTTATTTTAGTACATTTACTTCACCTGTTTATCAAATTCCAATTTTATTATCAGTTTCGCAACCAAATTGAATAGATTCTTATACTTGTTATTTCACTTAAAAATTCCTTCACATTTCCTTATCTAATCATGCATATAATTAAACAAAGCATCGAGATAAAATTTGATCCCTCGTCTGTTTTATGATATTATACATAGGAGCGTTCTAATAGGTTTTTATATAAATGGTAAGTTGCAATAGTATTTTGGCTTGCGGCCCGACTCGGCCGCTGCGTCGTCAATAGCGCTGCAGCGGTCTCGCATACCGACTGCGCCCAGCTTGTTGTCCGTCCGTAATGTTATCCGTGGCGTTTCCTGTCACCGACACCACCATTGATTACAGAATTATCATACAAAATATCGCCGATATAGTGCGACCGTAGCGCGCGCCGCCTGCTGCACTAGCCTGACGCGACTCCTTACGCTACAATTATCGATAACAGTATTTGCGCCGACGATGGAGTGATACGTTTATTTGTGTTGTGCTTGTTTGTGAGTCCTCACGTCGCGCTCACGTAGCGCCTGTGCAAAAGTGTTCAAATGTTATGTGCCCGAGTGTGTCCACAAAACTATGTGGAATCCAATTGTGTTTTCAAAGTAAGGAATTGAAATTAAGTGTCCTATAACAATGTGTGTGAAGTGATCGCTTTTATACTCAGAAAACTACGAAATGTTTGCTTTAATTGTGTGTTATCAATAATAATCTGTTGGGAATACTGATAAAAGTAATACTGAATACAGTATCTAGGTTTTTCACCGTTACGTGTGTAGGTACAATGTCTCTCGTCGTTTTACAACTTCATTTTGTAGGAATATAATATCGCGAAACGAAATGTTATTGTTAACGCTTGATATAAATAAAAAGCAATAAATCATTTAAATGACTATAAAAATACGTACCCTAATATAATAAACACACGATTATAGTGCAACTCTTATCAGTTCTATAGTTCAGGACTTTCCAACAATAAAATAAATAGTTTGCTATAATAATACGATGCTTTTAAGTGTTTTTTTTTATATTTTTATAAATATGCATTTACAAATGGCTCGAAAGAGGAGAGCACAAGTTTTGTAATATAAGATATAATCGTTTCACCAAGTCCTTAGCAAATCTATCTTATGTATACTTTAAACGAGCAATTCTTGTAAATATACCTATAATAATCTGAATCTCGGTTTCCAGTATTTCCATGAAATTTAGTATTCAGGGAGTTTTGGGGAAGAAAAATCGATCTAACTAGGTCTTGTTGTAATAACATTGCATGGGTATTATGAATTTTGTCGCCCGCTAATAGTCAAACCGCGTGCAAATTAGTGTCTCGGCCCTCATGTGCCCGGTCAGACTAATATTTTTGTGATTAAATTTCTCCCGGTCAGACTAGTATTTCTCTTAAGTTTTTTGTTAAGACTTATAAACACATAAAGTCCAGATAAATCTCTAATTTCAGCACAATTCGTAACGTGTTCAACAATAAATATTAATGAAACGAAAGTAAGATGTATTATAGCACTCATAATATGTCTCCTATAACCGACACCAGGTGCATGTTATGTTGATCACACATTTTTCGTAACTCTGCCGTACAAAAGGGATTAATTACTACGTTGCGTAATTTAAAAAATATTTTGTCATACGGTCTCACATGTACAGTGCAGTACATGTTGTTATGTCTTAACGATTATATAACTACACCAACAACCTACACTAACATCTACAACATGGGAAAACTCAATCGTCATCTTAAGTTTTTTCCTCGCATTTTTTCCAATATCTCTCACGTTTTAAACCAGATTTTGAAACTTTCACGTATATTATGGCGTGTTAGCTTTTATGTATTGTTAGTGGAAATAAATCCGATGAATCGTTTAAAAATTAGTGTTTACAAACAGTTAAATGCAACAGGTGCGGTCACAACTGGTCCCTCTAATGTTAAGTGTTACATAAAAACACATTTAACATTGTTATCACATACACAGCGTTCTGCAAAAGCTTACTTAGCGGTGAATCGACGTTACAATGTTGGCTTATCTTACTTCCAATTTAAAGTACATTTTCGTATTGATCCTTCATAACAGTAATAATGTTATCTGAGCTTAATCTGTATTAGAACCTAAGGTGTATGACAAAGCTAAAAAGCATTTACTTCAAATGAACATACCATCAACATTGGTTTGTTGTACAACACTGTACTTAATGACGACTCACGAGTCACGGACGTATTAGATAAAAAATATAAACCGACTACACAAATTGTATACCTAGCTTATGGGTCCCGGGCCATTATTACAAATCTTTTGACACATCATACAATAATATCAGATCAATACTTTAGGCGCTACGATGGAATAAATATACATAGACTACCAAAATGATTACCTTACTTTTGGCTTCGCCGTAGTCGGGTAAAAAGTTAAAAGTAAAGTTTGAAATATTGGTTAGAAACTTTGTAGCACAGCTTAGCACTTCGTAGCTAATTAGAGGAATGAAGACTGATGATGAAGATGAAGTAGAGACAAATTGTTCGTCATTTAATTAATTCATCATTTTACTGACCGAAATTATAAATGACTAGCTTTTTCCCGCGGCTGGATTCCCCCCACGTATGTATAGTATCCCACTGGTATCCCACGAGAATACTGTGCTTTTTCGGGATAAAAGGTAGCCTATGTTTTAATCCAAAGCCTACAACTATACCAAATTTCATCGCAATCCGTTCAGTAGTTTTTGCTTGAAAGAAATAACAAACATCCATCCATCCATCCTCACAAACTATCATAATAGTAGGATGAGAGTTTACATAATGTTTTTGAATGGAGGACATTGAAACCAGAATTATGTCTACCTTTTAACGGTAGTGTTTTTATACATGGCTAGACTAGATGTTGGCCGCGATTTCGTGCGCGTAAAAAGAAATCCCGCGGAAACCGTACGTTTTCCACGATAAAAAGTAGCTTATCTCCTTCCCCGTGGTGTTCTCTATGTTTGTGACAGTAATTTCATCACATTCGTTCAGTAGTTTCGGTGTTTATTCATTGCAAACAAACAAACAAAATATCTTTTCTCTTTATTATATTAGTGTTTGCGTGTGAGACATATTGTTAGTTTTCTCGCAAATTATGATATTGAAGGCTATAAAAAAAGTGATGCTATATAATAACATAGATTCAATTAATTTCAATTTGTATAAATCGTAGAATACCCCTGCGATTATAGAAGTCATATTTCAATTGTTCCTTATTTTGACGCTAAAAAAAAAAGAATAAGAGATAGTAAAAAGATAAAGATAATCAATGTTCTTGTTCTTATCCGCTTCATTCTAATGCGATACATCTTAGCATACATCAATCAATATACGTTACCAATTTATCGTAATATAAGTAGTACATATAGATACGTATATAACATAGATTACATAGATACGAACTGCTGTTGCCACTTGGCATACCTACATACCTGAACCGCGTTCGCGAGTTGTATTCACAAGTACCGTTTCATTGATTTAACAATAATATTGCCATTGCATCGCTTTATGGAGTCTCTTTGTCCGCAGACGCTCGAATAAATACGGAATGTGTGGCCTCAAATATGTTATTGTTACTAATTAATAACACTTTGTTATTAATATTCACTTACATATCAGCAGCAATATCAGTTATAATTTATAGTTTTACTATAAAGTTAGCGGCTCCGCCCGCGGAAATACAGTAATAAAAGTAGCCTATGTGTTAATTCAGAGCTTAAACTAATACCGTGGTAAATTTCAGCAGTTTTTGAGTGAAAGAGTAACAAACATCAATCCATCCATCCTCGCAAACTTTCACATATATAATGCTTACGAATAAAAATTGAAAATTATATAATGAAACTGCTTCACTTAATATAACTATACCTGTCATTAGAACTTTGAATACTTTACCATCAGGCGGTCCGTCTGTTCGTTCGCCGGTCTTCTTCCCTCATTTTTGTTCTGGACTCATTCTCGAACATTGTTCACAGGCGATGGATTCCCCGGACGAGCAAATCGCAAGCCAAGGGTGATAAGACAGTGGGTGGTGTGAAATCACCCGCTTCATCCGACAAACCTTCCCTGAAGAAGGTGCCGTCAGAAAAGAAACTTAAAGTGAGTATATCTAGGGTGTCATTCCAGCGGTAAGGTAAGCAAGTAGAGCGGTACACCTTAGGCGCCTTTTAGTGAAAAGTGACTACGAATTTGATAAAAATATAGCCGCCTAAAATTTGTCCAGTTAGTCGTACATAAATAGTGATCTAGGACGGCCGCTGGTTATGCTTGAGATTGGTTTTGACATAGATAATAAATCCGAGATCCGAATCAGCAGGGGTCGTTAAAAAAGGTTTATTCTAATAATATTTTACTAAACAAGTACATATTTTAGCATAATATAAAATACATAAGTACAAAACGAAGGTGTGCCATCAATTCTCGAGCTAATTTTGATGTTTGTTAAGTTCGGTTATTTTAGAGTTCGATTAATTATTATTATTTAGAGTAAGGGAGCGGCAGCACGCATTCCCACTGGAGTGACGTTATAAAATAATGCCCGCCATACGCGCTCTAGTATTTCATTCAACTTCAAATTATTGGGGTCAGAAGAATTCCATTCTTATAGATTCATCTAGTATATCAAAATTATTTGAATTACTTAGCCTATTCGATTAATTGTAAGACTGCTGTTACCCTGGTCCACTAAGCCGGCCATCTAAGGACGAAATAACGTCCTTGCCCTTGGTGCCTTCGCATTCGGAATTTCGATGCAAAATTAATTTGTCTAAACAACAAATTGTGCACGCTCACTTAATTATTCATAAGTAAAACATAAACGACTTAAATGTCACTAAGAGTTTTTGAAACTATAATAGAAAAAGACTGAGTTATTATAATTAATAGGATTAACTGTCAGTAGTAATATTAGATATTTACAAAGGTGTGTGCATACTTTTCCACTTGGTTCCATTAACGCAACTACAATGCAACTAGTTGGAACGAGACGCTCGGCATACTATATTAATTTTCCATATATTGACTGTACATCTTCATCAGCTGCCGTACGTGGACAATGGTCGTGAGGACAGCGAGGAGAACAACGGCACGACCGCAGCCCTCGACGAGGCCGAAGACGACGCCCCTGACGTCGAGCTCCCGCCGCCCATGAAGCCCATTCAGGTACGTAGCCCACCATATCACGGATATTCCGGCATACTTAAATACAGAAAATTAATCTAAAAAATGTTTTCCATTTACGTGTTAATCTGTATTCAGTTCTTTCCGCCATCCGTAGTATAACTGCAACCGTCGACGACTCACCACTTGTCGCGGGCTGCTGTCGAATGCAGTCAGCGCGTCAACAGCAGTCGAGGGCAACCATTAAGACGGTTGTAGTTTTCCGTCGACTATCGTTGATGCGTTAAGTGCCGTCGAGTGTAGCTGCAGTTGTGCTACGGATGGCAGAGTGCCGTTTGTCTGTTATTCCGCACACTGATACATTAAAATTGTTGAAACCTGTGCTAGTTTTTGTCACTACTCGTCGTGAAAAAGTTAACTACAATTTGTATGGCATGGAATTAGTTACCATTATTTGCCACTCGGGGCGTTGTTTCGATGCCATACAAAATGTAGGTAGTTAACTTCTTCACAGCGAGTAATGACAAAAACTCGCAAACAGCAGACTGTTCATTCTTTGAAATAGATAATAATATGCTAGAATAGCTCCGTGTCGTTAACATGTTTTCTTCTCTTAGGTCATGTCTACATTCTCGTTTCTTCTACGTCGCCGTCGGTCGAGTGTATTCATTGCGTGAATTTGCTAATGAATCCATAAATTGAGCCGTACGCCCTAGTTGGCGCTAATTCCATCACTATAGCCTATCAGAAACAGGAAGACAGCAATTAGGATATCCTAACAAAATAAATATACATTTTTAACACACTGGGTACAACTTTTAACTAGTTTTATGTTGTAGTTTCGCTATGTCCGACCGTCTGTCCTCCCTTGCTAACTTCGTTAATTATGTATATAACAAAAATAAATGTTGTATAGTTATGGATTGCGTATAGACTTCGCTTTTGGGAGCATAAAATAATAATAATTTTATGTTTTTGGGGTGGCATCCCATAAATGTGAAGTGGAGATGATTTTTTTAAGCGAAAACTACTTTTGCCGCGTTGGCCACTTTTTGGTAGCGGAAAACCTTATGGGTTCGCGTCACCGACATGGTCTTGTTGAAAAGCCGTTCAAAATTATTTTACCTCCGACATGACCGTTACGCTCTTAGTATGTCATTTTTTTCTTATGTCGTGTAAAGCAAATAAGATATGAGTAACTTCGAATGCTAATGTCAGATACGCGTAACGCAGTTACGTAGGCGCTTAGATTTTGCGTTCTTGATCAATTTGTCTCGGGTTCAAATCTCGATAACACAATACATTTTTATTTCTTTTTCTTTTATAATTTTTATTTTTTTACTTCTATCGGCAGTCTCTATAACTGCCAATTTTTTTTTCATCATACCCCATCGTGTGGGGTATCGTCGAATAGGTATTTACAAATAATGGCGTGATAGTTACGGAACCTTCCAGACGTGTCCTGAAATGCTCTTGGTTATAATTATTAAATTAAAGAAACTAAAGAGTGCCGTCTGCCCTAAGCTTGCTAATGACTGAATTATGAAGCAACTATATATAACTATATAAAGCAACATTTTAACCAACTTCCAAAATAAATTTAAAAAAAAAACCCAACTGCAATAAAAGACATACCTAAGCACCACACAAAAGAGACCGAAATAAGATTGAGAAAACATACTACACTATGAGCTCAAAGCCTAAGTGAAATAATTGTCGTTATGTTTGGTAGCAGGCGGGGCCCATTTATTTTAACATAACGTCAATTATTTCACATAGGCTTTCAGCTCATAGTGTAGTCTGTTTTCTCAATCTTGTTTCGGTCTTTTTAGTATGTTGCTTAGTTTGTATATTTTAATTAAATTTTAGTGCCTTTTAAAATTTCATAATGTTTTGTTATTAACTACTACAGATCTCGAGCATGCTTCGAGGCTGATAGTTAACGTGCTAAAATAACCATGACCAACGTCAAGCGGCCTCAACTTTTTGTTCCTTCTCTGGGATTCGAACCCGCGACGTCCGGCTTGAGCGTCGACGGAGGACTCTTACCACGGAGCCACAGAGGTCGTGAAATATGATCGATTGTATCGTACAAGAACCTGTAATGCCAAATTCAATAATTGTTCCGTTGTCGTTTGGGTCTAATGAAATAACACTAAACGTCACAAATAATTACACTACGATTAAATAAGATTATAATTTACTAAACATTATTTTAAATTTTAAGACATTTACAAATTGATTTTCAGGTTAACAGCTCAAAAGAATGTATTTGTGTTAAGAAGCCAAATTCACCCCGCGTGACTCATCAAATTTCATTAACCTAATTGAGACTTTAAGACTCGCTAATTAGATTATTTATTGCTCAGACGGATTGTCAAAAATATTACCTTCAAAGTATCGAACCAACAATAATAATTATCAAAATTTTACGCTAAATTTAATTTTATAGTTACATAAAATCGTTTTAAAATGAAACCTACACAAAAAAAAAATTTTTGCCTGTCTGTCCATCCTCCATCCGTCTTTCTGTCTGTCTATTTGTTCCGGTTAATCTCTGAAACTGCCAGACCGATAATAATATAAACGATAAACGATACTTGCTAATGAACTAAGTTACAAATCAGAATTATAATGAGATATTTTAAACCAACAATAATTCAGCTTCGATACTTGTTCGGTACAGTCCGGATCCTATCAAACAGCAAAATCGTATTCTACTAAACTTCAAAGAAATGTCAAACGACTAATTTAACCGTGATGCAATTATTATTGTATAGAAGCTTGATTGTAGATTGAGCGAAGCACTTAACCATAGAAAATGGTATTCTCTTATATTTATAAACTTGGTTCCAATTTGTCTCGAACCGAACCGTCAACCGGATTTTTTTCACTTTGACATGTGGGGATGTCATAACATAAAAATATTTATTACGCACAAATCACTTTTGGCCTTCCCATCTCTCCCCGCGCGGGGAATGTTTTCCGTCCGTCTCGGAAGACAAAAAAATTGTGTATGCGTACACAAATGTGCATAGCCACGCTCCAATTTCGATTATTTTGTGTAATGTTTTTAAAAAAAACGAGCAGGTGACGCGCCTTAACTGACAATAATTGGCAACATTGGATCGTACAAACGTCAAGCAACAGCTGTCTTTGTACTCGCTATTATGAATTGTAGTCAATGTAATTTCAAAATGACTGAGTTGCGATTTGAAGTGTACTAAAATAGTGTAGTAGAAGATCAACTTTCGGTCAATGTATGACAACAGGATGATAAATTTATAATTAATTGATGGTAAGGTGAGTCTAAGTTAAATACGAGAATCGGGCCTCTAACCTATGAGTAGTTACTCTAAAGCGAACACGGGTGTAATTTCATACATCGTGAGCAGGCCATGGCAGTTGCCATATGACATGTTAAGTTAGTATATGTATAATATATTGGCTTTTTCCCGCGGCACCATCCGCGTAAATTTAGTACCTGGTATCCAGCGGGAATACTGTACTTTTTGGATAAAAAGTAGCCTATGTTTTAATCCAGAGCCTAAACTACTATACCAAATTTTATCGAAATCCGTTCAGTAGTTTTTGCGTGAAAGAGTAACAAAAATCCATCCTCACAAACTTTCACATAATAGTAAGTAGGATGAGGTTTTTGTGATAGGGCTAGAGAACTGAGAAGTATACTTTTTTCTTTTCAGGCCAATAAGAAAGCCTTTTTGTACGCCACAGCCATCTTCGCCCAAATACTATTTTGCCTATCTGATAATAATGGAAAATTGTCTAAGAGATGTCTCGAATGTCTGGCGTTCTTGTTACGGTGATAAAGTGGTGATCTGTAAGTCTGTAGAGTCGTGTAACTACATTATTTACATCATTTAGGAATATCAGACGGTTTCGAAAGTTATCAGACAGGAAGATCTCTACCTGAATACTAACTCTAATAATATAATATTAACTTTATTGCATCTGTTCCTTCATTGTCATTTAAGGTGTATAGGTGTAAGACTGATACTATACTATCCGGAATCCGGAGGTCCGATGTAAATACAGAGCGCTGAAGAAAGAACTCTGCGTTAATACAATAGAACTGAAAATCGAAGTGTCAAGTTGTCATATTTGACATTTGACTCGACTCGTGTGACATTGGTTGTGTTTGGGGGGAAAAGCGTATGGATGCGCTCGTAAGCAAAATGGCGATCGCTATGTGTTTGGGGGAAAAGCGTATGGATGCGCTCGTAAGCAAAATGGCGATCGCTATGCGGTAAGCGCTGTCAACTGATAAAATATGCTATTTTCCTCTAAAACGCTATGTTAGCGATAACCTAACTTAAGTATATGTTTTTAAAGTATTCAAATCAATTTATATATTTATTATACAAATATATTTCACTATTTTTGGGCTGACATTATTGTTAAATGTTAATTTTAATAATACTTTAATTAAATTATTTGCACAAATCACTATTAACTGATTTCAAAACTAACAAAATTAATAAGCAAAATGGCGGATTGTGTCAGCGCTATTGAAGCTAGTAAATGTGTCCTGGCCGACAACTGTTTTTTTTTTCAGCGCTAGCAAGCGTTGTTATGTGCTTTTTTCCGCTAAACACTGTCATTGTGTGCCATATTTTTCCCCGACTACGGCGAAGCCAAAAGGAAGGGTAATGATTTTGGCAGTCCATGTATGTATGTATAAATGTTTATCCCTCGTAGCGTCTAAACTAGTGGTCTGATTTTAGTAGTATCAATTGATTTGTAATGATGCCGCGGGTAAAATATTTTTTACAATATTTTGTATTTCGAAAATTGAATCTCAGATTCTAACATCTAAAAAAATTAAATGTATTTTATTTTATAAATATAGTTTTATAGACAAAACATAACAAAATAAGAAAATTTAATAACCCCTCAAGCAGTGAACGAGCTGATGATGATGAGTTATAGCTAAGAATACTATCGATCATGTTAGCTTTCAAACAAAAAAAAACTAGATTAAAAACGGTTAATCGGTTCATCAAACAAATATGGCGCTCGTGAAAGATTTCAAGTTTTGATTAAGTACTTATATAAATTACTCCAAAAATATGTTACATTAGGAAACGGAAAAATACGAAAAATTAATTAAAAAAGCTATAACCCGACTACGTAAAAAAGGGGTCTAAAAAGGCCGACTGCTCCGAACCTTGTAAAGTAGGTGTGACCACGGCTCTAGCTTGACCATTTTTGTACCTATGCGTTTCTGGATTCCTATCTGAATTATTTTCTTGTTTCGGTCTTTTTAGACTCCTTTTTACGTAGTCGGGTTATAGCTTATAGTTATAGTTTTTTTAACAAATTCTTTTAATGCACTGAATTTTCCCCGGCCTTCCGGATTCCGGATAATAAAGTCCCAGCCTTAGTCGATGTTAATTACATCTGAACAAATGAATGCGGCTGATATTGATAAAGGCCGGGAATACCAGGGGGTATTCCCGGCTACGTGATGTGTATGCCATTCCAGGAATGCCACCGATTTGTGTCCTGTGTCGCGGTGACTGGTAACTATATTACCTGCAATCTACATGCATAAATACACGAGTCTACCTCAATTACATTAGACATTCCATATATTTGTTATTTGCCTGACATATTATCTTATACCTTATGAGCAATTCTTGTATATAAATAATGAGAGTCTCTGAAATGGCTTCAAGTATTTCTATGAAATGTAGTATTCAGTGGGTTTGGGGAGAAAATCGATTCGAAAACCGAAAAAAAGTCCGTATTCGGCTTACCGTCCAACCGTTTAGTGCTAGAAAATTTATACTTTGTATGGATATGTGTATCCCGTCGACAAAGTTTTTTTTGGGGTACCTCTCCTATACGTAAAGTAGATATGATTTTATTTCTCGCGTCTACCCCGTTATGTGAGGTAGGTATTATTAGATAGGTATTTTGAAATACATTGCGAGGTTACTAAGACGCTTTTTTTATTTACGTATCCGTTTGCAAGATATTCAACTTTAAAGCACATTTTATTGGTAAAATACTAAGTCTGCGTCTAAAAACTAATCGGTTGGCTCGAAAAATCAAAAAATTAATGATGGTAGTTCATGTGATGAACTTTGAAGGGATACTAACGGTAACGGCTTATACAATTTTGTTACTAGGTCATTACATATGAAATGACGTTTTGTAAAGGAGGAACATAAAGTCTTTTTTTTTTAACATAATATATTTATTTAATCAAAGTATATACCATTGATATCTATGCACTTTTGCCATCTCGTAGGTAGTTCATTGATTGCTTTACTAAAAAAAACCATTCGGACAGGAATCAATAAAATCTTTGAAGGCGCTTTGGACTGCCCCATCGGAGTTGAATTTTTGCCCTTGCAAGAAGTTATCCGAATTACGAAAAAAATGGTAATCTGTTGGAGCAAGGTCCGGGCAGTACGATGGATGTATTAGACATTTCAATTGAAGCTCCTCTAATTTGGTAGCCGTCTGTTGTGCAGTGTGTGGTCTAGCATTGCCCTGAAGCAGCAGTGGCCTAGAGCGAATGACCAACCTCGGTTGTTTAGCAGCTAGCTTTTCCATCATGATTTGCAGTTGCTGGCAATAGACATCTGTCGTAATCGTCTGGCCAGATTTAGGAAGCTGTAGTGAATGACACCGGCACTAGTCCACCAAACGCTCACAAGTAACTTTTTTTAAGTAAATTTTCGCTTGGGACAGGCTTTGGCTGGTTCGCCAGGGTTCAGCCATTGCGATGAGCGTTTCCGATTATCTTACAGGATCCACTTTTCATCACAGGTAATGATTCGATTTACAATCCCTTAATTATTGTGCCGGTTGAGTTATGTAACGCAGCAGTCGACGCGCGTTTGTCGGTTTGCTGCACTCAATTCATGAGGTACCCACCTTTCAAGCTTTTTCACCTTCCTAATTTGCTTCATATACCAAATATACGAAATATATATACGATATACGATAAATATATATAATATATACGAAAATAATACGATATTTCAAGTTTTCCATTTTGTAAACAGAGTGACGCAAAGAAAAAACCAATGAATTACGGTTTTCGAAACAAATGCACGAGTAAATAGCGATATAAATTTGAAATTGCTATTCCTAACCAAAGAAGATATTTTTGAGATCAAAGTGGCCAGTACGACAAAACGCCAATTTCATATGTAAGGACCTACCCCCTTACTACTAAAAAGATTTACACGACGGATTACTTAAACAAAGTTGCTGTCTTTGTCTGTCAAGTGACTTTTCCGACGCATCAGATAAAGACAGCAACGTTGTTTAAGTTATCCGTTGTGTAAATATTTTTATTAGTAAGGGATATATGAATACCAGGAGGAATAAGTGAGAAGTTCTATTATGGTCGTAGCGCTAACTCATGTTTAGCAACGCCGGTCATGATTCAACTAGGATGGGTGACCACAATCCCAAATATTTTTAAAGTCAAAGTCTATATGCCTAATACCTACTAACGTTTTCCTATTCAAGAGATTTTCAAAATCACAACAACTTTACTTATTATAAACGCGAAAGTTTTATGTACTTATGGATGTTCGTTACTCTTTCACGTATGTAGTAACTGAACGGACTGACTCGGTCCTTCCGTGACCACGACTGCTGGAAAGTAGCCGAAACGTCGGGAAAAAGAAAAGTGCACCGCGACACAATCCGTAAGTGTTTAAAACAATGAACAATATTCGCGTAAACATAAGAAATCAATAACTGAACGGTTTTTAATGAAATTTGATATGGTAGTAGTTTAATCTCTGTATAAACACATAGGCTACTTTTTATCGCAGGAAAAGTACGGTTTTCGCGTACGAAGTCGCGGCTAACATCTGAACTATACTTAAGTATATTATAAAGAGGTAAAGTTTGTTTCTTTGTGAGTTTGTGACTTGCCGAGATTTTAAAGGGTAATCTCTGGATCGACTTCAACCGATTTTTAAAATTCTTTTACCAATAGAAAGCCGCATTACTTGTGAGTGTCATAGGCTATATATTAACCCGAACGACAACCTCTGTGGCTCAGTGGTTCAGCGCGTTGGTGCTCAAGCTGGCGGTCGCGGGTTCGAATCCCGCCGAAGGAACAAAAAGTTTTTCTGTGTTCCTGGGTCATGGATGTGTATTATATATAATATGTATAATATAGTAAAAATCTTAATTACATGTACTAGAGATCGCCCTGTGGTTGAAATTCGACCATAATTCATATTTAAATGTTTTGTTTAAATTTTTAGGGTGCTTTTGCCTATTAGATACACAATAAAAATGTGTTAATTTTGTTTATGCTATTTACAGTGCCGGATTTACACATTTGTCGCCCATAGGCTATTCAGTTTTTGCCCCTAACCAAACTCCGTTCTCTAAATTACTCTTTTTATACTAATTAAGAGTACAATTGTAGTTTTATACAATTGTCCTGGTTAAAATTTGTACCAAATAGCTATTTAAAAGTGTGTTTAATAAAATATGTGAATTAAATAAAAAAACAACCGCGCAAAATAAATATATTATAATGATAATAATATTATGTTTTGTAAGTTGAAAGCGAGCGAGCAAAAATTTCTCTAATTTCGGAGGATTAAATTGGATAAATCAATTATTTGTTTCAATTATACTCGTTTAATTTGTAGAATGGACCACAAATAACACACATTAACACACTGTCAAAATCTGCAGTCGCATATCTTCTCAATACCAAAAGAACCCGCCGCCGCCCGCCGCTCGCATCCAAAAATTATTGAATTTAAATTGTATTTTATAATATTGAAACGCTTTTAGAATATTTTGCATCGTTATACAGCAAAAGTATAGTTTACAGAGCGTTTAGTAATTTTTGTATTCAGACGTTAGAGTGTAAAGTATATACTGTACATGACTAAAATGTTTTATTTGTTAAATTTTCGAGAATTAGTTCTTGAAATTCATTTTTATATTATTTCTGTAAGACAATTTGACAGTTTGCCTTCTGGTAAATCCGCCTGGATATTTACTATTTACAAATAACAGATGAAAAGATTACAAATGACAAAATGACAAAATATGACAGATTATTGACAGGCTGCTGGATTTGCAGACTGGATCGTGATCGAATGGCCCATAAAATAGGTCCAAAACCGTGAAATGTTGATTTTAGCTCCATCACGTATCTCTACTAGATCTCACGTATTAGAGCGTTTTCACATTATGCAATACGATGTCGCTTATCGCACGCGATAATGTAAGAGATAGCTATATTATTTTTATATTGAAACGTATACCTTCTTATTTATTATTTTGCCTGTTAGAAAAAAGATTAAAAAAAATGTTGTGACAGATTGATAAAGACGTCAACGTGTGATAAAATTATATCAAATACACGGTAGGTAGTGCGAGCTAACTGAGGTAGCGATAATATTTTTAAACTATAATTCATGTAATAATTAAAAGAATATTAGCCCAGTTTAATTAAAATTACGTCAAATAAAATTTCACTCATATTTTTCATCGTACCGTTGTTGTGATATTATGATGCGTAATATATGAAACCGAACGTCAAAACTCATTGGGATTTATGTGAAATATGTGACATTGACATTAGACTCGACACTTGTGTGTTCGATTTTCAGCTCTATTGTATTAACGCAGAGTTCTTTTTTTTGCGCTCTAAATTTTCTCCGGCCTTCCGTATTCCGGATCATATAGCCCCATCCTTATCTCTTTAACCTTTAGAGGAAATTATGTGCAGTAAACGGAAAAGATCTTATGTTTTAAACACTTGAGACGATAAATTATCTTATTTTGATAAAAAAAATCATAACTAATTGTTTATTATATGACCAATATAATAATAATATCTATGAACACTTCACACCACGTCAATCTGGCCCCGTGCTAAGTAGCAGCAGCCTCGGTGGTCCAGTGGTTTAGAGCTTTGGTTCCACTGGGTTTCGAAAGTAAAGGAAAAAAGAGTGCTCTTGTGTACTGCGCACATACTTGGGCACTATAAAATAACCCCTGTGTAGCTGGCCTGGTTTCAATGAAACCGGTCACCGTCACCGATATCAGTGTGGGGGAATCTATTATAGGACCAATTTGACGTGGTATGGAAGCTTTCATATTATTATTATTGTAAATAGGTTAAACACATATAGTTAGCTGTTGCTTAGCACGTGTTCAAGGCGAGCCTGTTTTAATGTACGGTTCAGTGGTCGCGATTATGTGCCATCACTCCCTTGTCAGCCGCCCGTATCTCAATCACTTGTATACTCAATTGTAATATTATCTTCACATTTAGATATGATGAAAAAGTTTAAAGGGGAGAAAACAGAATTTGTAATAATGGACATATTATGTACAGTAAGACCACGACCTCGTAATGTCTTTCGACAATCGTGGTTTTCAATACATCGTTTAATTTTTACTGATAATAACAATGATATAGACAGTAGTGTCAATGTCATTAATCATTATCAATCTCGCGGAAGGATAAATATTAACACAGTTCAGGACCTAAGAATGGCGTTGTAAATCTCAACAACACTTACCTGACCCATATTAACTAAATCAGTTTACATAAAATGATTGTAATTAAGCCACATACGCGAAAACAGCTACTCACATGCAGTATAATTAATATTGTATTGTAATATTATACACAAAGCCATTATTTGGGGGACGGAAATTGAATACCTTGTAATTTCTACGTGTCTGTCGTATACATAATATGTTAAATTAATGGTATCTGTGTGATGTCGGTCAGGTCAACGGACACAAAGCTTTGTCGCACGCTTCCACGACACTCCACAATGTCAGTTCCTATGATACAGTTTCTATACAGATATATTAGGTCCTTACATATGAAATCACAGTGGGTTTTTTGGTTCCAACGTTTTCGTTCTGGAAATTTCGACCTGCAGAACAAGCCCGGTGGACGGCCAGAGACCAAAGTTGATAATGAAGAATTAAAGGCTATTGTGGAAACGGATCCATCGCAAACCACGTCCGAGTTAGCTGCAGGCTGCGGTGTTAATGATAAAACTGTTTTAATCCACTTGAAGCAAATTCGGAAGGTGAAAATGCTTGAATGATGAGTACCTCATGAATTGAGTGCAGCAAACCGACAAACGTGCGTCGACTGCTGCGTTACATTATTCAACCGGGACAATAATGAAGGAATTTTAAATCGAATCATTACCTGTGATGAAAAGTTGATCCTGTACGATAATCTTACGATTATCGCAATGGCTGAACCCTGACGAACCAGCCAAAGCCTGCCCCAAGCGAAAATTGACTCAAAAAAGATACTTGTGACCGTTTGGTGGACTAGTGCCGGAGTCGTTCACTACAGCTTTCTTAAATCTAGCCAGACGATTACGGCAGATGTCTATTTCCAGCAACTGCAAATCATGATGGAAAAGGTAGCTCCTAAACAACCGAGGTTGGTCATTCGCTCTAGGCCACTGCTGCTTCAGGACAACACTAGACCACACATTGCACAACAGATGAGTACCAAATTAGAGGTGCTTTAATTGGAATGGCTAAGACATCCTACATACTCCCCCGGACCTCGGTCCAACAGATTGCCATTTTTTCGAAATTTGGATAACTTCTTGCAGGGGAAAAAATTCAACTCCGATTGGGCAGTCCAAAGCGCCTTCAAAGATTTTATTGATTCCTGTCCGAATGGTTTTTTTAGTAAAGGAATCAATGAACTACCTATGAGATGGCAAAAGTGCATAGATAGCAATGGTATATACTTTGATTAAATAAATTTAATATGTTTAAAAAAATCGACTTTATGTTCCTCCTTCACAAAACGCCAATTTCATATGTAATTACCTAATATTTATGATACAGTACGTTCCTATCATACTCGGCCTTACAATGTAATGGTAATCTAAAACGATCGAGGCTAGATCACGCGAACGAATTGGACGCGAGCACTCGAAATAACGCTTTTATTGTAATTCCCGACCTTCGTCATTTCGCTGTCAACGATCGTACAAGTTCCTAATCGAAGACAGCGATACTTATTATAACCTATTTAAATAATGTTTAGACTGTTTGCTAACCTTAAATACATATATTTATTTATCTTCCAAATTGCTAGTCATTCTATATATTAAAATGTTACAATCGTTATTATGTTATTACTTCATTATTGGGTAATCCGAACTATATTTTTATAATTAAATGCATTTTTTGTCTATTACTAAATTATGTTTTCTTTTTATTTGTAGAACCCACAAACAGTTCTACAAAAAACACCAATACAGACAGCTGCCGCATCAGAGCCCGCCACCTGCGTAAGTACCAATAAAACGCATAAATGTTCAAATTACTACTCATGTAAAAACGTCTTAATAACTTTCACGCACAGACTCCTAACTTGTAACTAACACACTAAGGTATCGGTGCTTGAACATCTGGGGTTACATGTTGGTAATTTTCAGAACTCATTGTCAATGGACCCCCTGGAAACTAACGGTGGTGCTGCGGACATCGCAGAAATTGAACAGATTGTCAAGGAGAAAATGGTTCGATTCATATTAGAGCATGTAATGAGTCGCATGTTGATCAGGGTGCTTCCCTTCTTCCAAATAATCTGTCTTACACATTTAAGATGGTGGTATGCCAATGGTCGGAGATGGTATGTTATAGATTATGATTTGTAATTATAGTAATTCTATGAATAGGCGACGTTTATATAATAATTCTTCGTTCTAATGGCATACCATTCAAAAATCCTCAAAAAAACACCAATAGTGTTGCAGAAAACAAAGGAATCCAATCTATTACTCCAGATCGTGGTATTTGCACTTGGCTTGTTTGCCCTTCTTGGACTTTTCTCTCGGTTGAGTTTCACGTTTGCGAAACATCACTAGAGCACATATTACCAAAATCTAATGTCCGTCAAACATCTTGTGAGCACTGAGCATATTTTGTGACACTGTTGGATTGCGATGTTTTCTAACGCCACATTTCCAAACGTTATATTTTGGAAACGTGTATTTTTATTCCGACATAACAAACTAAACCGAGATGAAATTTATACAATCACTTTAAAATCATGCGCTTGTGTGTTTTCAACTTTTAAGTGTTTAGTGGTTTGTGTCATTATTATTACAGCATGTGTTCTTTATTGTTGAGCAGCCTCGTAAAATAAGCTTTTATAATTTTTGTTAATTAATCGATGATAGTTTTAATGTTTTATTTTTTAAGTTTCAAATAAGTTATGTGCTTACCAATGTTATTTGTTATGCCAATATTTTGTGTTTGCGTGCACATTCATACTTTTTGGTCATTCGATAATTGTCACAGTCGTAGTATGGTAATTAGTTAAAACGTAAGAGTATAAAATCTTAACCGAGGTTTCGATGTGCCAGAAATGTATGCTGCAACTAATGCAATAATAAAAGTATCTATCAATATCGAATATAATGTTGCCAAGTAAATTTATATTTAAATGGCATCCAACGACGAAGGGTTGTAATACCTGAAGTGTTGATAACAAGCTCCGACTGTAATAATAAAGATCCTCGTATACCTTACGCTTCTCCCAGCTCCTACAGTTAGCGGTTGTTATTAGGTACACTTGGTTTATTAGTTTATCTAACCACCCCATCGGTTATTTGAACTCACCAACTGTACGTGCCAACTTTACACAATGTCGGGTATCCTTAGATCGATTAACATTGGTATATTTTAATTAATTTTTCGAAAGACACCTCATTCATGTTTCGAATACTTACGCTTTTATCTGGTAAATAGGAACAACATGGTGGCGCCGCCAGTGGGCCCGGTCGCCTGTGTGATGGAGAAGAGGAGGAACAGCCACACACTCCTGGGGTGGAGACCAGCGACGCCATCTTGAAAAAGCGGGAATACGTTCTCAACGAACTGCTGGAGACTGAGAAGATATACGTCGACGACCTGCGACTGGTCGTCGAGGGATATATGAAGCACATGATGGTAAGTGTAAACTCTATATTCGCAGGCTTCAACAACTAAAGCTGGGACTATATAATCCGGAACCGGCGGGCTCGGGAAAATTCATAGCATTTAAAATAGAACTTTGCAATAATACAATAAAGTTGAAAATCAAAAAAATAGTTGAGTCGAGCTGTCATGTATGACGTTGACATATGACTCAACGCTCGTGTCTTCGATTTAGCTCAGAGTTCTATTTTCAGTGCTCTAAATTTTCCCCGGCTTACGGATTCCAGACTATATAGTCCCAGCCTAACTCTTATCGGAAAAAACTTAACTCTCTCTCTCTCTCTTTTATCTTCTTATTAAGGGGTTGTCTCTTATCGGTGGAGCTTCCACTATATCTCTCTGACTTTTGTTAGGGTCTTTAGCTCTCTATAAGACATGATATACACATTTTCTATTAGTTGACTAATATAGTTTTTCCCGCCCTTACTTTCGTAGGTTATTATTAGTAAATGGGTAGTAGAATAATAACAATTTAGAATAGTTAAAATATATAATTCGTTCTCAATTTAATCACAACTCTATAGAGTTTATGCGGAAATAGAGTAAGTTATAACTTACTCTATTTCCTTCATTAATTAAATCGACTAAGCGAATGCTTTCTGTCGAAACACATTTTCACAAAGCCTGCTAATTAAGCGTTTAAACCCATTTCAGTCCGTTCATGCAGACCGAAGCCATAGTATCTTCCATTTTTAGGGTTCCGTAGTAACCACAAGGAACCCTTATAGTTTCGCTTCTTAACTTCGGTAACTATGAACATAATTAAACGAGTTTGTTTACGTTTGTATATATACTTAATTTTTTCGTCATAAAATAATGATAATTTTGTATTTTAAGAGTACCTCCCCATACGTCATGTGAAATGAGGATGATTTTTTTTCACTGTACCCAATACGTTATTATTTTTTATAATGTGAATCATTTTTACCTGACTACGGCGAAGCCAAAAAGAAGGGTAATGATTTTGGCAGTCTATGTATGTATGTATGTTTGTTCCTTCGTAGAGACTAAACTACTCGTTCGATTTTTATAAATGAGGTGTCAATAGATTAGTAATGATGCCGCGGGTATATAATTTATTTAAAATTTTGTAGTACGAAAATTGACCCTCAGATACTAACATATTAAAAAAATTAAACCGAGATAATCATCACGTGTCTGGTATCAAAAGAAAGGTCTTGGCAAACACAAATATGTAAATAATTAAAATATGTAAACACCTAATGATACATATTTGTGGTGTGCTTGCACAAATATGTCAAAATACACGTTTAATATGCGATCGTACTAACCCAGTTGTCCAATTTTCGAACATTACGTAATATTATAAATATATAATTTATGTATTATTGTACCTTCATAATATTCGATTACATTTATATATTCTAATACATTAATCATACGGTAAGGAAAAAGTGAATTAGTGTTGACTGTTGAAGTTAGAGCATTAATTACTGTTGAATGATCTTAACTGCGTTTCTTGATTATCATAATATGCCTCGTATTAATATTATTATCGGTATTTAAATCTAAAAAAAAATTGGCTCGCTCCGCGCTAGTCAAGACGATATTTTTAATTTTAAGTGTTTTGATTACCTTCTTATTAATATTATTATAAAAATATTAGGTCTTTACATATGAAATTAGCGTTTTGTCGTACTGGCCACATTGATCTCAAATCTATCTTCTTTGGTTAGGAATTCCAATTTCAAATTTACACCGCTATTTACTCATGCATTTTCGTTTCGAAAACCGTAATTCATTTGTTTTTTCGTCTTTTGTTTTTTCTTTGCGTCACTCTGTTTACAAAATGGAAAACTTGAAATATTGTTATTTTCATGTAGCTATTAACCATTTCACGATTTTTGTAAAGAAAAAAATATATGAAACATAATATGTAACACCTAAAGTAGCCTTTTTAGACCCCCCTGATCATTTATTATTGTATGATTGAATGACAAAAATCCGTACATCCAAATCTGATTAGTATTATAAATATTAGAATAGCAGGTATTAATGTGTTGTCCATTGATTTAGGACCCGCACACTGACCCGCCACTGCCCGTAGAGCTGCGTGACCGGCGCCTGCGCATGATTTTTGGCAACGTAGAAGCCATCTACGAGTGGCATCGAGAGTGAGTACTGTCGTCAAATATTAACGGCATAAATTCCTTTTGTCAGTCCCCTTACATAATTTAAATAGATAGAACGCGACGCGATTTATTAGACACTTAGGCTAATGTCAAATTTATGTACTAGAAATATTTAACTTTTAAGCCTTAACAATTATCTGTAGCCTTAACAATTATCTGTATTAAATGTACATAACGTACTAAACAGTAACCTGAGTATCGAGTATTTCGCGTCTCCTCGTGTCTAATTACAAATGTGCTAGGAATAAGGAAGGGCGGCTGATAACTGGAAAAATGCCTATTTGCATGCGCAAAGGATATCACAGTGCATAATGCACTTTATGATGCCGCGGCTCGGATGTTATTGTATTCTCAATAGTGTAAACACATGATAAACGGGACATTCTTTACGGTCGACCAAGTCGGCCGACCGATATAATAAGACTATTTCGTAGTATTGGTTTATTACTTTCAATTATAATTATATATCATTCTATTTTTAAGATGCTAGACGCTTTGTCGTTGCATGCCAAGCGAAATATGAAAATTGTGTGTAATATATTTTGATATTATAAACAAGAACAAAACATTATACAAATTGCAAACAGTGATTCTATTCTTACGAATAACATCTTATATCATAGCACTGAATGAAAATTTTGGCACAGAAACTAAATAAAAGTAATTATGAATATCTCATCTGTATATATACCTACCTACATTTATTTGTGAAATTTTGGTGTTTTTACATATACACAAGCAGCTAAAGCGAATTACATTTCGAAATATATATTTTTGTGTTTATTATGTTTGATATGTAACGTATTGATTTTATTTTTATATGTAAGGTATTTGATATGGTATTTGTACAATGTTTCTTTGGTACGTATGCTAAAGTCAGTTCACACCGAGACAAAAAAATACAACGTTTAATTGCAAGAGATCTAATTTCGAGCTGCGTAGCGTGGCGCCGCTCTTGCAATGAAACGTGCATCTTCTTGAGTAGTGAATAAATTTCAATTTTTAATCGCTATCTTAAAAATGCAGTGCCGCGTCGCGTATCGGCGTGAGCTGACCCTAATACATACGCTAGGGTATTTTTTTACGCAAATACTAAGATTGTAAGAGGCCTGTTACCTTTAACAGTATTATTTCAGGCTTGCTTGCTAGGGATGCTGCGCGCGCGGCTATACCATAGTTTTGATGTGTGTGTATAGTGGAAATTGTTACTGGTGTGTAATTAAGCTTACTACTAAGTGGTCGTGGTTCACTATGTGTGTGGTGTGTGCAGTAAGTTCGTGCGCGAGCTGGAGGGCTGCGTGGAGTGCCCCGAGCTGCTGGGTCCGTTGTTCCGCCGCTTCCTCGAGAAGAAGATGTTCCTGTACGAGTCCTACTGTCGCAACAAGCCCGTCTCCGAGTACATCGTCTCCGACCACGAGCACTACTTCAACGAGCTGAGGCAGAAGTTGGAGCAGAAGCTACAGGTATGTACGTGCCGCGCTCGCGCAGTGGTATCAAGAGATATATATACTTTTGAGACTTGTCGCTCTGAGGCAGAGTGCAGTACCAATAAAGTGACTTTTTTAACTTCCAAAAAAGGAGGCGGTTCGGCTTTACATATATATTTTTTTTGTATGTTCAGCGATTACTCCGCCTTCTGTGGACCGATTTTCAAAATTCTTTTATTTATGTAAAGGGTATAATCCCAAATTGATACTTTTGACATCAAAGTGGTGACCTGATGATGGGATCCATGATGAATCAAGGGAAATCCTCGAAATTTATATGGACACATATTATGGTGATTTCGAAATTTTTCTGCAGTAGTCCAAGCATATGCTACCAAAAAGTAAGATTTTGCACCAAGGTTATACCCTGGACCCAAAAGGACATGTTACATCGTAAAGAAAGAGTCTACATACAAATATTTGGAACCCGGTAGCCATTTTGTATCATTCTCCCGAACTTCATGAAATAGAGTTTTAGAGCGAACGCTTAAAAGGATTTGCGTCTAAACTGTTTTAACAGTAACCGCATCGTAGGCCTATAAAGACGTACAAATTAGCCCGCTATTACATATTTTAATAATCCAATGGACGTTCAAAGTGCTCAATGGATATCGACATTGAATCGCGTTCCCGGAAAGTCTCTCGCTCTATAAAAGGCTTCCTTTTTGCTCGATAATGCCTTAAAATAGATATTACGGAGGAGAGTGCAGCCGAGCGCCGGACTACAAAAGGCCGGCGCGGAGGGATGCAAGCCCGAAGGACGCGCTCTCCGTGCCAATGTTTTCGCTTCCATTCGAGCGCGCCTTTTGTGATGTCCGATTCCAAAGTTATTCCTACTATTTTAACGCGCTTAAATATTATTTTAGACTATTATCATACTCTAAAATACCCGAAGGGAAAAAACACGAACGTAAATAAATTCAACATCTGCGAGCAATCCGATCACAATTTTGATTTAATGAACTGATACGAATCACAGGTACGCGACAGACAGACAGTATTGCCTATGTCATTCTCATTTAAAGAACAAAAATTAATTTGCGTGGAATTATTAATGCCCCTAAAATTTTAAACACAATTTCTCGTTCACTTTTCAATATTAAAATTATCATTATATTTGATATTTAGAAGTCGAAAAACGATGTTCCATGCGGGACAGACAGTAAATTAAACATATTAAATCGACAAGCCGAAATTATATCCAATAAACCAAATGTAGGTAAGTGCCTATTACATTAGTAGATATATTGTAACAGATATTTGATATTCAATGCTTACTAATATTATAAGTACAAAAGTTTGTAAGTAAGTGTGGATGTGTGGATGTTTGTTACTCTTACAAAAATTAAAAATTGTTTATATTATAAGTACCTACGGCTATATATCTTCATATTATGCATTTAGTGAAAACTGTTAATTTTCAAAATAAAAAAAATAAATAAAAAAGAAATTATAATTATATTTACTTGTATAGGTTATTACTCACTATCATCGTCTATAATGTAGACTAGAAAGATTCTTACTATAATATTTTAGAAATATTAATACACCTTTTTCCATATACCTATGTGTTATAGACGAGGCATGTCTAGGCAAAAAGTATCTACATTTAAACTACCCCTCTTTTGGAACCCCAAAACAACCGTTTGGGGCAATTGAGCTTTGACATTTTTGTCATCTAACATTTTGACAAAATCTTCTGAAATCAAGATGGTGTTCTTGTTTGAATATTTTTAATGTCAAATGTACGTCATAGCCCATCCTAGTTTTGAATCCATTGCCTATCTTCCATTCAATTCATTCAATCATTGCCATTTTATAAACACAGATGAATAGTCGAATGTTTAACATACATCGGACGTTTCATAGCGCCCGGTAAAACGTCATATTCAAAACTTACAAGGGAATTAGATTTCTACATCAAACGCTTGAGCAATAAGGGAAATATCTACAGAATATGAATTTTATCAAGCTTTAAAAATCAGTATCAACTTGTCAGTCCAGCTCTAGTACAGTTCATTTACACGTTGAATAATTTATAAAATAACTAATGAAAAAACTCAATCCACTTAGGCTTCGACAAAGTCTCAAAGTATTAGATGGCTCGAAATTACCCTCGTGCCACGTGAGTTTCCATCAACCAATTGATTATTCATACTTTGTAACACATTGAGAGGCTCGAATATTTTATTGAAAGCTAATGTTTAATTTACTAACTTTTGTTCACTTTCAGCTGGGCGATCTTCTGATCAAACCGATCCAGCGTATTCAGAAGTACCATTTACTGGTTAAGAAAGTCCTGCAGTACTCGGAGAACGCCAACGAGCCCGCGAACGTGGTCGTGGCGCTCCGAGACGCCGTGCAGTGCACCTCCATTATTCCCAAGAACGCCAACGACATGATGGAAGTGGGCCGCATACAGGAGTTCCCGGTAAGATCACTATACAGTAGAACTACCTTCTTAATGTCCCTCGGCAATCGTATTTCTGTGGCAGTGACAGATGATGTACGGTAAAACAAAGATTCCCGAAATACATAAATAACGTAGTTGTGCTGTACGCGCGCGTATCTCGCACCTTATAACAGTGTTCCATATAAATTCAATGCAAAATTGTCGCTCAATTTATGCGTGTGTGAAATGCAAATGCAAGCGAATAATTGATTTATTGTAATGTACTGTTCGTTGCGACCGACTAATTGAATTGCATACAAAAGCGAGCCCACAATTAATATTTTTATAGTTGATGCCTCTCGAATGGAATTGATTTTAGTTGTGTTTTTGTCAACAATAGCTTTTCAATCTAAGACTGCCTCACTTGTAGTTCGTAACACGTAGAAGCTAAATCCGATTAATCTACAGAAATTAGCAAATGCAAATTAAACAATTAATATATTATGCGAATCAGATTTGGGTTTTGAATTGTTGGCGATGCAAAAACGTATGCATGCGAATGTCTATAATTTTTGGCGTACTTTAACGCAGATAAAAAATAATTGTGAAACATTTTCAGGGCAATAATTGTTGGCGATGCGAAAACGTATGGATGCGAATGTCTATAATTTTTGGCGTACTTCAACGCAGATAAAAAATAATTGTGAAACATTTTCAGGGCAATATAGCGGCGCAGGGGAAGCTGCTGTTCAAGGACCCGCTGATAGTGTCGGACGCGAACAACGCGGGCGACAAGGGCAAGGACCTGTACGTGTTCCTGTTCGAGCAGTGCGTCATATTCACCGAGGCCGTGGGCAAGAAGAGCCAGTTCACGAGCCCCACATACAACTACAAAGCTCACATACAGGTGAATATCACACTATTACACTAATCATCTATTATACGTGAAGCAAAGACTTTCATTACAGATTTACGAGAATTGGAGGAGGATATTTGGCACAGTTAAAGTTTATGTAGAGGGAGGTGTGCAGAAAGCTAATATTTTTAATAATGCTTAGAAATACATCAAATCAATAAAAATAACGTCAACACACACTACTCAGATTATTATTAACACACAGTAGTGTTTTTTACACGTTTGTGACAAGTTTACTTTTGTCAATCTGGCACAACATTCTCATTTCTTTATCTAAGAGATTAAAGATCCCTGTTCCCTGATCCCCAAAGTTGAAATTTAAAAGTTATGGGCGAATTTCGACCACAGGGCGACCTCTAGTATCATAAAATAGGCGAAAGTTTGTGTGTATGTTTGACCGACTTTCACGCTTAAACAGATGAAAACGGATTTAAATGAAATTACACACACATATGTACATAGTTTATAGCCTGGATTAACACATAAGTTACTTTTGATCTCGGAAAGAGGTACGGTTCCTGCAGGAAGATGATGCACCGGTTTTGCGTGCGCAGAAACAGGTGTGATGCGCTACGCTATCCGGAACGTGTAAACATTTGAAAAATTTGAAAGTTTGCACACATTTAGGCAGATTTTTATCCTTGAAAATCTTATATTGCGTAACTCTCAACAGGAAAACTCTATTTGCAAACATTTGATATATCCTCTTGGCTTTTGCTGTAATAGTTTAGACTAGCATGAATATACTAGCTTTCACAAAATAACCTTTGGGAGATGTTGGCAAAATTGAAATATATCTGGACACTATGAATATACCTTATTATGAAATGGAACAGTCTTAAATTTGTCGCGCAGTCTAAGGGGATTTATTTATAAATAATAATATAAAATATTCGTTACTATGAGCGTATTAGACAAATCATATTAAAACAATATGATTTATGATTAATTTTATACTGATTACCAATGGATACTTATGTATAAAAGTTTAATTATAAAAAAATATAGTAAAATATTTGAAAAGTATATGAGTATGACCCGTGCTCGTTTAACATTCAAGGTGAACAAGATGGAACTGAACGCGAAAGACAACGACAAGAACACGTTCATCATTCGCGCCACGAACGGCGAGAAACGCAAGCCGCCCCTGGCCTTCCAGTGCCGCGCACAGGAGGCCCACCGCGCACAACACTGGATCTCCACACTGTCTACTATACTACACTCGCAACAGATATTCGGCCAAAGGTTGGAGAACCCTGGCGCTTTCCTCCACCGCGACCCGTAAGTACAGCCCGTGGGGCCCCGTACTTGGTTAAAGTGCTTCGGCAAATTAACAATGTAATAGCCCAATACACAAAATGGCAGCGACCTTAAACTTCATTACGATCGATTAGAGTATATTGTCGCTTGTTTCGTAAATATAGCGCGGCTGACTGGCGCCCACTTGGCACCACTCTGTGCTGAACAGTCTCAGTTGCTGTCATCTTGATTTGTATTGAGCCCGATATGATTTGCATGCATATTATTTCGCAAACAGCTTCATATTAACCAACGTCTAATGCTAATCTTATTTAGGTTAAGCAATAAGCATATATTAAGTCCTGCGTAAAAGTAAGCTTTAATTTAGCATAACATTTATTAGCTGACAATATTTATTTTACTAACACGCATATTATGACGAAACCTTTGTATGCTAGTATTACCATTAACCATCAATGTAACCTTCATTAGATTGGACATGACATTATAATTAATTTTATGTACGAAAAAGTAGTTCATAATTATTAATAATTAATTTATGTTATTAAAACAATTTACACATCCCTCGATGACTTGACATTTTCTTAAAACTAGTTGGTACTCATTTTAGGATGAATTTGATAGATGTATGTAAAAAGTTTTAAAATAAACTTGTTTGTCATTTAATTATTTGAAGAAATGTACTTACCTTATTGTTTGGCTTACACAATGTTTCAAAATTAAAAAATAAATACCCTTGGAAATCTCATTATTAATTTAAAAGTAGTTTTGGCATTAGGTATTTTCTGCTTATATACTGCTAAGTATTTTTGCGGTCACGTTCTAAAGTAATCTTTTAATAAAAACGGATAATTCTCAGATTGTCAGATTCATAGGAAATGATATCACTGCCATACAGACAGATTATTTAAGTCGAAATCTTGGAGTAAACATTTTTTCCTCTGATAGGTAAAAAAGATCTAATAACACTTGCGTACTAAAAATAATTGTATATCAATATTGATGTTCATCACACGCGAACACTTTTTGAACGCGCGAAAAATTCGTCAGATAAAATATAGCTAATGCTTAATTGCGAAATCTTATGATTGCTTTCAACAATATTGTTAAGAATTTATTAATATAGGTCTGCTCAAGCAGAAATGCTTTCCGTTTTACACTGTATAGCGTAAGAACTTACCGCCACGGTGGCGGTATTTACTTGTTTTCTGCTGATAAGGACGCATTTGCAAATCCTACAAAACAAACAATTGTTATAAATAAATTACTTTATTTATAAAATAATTACAATTATATAAAAAAAATATTTTTAGTTTGGCAACAACAATTTTCCAGAACCTCTTCACCCAAAATTTACAAAAAGAGGTCGTGCTTAGGATAATTTTTCTCCACTTATGTAGCTTTTTTTGTTTGTTTAGAAAACGCAAAGAATAGAAAATAATCCAACAATATTAAAAATTGATATTGGAAAAATACATAAAAAGTCTCCTCAAAATTTTCACGTATTTAGCTAAACTATGCATGAATCTTAATGTGTGGCAATAACATTTCTAAAGAAATTAAAGAAATGTCAATTCGCACTCGGCCGCTGTCAAACATGAAACAATATATTTTGCAAACGCGTCCGTAAAGCGTTAAAAAGTGTTCGTGTAAAGAAGATTTTCTTAGACTCGCACAATGTATACATTCACTCGCAAAAAATGTGTTTAAATACAAAATTTTAACGTGTAGACGGTTCAAATTGTGTGGTTCATGTTAGTGTGATAGGATTAGTTTGCAATTGAAGACTAGATAATATGGGAGTGAATGAATGAACTGACATCGGGATATCGATAGTATGTTTAAGTTAGATTAAATTTATATATTGATATTTGAATTCTAGGTTAGTCGTTAGTCTGATTGTTTTATATAGATCGAATTCCACCTACTTGTTGTCACAGTTCACGATGCAATAATAAATAGACTTAACATGGGATCGCACACTAGTGTTTTATATAGATCGAATTCCACCATCTTGTTGTCACAGTTCACGATGCAATAATAAATAGACTTAACATGGGATCGCACACTAGTGTTTTATATAGATCGAATTCCACCATCTTGTTGTCACAGTTCACGATGCCATAATAAATAGACTTAACATGGGATCGCACACTAGTGTTTTATATAGATCGAATTCCACCATCTTGTTGTCACAGTTCACGATGCCATAATAAATAGACTTAACATGGGATCGCACACTAGTGTTTTATATAGATCGAATTCCACCATCTTGTTGTCACAGTTCACGATGCAATAATAAATAGACTTAACATGGGATCGCACACTAGTGTTTTATATAGATCGAATTCCACCATCTTGTTGTCACAGTTCACGATGCCATAATAAATAGACTTAACATGGGATCGCACACTAGTGTTTTATATAGATCGAATTCCACCATCTTGTTGTCACAGTTCACGATGCAATAATAAATAGACTTAACATGGGATCGCACACTAGTGTTTTATATAGATCGAATTCCACCATCTTGTTGTCACAGTTCACGATGCAATAATAAATAGACTTAACATGGGATCGCACACTAGTGTTTTATATAGATCGAATTCCACCATCTTGTTGTCACAGTTCACGATGCCATAATAAATAGACTTAACATGGGATCGCACACTAGTGTTTTATATAGATCGAATTCCACCATCTTGTTGTCACAGTTCACGATGCAATAATAAATAGACTTAACATGGGATCGCACACTAGTGTTTTATATAGATCGAATTCCACCATCTTGTTGTCACAGTTCACGATGCCATAATAAATAGACTTAACATGGGATCGCACACTAGTGTTTTATATAGATCGAATTCCACCATCTTGTTGTCACAGTTCACGATGCAATAATAAATAGACTTAACATGGGATCGCACACTAGTGTTTTATATAGATCGAATTCCACCATCTTGTTGTCACAGTTCACGATGCAATAATAAATAGAGCTAACATGGGATCGCACACTAGATAGTAACAAAATTCGAGAATTTAATAATAAATTAATACATTCGTCGTTTAAATTATTTGAAATTCAACCGTCCAGTACTGTCCTCCGCCCGAATCCACTGACATTTTAGTGCATAGTTTTTTTTTTTGCATAAACAATCTATAATTTTGATAAAGCTGTATAAAACGACAAATATTACTTTTATGACTTAAAAATGCTGGCGAATTGATATGTTAATGTTAAAATTACCTTTTTTAAAAAAATATATAAATCGGAATAAGATTCCTCTACAGAGAAAAAATATCGAATCGTGGATTCAGGCAGAGGATTCCAGTAGACGGAGGATGTGAAGTATGAACGTGTTTGATTGTAATGAGTACGTATATTATATATGTCACGTAACATTCTTAACACACATTTTATTTTTATATCGTATGTAATATAATGTATTATTGTATTAAGATTATTTTTAATATTTTTAAGTACCTATATGTACGTATGCAGTAAGTGAAATACACTGTAACTATGTAATATTATTTGTATTTACGTTGTGTCTATTATATAGATATCAGTAGATCATGGTACTGTATTTCTTATAGTTATCGTTTCGTTTTCGTGTGACGTTATTTCATGATTTCTATATTGAGTCAACAGATGAATGGACGCAACGTATAGAGACAATTTGTTATCATTGCCAATGAAACAATATCGTGTATGTGGTGTAGTCGTTCATTGTACGTTCACGTGTCTGCCTTTTGGCTGTTGTTTTAATAATTGGGGCCAACATTATTTATAGTTTGTTTAGCCATATATTGAACGTTTTACTTGAGCGCACGCAACCACCGATCGGTCGTAGGTAATTAATTATTTAAGCAATAAGGTCGCCCTTTGACCCATTCGTGTCGATAATGCCATCATCATAGTATTATATAGATACTCATCTGCCGTCAATGTAGGGCGTCGATTGCAGAAATATGGTTTCTGTATGTTATAGAAATGATAGTACCGGGCACGATTTGAACACTCTCACCGGTTTTTAGTAATGACTCTGAAGTCACTAAAATATACAGCACATAACCCGTTAACGGAGAATTCTATGGCACGGAAAGATAGTTGAAGAACAGAGACTGATAATTGTTACTTTCGTGATAAGATTGGCGTGTGTAATGTAATTCAGCAGTACGTATAGTCGATTGTGAGTCTAATTATAATGCCTGTGAATGAACAGATGTCCAATATGAAATACATGCAATGAAACGACATGATCAAGGCATTCGTGTCCGAGTCACATTAAACGCAACAATTTCCAAATACAAAAAAATGTACACTCGCACATTACTTTACAATGTACGTGACTACACGGTATGCAATCACGTGATAGTTTAAAATGATGAGGATACTATAGTATAATCTAGGTGCAGGCTCGCACTGGCAACAAACTCCGTCATCCACCATTTGCATTCCGATTATGAACTTTTCCGCATAACATTATTGTTACGGTCATCTTTTGCGGAAAAGTTTACACTATTTCGCGTGCGCTGAAGTCGATGGTCGGAATGCAAAAGGTGGAGCAAGAAGACAATTTTGTCACCAGTGGGATCACTGCTTAACGTGATACAAAAATGTGACACGATCAGTGCGCACTGATCCCGATCGTCGAGTCTTCCAACTTGCTAGGCGAAAAACTTATGAGATAGAAAGTTCATTAATTTTAAGAGCTATTACAATCTCGTGATAGCTTGATAGGTGATCTGGAGTCTAATGTAAGCACCGTACCGACGTATCTAGTGTATAATTGTGTGCTTGTTGTTAACTCATTACTTCCACACTGCTAGTGAGATCTACTACGTTAAATCGTCAAAGTTACTAGTATTTCATATCTTATTCGATATACACGTAAGTAATGTCAAATATTATAAATTGTAATTAAGCAAATATTCTTGCCTTCGAAGTAAGTAGTTTAAACTTTAACAGGTATCGCATTGATTACGTTCGTTTAGTGTTCACAAAATTATGTTAACTTTTGAATTGACACTGTAATAATTTCAACCATTATGTATATATATATTTAACTAACTGAATGTTGTATATATCGCTACTAATATGATACTGTATTACGTAACAACATGTTACATGAATAACCAATAAATGTGAAAGAAAAATGCTTGTGGTTTAATGCTTTTAGTCCCGCATGCTTTTAATATTTAGTTGTTTTATTTTGTTTATGTTTAGTTGATCGGGGCCAGCTTTGAGCTACCTACAAAATACAGCTAATATACCTAAACACAATATAATTATTATTGTCATATCAGTAGTAAAAAATACGCAAAACCTTATACAGCTTAGGAATACCTGCATACTGCATAGTGCCTAGATGTATAATCTAGGAGGATCATTTACATAGGTTTCAATAAAAGTATGAAATTTCTACCAGAGTTCTTCAGATACGATGCAAGTTGGAGCCTAACTTGGTAGGTTCTGAACTTGTGACAATTGCTAAAACATTATTTATCAGCCTGTTTGATGAATGAAAAAAAAATACTACCTGATTCTAGGAACCCTGATTTGTATATTGATCTGACAATAACTATTATATTGTACCTAAACAAAATAAATGTTTAGGCCTTCTTAATGAATACAAATAGCTGGTTAACCTAATTCACGACGCATTTTACCAAACGATAAAACAATCAATCTGGATTAATCGACAAATATCAATCTGGATTAAATTTAAAGTTAACATCTAGTCATATAATAATTTAGATGCGTGGCTGCGTTGTGCGGGTATTTGCGGGTTCATACATACCTGCATGGTTCATACGGAGAAATTGTGTATGAAGCAGCGCATCCAGTGTCCACCTACATTAGCTCTTTCTATGTCTAATATAAGGGCCCTTTTCCTGTTTCGCGGATAGCCGCTCTCGTGCGGATCTGATTCGCGTGGGGGCTGCCGGCATTCTATCATTTCATATCATATATTTTTCCACTCATGCGGGCAGCACGCGTGCGAAACGCGGATGGGCTATATGAAATTATAGGATTCCGGCAGCTAGCAGGCGGACTACATGCGCGTGCGGCTATCCACGTGACAGGAAAAGGGTCCATAGGAGGCCTTAGAAATTTTGGTTTGGATGAATGCATTTTTTTATTTTGTTTAACATCCTATTCCCGTCCCAGCGTGGGTGAGGGGTGGTGCGGGCTTCGCAAGACGGAGAGCGTACCGCCGTCCCTGGGCGGGCGACTCGCGGGCGAGCGCCGGCAGCGGCCGCACGCGAAGGCCAACACGATCAACCTACCCGCCAGCGCGCGGGACGACCTCAAAAAACTACCCGCCAGCCCCACATCTCCGCCACACACCAACGTAAGTACCGGCGAATGGACATACTAGCTAAAAAAACCATGACGTGTACAGAGTACCTACACGCTGCAGAAGGGAAACTCCATTCATCATTTAAAATCCAAGAATACCCTCATCGTCCCATAAGAACATCACGCCAACAAATATTAGATAATTGAAATTTGTACACCTAACGCCATCTGTTTATTGAGCCGTACTTTAAAAAGTTAAGTTATTATGCAATAAATATAAGTAGCTTCCGTCAGATGGCGTTATATACAAAATAGTGTCGTGACGCGACCTAGAAATTTTACTCTCGACGTCGCTAAAGATATTTCACTTCAAAAGTGAATTCTTCAATATGCCTTTTCATCAGTGATTGGATGACTTACATAGTATATTCTCCGAAGTAACCACTTTTTAATTAAATAGTTTTGTGTCACTGCTACAAAGTTATTAAATATTAATTTACAATTAAGAAGTGTATCTCTCTCTCTGTGTCAAGTTATATAAATATGGGTCAAATTAAAAAAATATATTAGTTTGTGCGAAATATATTTTAAATCATGATTTTATATTACCGCGTGGAAAATAGAGGGGGTTTTGGCTTGTACTGACTGATCACCGACGCAGGAAAGAGCGAGGCGAATAAAGCGGGTGGAAAATATATAAAGTAGTACGGTACGTTCCTTAAAGTGTTTTAAGCGAAGCTTAATTTAAACTCGATGTTATGAAGCTTTTTGAATTTGGCGACATACGCCATTTTCATGTGACTAATCTTACAACACTCCTCGAGTTAAGATCCATCAAGCTGTTAAGGCAGTATGGCGTGCCAATAATATATTTATATGTACATAATGTATTCATACCTGCACCCAAAAATTGTTCAACCTTTGGCATGGTGTCAAATTAAATGACTAAAAGTTATCTTAAATAAACGTAAAATTTCTCGTAACTTTGACAATACATAACTAAAATAAAGTGATTAATTTCATGACATAATATGATATTCTACATTATTTATGCTCTAATATTGGTAACCAATTAAATCCAATTATTTACATATTGTACTAAACATATTATTTCATAATACACAACTATATGTGTGAAAGAGACTAAAAGTGAACACAATGCATCGTTTTATTGTACTGTACTCACCTAAAAGTTTAAATACATATTTATATTATGTTAAAATTGAGTGGGGGGTGTCCTTGGCCTTTACTCAAGATGAATTCGATAATTTCAAGGGCGAAGTTCGAAAACAAGATGTATGGGATTTGATATAAGGCATCGCAAGCGATGGGTTATGTCAAATCGCATACATTTTTAACCGACTTCCAAAAAAAGGAGGCATACATTCGGCTGTATGTATATATTTTTTTGTATGTTCAACGATAACTCCGCCGTCTGTTGACCGATTTTCAAAACTCTTTTTTTGATGTGAAGGTTAACTACGAAGTTGGTCGCTTTTTCACAAAAGTGGTGATCTGATGATGATGATGGTACCGACTTCAAAATTATGAAGATTGAGTAGAGAAATAGTTAAAATTTCAGCCAAATTTAAAAGGGGAATTATTTAAAAATTATTGTGCATTTTTACTTTTTGATTTCTAACTTCGCCGTCGAAATTATCGAACGCATCTTGACTAAAGGCCCTGGTTCAGTATTAATTACTAAAAATGTTCATATCGAAGTCAACAAATATAAGACATTCGACAAATATAATCATTCTGTGATAACTGATGCAGAAACAAACAGTTCTAGGATGAAAGTTTGAACGAGCCTAAATATTAATTATTATTTTTAAATACGTGAAGCAAACACTTTTAGTACAGTTTTACGAATATTGTGTAACCTGAGGAGTATGATATTTGGCTGGTAAGTTAATGTAAGAAAGATGTGAAGAAAGGTAATATTTTTTTAATAATGCTTATAAATACATAAAATCAATAAAAATAACAGCAACACACACAACTTCAGATTATTATCACACACTACCGTGCCTTTGATAAATACAGTCTTGTCACGTTGACGTTTGTCAGTCTGTCACAACATGTACATTTTTTAATTTTTTCTATTTAAGAGGCAAAAGAATCCTTATAAAGTTTAAAAACTTAAACAATATATTAATATGAATTATTATGGGCGAATTTCGAATACAGACCGATCTCTAGTATTTATTATTAGCCTGTAAGTAGGTACTTGTGTGCTTTGTAATAAGTATTATGGTATCCTAAGTATGAAGTTCTAGGTATACTTTCTATTGGTAAAATGGCCTTTGTCTAAGTATAAGTTTTCCAGTAATTGAGTACAATATCTGTTTTACTTAACATATTTATTACATACGTATCGATAATTTTATATTTATTTCTATAGCTCGTTACAGGTGTACTGTATTATTTATGTAATAAAGATATTTATATATATTTGCATGTCCTTTTTATTTAACGCTTGTTTGTATTTCTTTTGTTGTAGGTATGATACACACGACATTGCATTTTTAACGTAGACTGTGATAGCAGACCGATTTGAAACAAGACTGCAAATTAGTGTTATGTGATCGGACTCGTCGCCGATAATATTTCTAGTTTTATCTATTTATTATTCATACAAGTATTAAATTAAATATATACTAATATGGGTGCAACGGTCTCATAGTCAAAGGTGAGCATGCATGACTTAGCTTCATCGCTCGGATCGTCGTAATCGGGCAGACGAGTCATGGAAGTGTGTGCTATAGGGCCTGTCGAAGCGCGCCTGGGGTCTGAAGCTGCGACGCGGCGCAAGCGGCAGTGCGGGAGAGGCGGGCGAGAGCGGGGGCGCCGGCGTCGTGACGGAGCTGCGCGCGCCCGAGCTGGCGTCGCCCGCCGCCGACGTACAGGTCACGCCCGGCGCCACCGCTACGCTTAGCTGTCGAGCACGCGCCACGCGCGCGACTGCAGTGTGGCGCAAGACCGCGCCGGACACGCGCGCGCTGCGCCACGGCGACCGCTTCGCCATCGATCTCGCGCCCGACGGCCTCGCCACCCTCACCATCCACGCGTGCCGGCCCTCCGACGCCGGCGTGTACTGCTGCCTCATCAGCAATGAGCTAGGCGGCGTGCAAAGCTCGGCCCGGCTGACGGTGGGCACGGGTGGCGCACCGGGCGTGCCAGCGGTGCGCGCGCACCCGGGTGGCGGGCTCGTGGTGCAGTGGGACGAGCGGGAGCCGGCGCACCTAGAGTATTGCCGGGTGGGCGAGGGAGAGTGGCGGCGCGCCACGGAGACGCCGGCCGCCGCAAACACGCTGGCACTGGAGGAGCTGCCGGCGGGACAGTACAGCTTCCGGCTGGTGGGCGCGCGCTCGGGCGCGGCGGGTGGCGCGTCGGCGGCAGCAGCGTGCGGTGGCGGCGGCGCGTGGCAACGCGAGCAATTCGCGCGCCGGTACGCGCTGGAAGAGGAGGTGGGCCGCGGCCGCACGGCGCGCGTTCTCGCCGCGCGCGACACCGGCACCGGACACCGGGTCGCCTTGAAACAGGTACCATCCGTATATGTACTTCACTTTATAAACTAACTGTAATATTCCATATGCTTAGGCGAACTTAACTCTAAAATAATCACCTTGTTTCAATTTCAATTACAAAAGAGGTTATTAATCATCTAAGTCACTAATAAGCTCTATGAAATAAATGGAGTAAAAGAATATACAGGGTGTGGCGTAATTAATGGATAATCCTTCACCTGCAGCTGGAGAATATCATAACGGATCAGAAAAATACAATTCATGTTTAGTAAAAGTATCATGGTTTTTTAGTTATCGGCCATTTTTTTTTAATTATGAAAATTTTACCCTTGCTCACTAATTTTGTTGTCACAGTCGCAAAAACATGAATTATCTCTATCAGGTTTTTATTTATTATACTTGAATAGTTGTATTATCAAATATATCATGTCATTTTTGTGCTGTTGCCTATTTTATTTTTACAAATGCTACCGAAAATAAGTTTTTTTCTTTCAAATCTTTTTTCTTTGTGTTTGATCGCACATATCATAAAAAAAATGTATGGGGACTTGACTGAACAGCTTACAAATAATTAGAATATTTAATTGAGATTGGAAAAAGGTACAACGCATGGTATTTAACCCTTAGATTTCAAAGTGATTACCTAATGACTTTGATGAAGGCCTATTTTCCTAAAAACATACGTCTCAGAAAATATTTTAATTATTTCTTTTTTTTATATTTATATCTTTTTCACTATCACATTATATATTTTATAATAAGGACAAGACACATACCCAACTTTTTGTACCTGCTTTATTACCTGCTCCGACGACGAAAAACAGAAGACGGAAAAGTTGTCCCACTCTTTCATGCAATGGGTGAAAGAGAAACACAGAAGACTAACATAATTGTTTGTCGTAGTGATACTGGTTTTAGAGGGTTGCTAGAGTCAGTGTGCTACCATACTACTTCCTAGAGATACGTTTTGTTAGTAAGAAAGAATTTATTATTATTGATAAAGTGCTGTGACCTCGGACTTGATTTTGCTCAGTGGCATGGACTTGATAATCCCGTGATACAAATATTGATCTTGTGCTCTAACCCCGGACTGTTTATTGCTAGTGATTTGGACTTTTAACCTGAACATACCGCGCATCGAGTGCAATGCCTCGATTTGTATACACACCCGCGGAATATGCAGAAATGCATTTTATTTACGGTCAGTGTGGTGGTAATGCAAGTCAAGCCGCAGAACTCTATCGAGCAAGGTTTCCTAATGCCCGTCATCCGGATTACCGGGTATTTCCAAGAGTGCATAATGCGTACAAGGAAGGCAGAATTCCTGGAACTGGTGTCGGTGGTACTAGCGGGGGGAGGCCACGCCAACATGATGACGACATAGTCCTTGCTGAGGTTGAAGATGATCCAACCACCTCCGTACGAAAAATATCAAGCCGTATAGGCATATCAACAAGAACTGTAAACAGGATTTTAAAACGCGAGAAGCTTCATCCCTTTTATTATAAACGTGTACAAAGTCTTCTGCCAAGGGACTACCCTTTAAGATTAGCATTTTGTCAAAGAATGTTACGAAAAATAAGAAACGAACCAAATTTTTTTGACAAAATACTATGGAGTGACGAATCTTCTTGTATTATTCTTCTTTTAATATGCATAATTTGCACAGTTGGCAGCTGACTAACCCACATTTAGTTAGAGAAAATAGATCCCAGTACCAATTTAAAATAAATCTGTGGTCTGGTATCCTTAATGGTGAAGTCATCGGCCCGTTCGAGCTGCCAGACACGTTAACCGCCGAGAGATATCTAAATTTTTTACTAAATGATCTCCCTGGACTTTTGGAGGACGTGACCTTGGAGAATAGAAGGGACATGGGAAGACATGGGAAGGGACATGGCTGCAGCACGATGGCTGTCCTGCACATTATACCCGTAACGTTCGCGAATATTTAGACGCGACATTCCCCCAAAGATGGATTGGCCGTTTGGGATATTTTCTTTGGCCTCCAAGATCACCAGACCTTAACCCTCTGGATTTTTTTTATTGGGGTTGTATAAAGGAGAAGGTGTACAAAAAACCAGTCACATCAGTGGAAGATTTACGCGAAAGAATATTTGCCGCTGCTCGAGAAATTAAGGAGGCAGGCCACGCGCAACGAATAAAACAATCGTTTATTAGAAGGTTTATTTAGATTAGAGCTCGGGGTGGTCATTTTGAACACTTGTTATAAAAATGAATAATAAACTGTGCAAAGATAACCTTCTTTTCTTTCAACTCCTTTAAATTTAATTCATTAATGAATAAAATAATTTTAAAATAAAATTTTAATGAAACCTGCGTAATCCTTCGTTCCATTAAGACAATAAATGGACCCTTTTTTTATAAATTATGAAAATTCTTTGAAATCGAAGGATCAAATACCATCTGTTATACCTTTTTACAATCTCAATTGAATAGGCTAATTATTTGTAAGTTGGTCAGTCAAGTCCCCATACATTTTTCTTACGATATGAGCGATCAAACAAGAAGAAAAAATGATTTGAAAGAAAAAAAATATTTTCGGTTGCATTTGTAAAATAAAAATAGGCAACAGCACAAAAGTGACATGATACATTTGATAATACAACTATTCAAGTATAATAAATAAAAATCTGATAGCGATAATTCATGTTTTTGTGACTGTGACAACAAAATTAGTGAGCAAGGGTGTCATTTTTATTAAAAAAAAATGGCCGATAACTAAAAAACCATGATACTTTTACTAAACATGAATTGTATTTTTCTGATCCGTTATGATATTCTCCAGCTGCAGGTGAAGGATTATCCATTAATTACGCCACACCCTGTATTTATATTATTACTAGCTGTTGCTCGCGGCTCCGCCCGCGTAAGTATAGTATCCCTCGGGAACACTACTTTTTCGGGATAAAAAGTAGCCTATGTTTTAATCCAGAGTCTAAACTACTACCATACCGAATTTCATCGAAATCCGTTCAGTAGTTTTTGCGTGAAAGCGTAACAAACATCCACGCTTTCACATTTATAATATTAGTAATTAGTAAGGAAGTAAGGATATATCTTCTTATTTGATTAAAATTATCTTGTTTTAAAGGTGGGAGCGGGTCGCGGGGCGGACGCGATGCGCGAGTATCGTATACTGTCTAGCGGGGCGCATGGGGCTGTAGTGCGAGCTATGGCGCTGTTCGCAGAGGTGCCGCGGCAGGGCGCTCACACCATTGTGCTGGAGCTGATAGGGGGCGGGCCGCTGTTGGAGTGGGCAGCGGCCTCGCCCGCGCAGTACACGCAGCGAGCGGTCGCCACGCACACCGCGCAGTTACTGTCCGCGCTGCAGTGGCTGCACTCTAACAACGTCGCCCATCTAGATGTTAGAGTAAGTAGACTCCATACAATCGTTTTACATATTTTTATTTTATTATTATGTTGAATATATGGTATCGCTTTAAAAGAACTCTGGTTTGTATTGCGTAGCTTCTCTGCCGGCGCAGCATCCTTTTTACATACTTAAGTCCAAGTTTTACATGAACAGACAACAGACAAAGAACAGAAAACATGTAGAGGTGGTATTTTCAAGAAGGTATGTCAAGCGGCGAAGGTTCTTCACATCAAAGAAAAAATTAAGAACTCTAAAAACAAAGTGAAAACCATCTGGAAAATAATTGCAGATGAGACTGGAAGAGTCGCCAGTCGCAACTCTAAATTTGAACTTTATATTAATGATAAAAAAGTTAGTTCTGACATTGAAGTTGCGACAGTATTTGAGAAGTTTTTTGCAGACATTCCGATCTCAACTACAAAAAACTTAAATTCATCACCTACAGTTGCCGAAAAATTACTTAGAGATAATGTGAAAGAATGTGATGTAAATTTTATTTTCAAAGAAATAGACTCTAGAGACATTATCAAGGCATTTAAATTACTTAATATGAAAAGTACAACTGATCTCTGGGGTATGTCCACAAAAGTTATAAAACCAGTAATTGACATCATTGCCCCTCACCTTAATAATTGTATTAAAAGTGGCGTGTTCCCTGACTTGATGAAGCACAGCAAGGTGATGCCTCTCTTTAAAGCTGGGAATAAATCAGACCCAGCTAACTATAGACCAATATCCATATTACCGACTTTAAGTAAAATTTTTGAGAAAATTATTCTAAATCAATTACTTTTTCACTTCAACTCGAATAAATTGTTACATAGTAATCAGTTTGGTTTTACTAAAGGTCGGTCCACAACAGATGCAGGCATCAGTCTTCTGTGCAGTATATTTGAAGCTTGGGAGAGGTCACAGGATGCACTTGGTATATTCTGTGATTTATCCAAAGCATTTGACTGTGTGGAGCATGATACGCTGTTTTTTTAATTTTATAATATATGTAATATATAATTTTATAAGGAAATTATACCATTATGGTGTAAGGGGCACGGCACTAAAGCTTCTAAGCTCTTATCTAATAAATAGAACACAGACTGTAGAAGTTAATTCCAAAAGGTCTAATGGTACTAAAATTAAACTAGGAGTACCACAGGGGTCTATTTTGGGCCCTTTTCTATTTCTCATCTATATAAATGATCTACCTTATCTAGTTAATGATAAGCCTGAGATAGTACTTTTTGCTGATGACACTTCACTAATTTTTTATGTGAAGCGACGACAATCTAACAATGACGAGGTAAATAGTGCTCTCTCAAAAATAGTACATTGGTTTAATGCTAATAATTTACTGTTGAATTCTAATAAAACAAAATGTTTAAAGTTCAGCTTGCCAAATGCTACGCAGGCACAAACCAATATACTATTAAATAATGAGAAAATGAAATTAGTAGACACCACTGTATTTCTAGGTATAACATTAGATAGTAAGTTACAGTGGGGACCACATATTGCTAAATTGGCAGATAAGCTGAGTTCTGCAGCATACGCGGTTAAAAAAATTAGAGAAATTACCGACATAGAAACCGCGCGATTAGTTTACTTTAGCTATTTTCATAGCATAATGTCGTACGGCATCCTCTTGTGGGGAAACGCTGCGGACATTAATACAATATTTGTGCTGCAGAAACGTGCTATACGTTCTATTTATAAGATGTCGACTTTTGAATCTCTAAGGGAAAAGTTTAAAGAAATAAAAGTTCTGACCGTCGCATCTCAATACATTTTGGAAAATGTGTTATATGTAAGAAAGAATCTAAACAACTTCAAAAAGAAATGTGATAATTATTGTGTAAACACTAGAAATAAGAGCAAGTTAGATATGCCAGTGTTCAGACTAAGCAAAGTTAGTAAATCCTTTAAAGGCCAATGTATACGCTTATACAATATAATCCCAGAAAAGGTTCAAAACTTTCCCATTAATAAGTTTAAAAAAGTAGTTAAAGAACGTTTGTGTGCCAAAGCGTATTATAAAATTAATGACTTTATTCAAGACGGCACACCTTGGGAATAAGGTGGCTCCTTATCTTATCTTATTATTTGTTACATAGACATAAGTAAACATTGTAATAATTTTGATTTTAAAAGAATAATTTTCCATCTTTTTGGTAAAAGATGGCCCCAGACGAGTTTCTTGCCGGCTCTTCTCGCTGGGTTAGTTCTCGAACCGGTGGTAGGCATCACGTAGTATCGACGTTCAAAAAGAGTATTTAAAAATACCAATTTTGAATAAAAAATTTTTTAAATCTAATCCAACCGTTTAGGAGTTCAATTAAAAACACACGCACATAAGATTTATATGTATAAATATTAAACATTCTAGTTTTTATATTAAAATATGAACGACCAATCAATCTAATTTTTTTGTGTGCAGTGCAATGTGCGATTACTGATTATCGTTGTGTTTGTGTGAGTTTGACGACAACGACTTCCATACTAATTGTGTCTTACAACACTGCCACTTGTTTTCTGTTCCGTGAGAAACTTTGACAAAGTTAATCGTTTGTTTCAACTTATCCGAAGCTCCTGTATTCGAATATCATTTAGTTTGAACCGTGAATAATGAAATGAAATAAATAATTTTCAGCCTGAGAACATACTAGTAGAGTTGAGCGGTGCGCAGGCGCAGCTCAAGCTCATCGATCTGGGGTCTGCTGTAGAAACAGGTGCAGAGACGAGCGCACGTGCAGTTTTCCCGCCTGCGCCCGCGCAACTCGAGTTCGCACCGCCAGAGTGCGTGCTCGGCCGGCCGCCGGCGTTCGCGTGGGACGCGTGGGCAGCCGGCGTCTTCTTATACGTGTTCCTTACTGGGGTAAGTTGACGCGCCTTTTTTAAATACTCAAGTGTACAAGATAACGGTCCGTAATGCACATACACAACAGTAGCGAAGGCTGGTTCACCATCAAAAGGAAGCCCTAACCTGTAGATGTAAGATCAGTTCAGTACCGGATTAGCCATATGGGCCAAGGCAGCAAAGGCTACGAGCCCCGCACTTTGGAGGGCCTCGCGCTCCAACGTCTGTTTGGCCGCATCGACCGCGGGAGCGTAAAAAATAATTTATATATAAATAGTAATAACAGCGCTGAAAATAGAATTCCGCGCTAATGCCTAATACAATAATACTGAAAATCGATACCACGACAGCAATTAAAAAACTTGACGCTTGTAAGTACGTTTTTCAGCTGTATTGTATTCCCCAATAGAGCTGAAAATCAATTGTATTACTCAATAGCAATGGAGCAGGAAATCAAACATACGAGCGTGGAGATTCTAAATTGCTGCCGCGATTTTTAGCTCTATTGCTTTACTTTCGAAAACCTGAAAAGATAAAACTCAATTTCACCACTTTAAATCTCAATTCTTTAGTGTAATTTATAATTTACATTTTATATATTAATTATTATGGCATTCAAAATTATTTATTAGAAAGGAAATTATTTAATTAGCAGATTTGATTGTCGATAATTTTTTTAATTTATCAAGTACCTAACACGTTCTGAATATAATAAAAGTAGCTTGTCTTCAAAGTTTTTAAGACCTTGAATGAAGGAGACAAAAATTCCTGTAAAATCTGTTGTTGCCAGTTGTGTTTATTACTATACTCATTTATGTAAAAAAAAAACATTAATTATTGCCTGATTAACTTTGTTAAAATTTTGTTTCAACTTTTTATTGTTCATCTTTAATAATATAATTAATCTGAAAAATAAATCTATGGACGCTTTCACACCACGTCAACCTGGTCCCTAAGGGCTAAGTCGCTGGTAACTAAGATCTCGAGGAACTCGAGTGTTATGGGCCAAACAAAGGAAATATTATTTAAATATTCAATAATATTTCACGTGTTATAGTTAAGGTTTTTATTTTCACAGTTTTTCAGGTTTTAAAGTTGAACAGATTTTTATCTCGAAGGTAGGAAAAATTTTTGCTCTCTCGCTCCGCTCGCGCTTTTTTACATAAACAACATATTATTTTATACTGACGTTCTGTTTTAGGCTAAATTGATCTAAATGTTTTAACTAAAGTACACAATCTTACAGGGTGTAAAGTTTAGTTCAGGTAGTAAAATAGAAAAAAATAGCAACGTACTAACGTTTAACAGTATTTTTTTTGGTGAATTGTGAATTGTATTACGTATTCTATATTTCATTCTCGTGTGGAAATTCCAGATAATTTAAAAATATATTACGAAGTAGAGGTTAAGATCGCATATTTTTTTACCTTTTTATATGAGCTTTGAACAATGCAATCCTACAGTTTATATAAAAATTAACTGTATGACCTTGTGTCTGGTGAGGATATATAAGTAGGTATAATATTAATTTGTATAGAAATAAAAGGTTTTCATTTATACCCTAAAGTGGAGAACCGAAAGCAAAAAGGGCCTTGATTAAACGTGAAGCCGGCGTGAATTGCGTGTTATATGCACTCGTTGCTACTGATACCCACTGATGATGCCCACCATTGTCTATCTGCATTACGGACTGTTACTACACCGAACACCAACTACCTTCTTCGTATCGACTCCGATTACCTCCAACAGGTTCCTTAAGAAAATGTCAGGGAAGCTCTGGACCAGTGTTGATCTCTTTCGTACGCCTATTCGATATAGAAGGCTAATGAGAAGACGCTTTGCATCTCTAGTATACGTATAACGTATTGTTTCTATGATGTTTTTCTGTTACAACTTTATATTTGTTACAGTTATCACCATTCTTAGACGAATCAGTTGAAGAGACGACAGCGAACATAATCAAGTGCGACTACTGTTTCCCGCCCGAGCACTGGTCTGCCATAGACGAGAGAGCTCAGAACCTGATCAGAGGCCTCCTAGAACCCACCCCTGCCCGGCGCCTTACGCCCAAAGACGCTCTTGCCGACAGTTGGTTTGAAGAGGTAACACATAAATATGTACTAGAAAACAAAGAAATTTCTCAGAACATAACCACGGCACGGCCTTTTTTACTATGCGTAAGAAGTGTCCATTACAGAATTAACCTTCTAGGTATCCAAGGGTATCTAATCGTTATATTTGTGTTTTTTTATATTAGCCCATGTTGTCCTGTGGCGAAGGCTGGTTGTCCTTCATTGGGAAGCCCTAGCCTGTATAATAGGTGAAGCCGATAAGAATGGAGTTATAGGAACCCACGGCACTGTGCCCTACTGCTAAGCAAGTTCATACCCCAAGGTTTCCCAAGTTCAATGTTCTAGCACCCGCATTGACAAGTTTGGCTTTTATGCATCCAGCTCATCACGCCCTCTTATCCTAGGCTTTTCCCATATTATGTGAAAAATGCGTATATATTGTTTAATTGTTTAATTCCAGGCACCGAGTACGGCGCTATCGGCGTCTCAGTTGAAGACATTTCTAGAGCGCCGGCGGCCGGCCGGCCACGGCAACGCGCTGCACTCGCTGCGGTCGCCCAACGACACCTGACCCGCGCGCTCCCAGCCCGCACACTGAACTAGAGACCAACACCCCTGGTTGTACCACAATACTCTACCTACATTAAGTAACACGTGATATTCAACATCACTGTTAAAGTTGAACAATTGAGACAGTGGTCAACTGTAATCACTACAACGCCTTACTCGTGAATTGACGTATACTAGCTATGCGTAATGGTGTGCTTGTCCAGCTAGCTAGATGCAGTACTCAAATGAATGTTGAAATGATCAAATATAGCTTAGTGTATGTAATTATTGAACATCGTTATTACCTTAGGGTTGTATTAAGCTGTAGTTAAAATCGATTGTATAGTCATCGCGCCCACTTCGGGTTTCGCGTTGCGTTGCGAAATGATTCCAATATATTTACGTCTCGTTTTAGTTTTAAATTTGTATGCCAAAAATGCTTCGTAACAATTATATTATTGTCCGCAAGGGTTGGCTATATTTATCCGTGGCCGAAAGAAATGCACCGCTGCTGCCCCCTTGTGTTGTATTAATGTTGTTCCAGTCGTGAATATCATACTATTTTACTTAACGTTATGAAAATTACAGATCTCCCACTATAGCTAGTAAGAGAATGTATTAAATGAAGGACGTTAAAACGTTTTGGAGACTATGTAACACCTGGTGTGGCCGATTGTAAGTAAAGTGTCTGTGATTTTTGCTAAAATATTGCATGCTTATTTTCCTAATTTAGCAAACGTATTTTAAATAATATCGAGTTGTATATAGCATTAAGTTTTAGCGTATATTTTATTATAATTTGTGACCAAATTTTTAAATTGTATTTTATTGAAAATTGACATTTGTATGTGTCTTGTATTGGATAATAATTTTAGGTCATTACATATGAAATTGGCGTTTTGTAAAGGAGGAACATAAAGTCGATTTTTTTTAAAACATTATATATTTATTTAATCAAAGTATATACCTTTGCTATCTGTGCACTTTTGCCATCTCATAGGTAGTTTATTGATTTCTTTACAAAAAAAAAAACCATTAGGACAGGAATCAATAAAATCTTTTAAGGCGCTTTGGACTCCCCCATCGAAGTTGAATTTTCCCTTGCAAGTAGTTATCCAAATTTAAAAATGGTAATGGCTCTGTTCGAGCAAGGTCCGGGGAGTACGGTGGATGTCTTAGACATTCCAATTGAAGCTCCTCTAATTTGGTAGCCGTCTGTTGTGCAGTGTGTGGTCTATCGTTGTCCTGGTGCAGCAGTGGCCTAGAGCGAATGACCAACCTCGGTTGTTTAGCAGCTAGCTTTTCCATCATGATTTGCAGTTGCTGGCAATACACATCTGCCGTAATCGTCTGGCCAGATTTAAGAAAGCTGTAGTGAACGACACCGGCACTAGTCCACCAATCGCTCACAAGTAACTTTTTTCAGTCAATTTTCGCTTGGAGCAGGCTTTGGCTGGTTCGCGAGGGTTCAGCCATTGCGATGAGCGTCTCCGATTATCGTACAGGATACACATTTCATCACAGGTAATGATTCGATTTAAAATCCCTTCATTATTGTGCCGGTTGAGTAATGTAACGCAGCAGTCGACGCGCGTTTGTCGGTTTGCTGCACTCAATTCATGAGGTAGACACCTTTTAAGCTTTTTCACCTTCCCAATTTGCTTCAAGTGGATTAAAGCAGTTTTATCACTAACACTGCAGCCTGCAGCTAACTCGGACGTGGTTTGCGATGGATCCGCTTCCTCAATTCTTCATTATCAACTTTGGTCTGCGGCCGTCCACGGGGCTTGTTCTGCAGGTCGAAATTTCCAGAACAAAAACGTTGGAACCTAAAACGCACTGTGTTTTCTTTTGCGACACCCCCGCCATGCACATCATTAATCCTTCGAGCCGTTTCTTTAGCACAGGTGCCACGGTGAATCTCGCACTAGAAAATAATACGATATTTCAAGTTTTCCGCTTGGTTTTTTCATTTGGTTACATTCCAGAGTGACGCAAAGAAAAAACCAAAAAAGGAAAAAACAAATAAATTACGATTTTCGAAACACAAATGCATGAGTAAATAGGGGTATAAATTTGAAATACCTACCTAACCAAAGAAGATATATTCGAGATCAAAGTGGCCAGTACGACAAAACGCCAATTTCATATGTAAGGACCTAATATTTAAACAACGATACTACTCTTTGACATTGCCATAATTTGACGGTTGACGCTGGTCTATTCCGACTCTTTTATTTTAGCACTTAATGATTTAGAACAGCTGTAAAATTAAAAAGTTTTACACTAGGTAAGCTTTAACATATATATTTAAGTTACAATAAAATATGGTTCTATTATAAATGACGAGTAAGATTTTCCATAAACAAGTGACTCACAAGACGCCTACACTACACTATACCACTTTAACTTAATTTAAATAATGAGTAAAATTAGTTGTTATGAAATCATGATTTAATCTATATTTTTCTACCCTCATGGCAAGATGTTCTAGTTTATTAATTTATTTATGTAGTTAAAAATCGTTTTATAATACACTGGCGGACACATAAACTGCATCATAGTACAAGATAACTTTCAATGAAATATAATTAGTGAAATTTTAAACTATTTTGATTTATTTCAATGATAATGCTAAGACTGGTTCTTAATCTGATAAAAAAATCCATTCATGTGTGTATAGGTCAACTTTTCTCACTAAAAGAATCAAATTACTCCTTTTGCAGCTTTTTGGAATGAAACAGTGAATAGAACAAAAATGGTTTTATTATGAAAATTTTACAATACTAAGAATAGAAGTTAAGTAAGTTTTTTTGTTTTGAATAAGGTGTATTATCTCCTCTTGCCCTGATAACTGATTCAAGTCGGTTTCGCATCGACCTGATCAGTGTTTTTAAAAGATCTTGCGGAGTATTGTCCCATTCTTATGACAATGCAACTCTGAGCTCCCCAACCGTTGTTGGAACCGGATTTCTTGTAAATACAACTCTTTTTAGGTTGTCCCGTGTTCTATCGGATTGAGGTCCGGGCTACGTGCTGGCCCATCCATGGAACGAATCTCAACCTTAGTAAAGTATTGCTCAACTGTCTGTCTCGCTTCGTGCGGACGAGCATTATCCTGCATCAGAATGAAGGTTTCGCCTATAAATTCGCTAAAAGGTACCACATGAGGGTCCAATATCTCCGTTATATAGCGATGTGATGTTAAATCACGGTTACCACGGTCATGTGTGTCTGCGTCAATAAATACAAGTCCAGTTCAAGCATCCATCGATATGCCGCCCCGATACAAGACCCGCCTGCAAATGGAACCCTCTCCTCAATGTAATTTTGAGCATATCCCTCTCCTCGTCTACGGTAGACTAGTCTGCGACATCAGCACCGTACAAACAAGTCCTAGACTCATCAGTGAATAATACAGAAGCCCATTGCTCTTCAGTCCAATTTAAGTGTTCACGAGCAAATCTTAGTCAAGCTTGCCTCTAAGCTGCAGACAATTTTGGTCCATTTGTGGGTTTGAAAGGTGTGATATCATGCTCTTTTAGCCTTTTTCTTATGGTTCGTGCACTAACTGCTACGTCGCGTACCTGGTGGAGCTCATTTTTAATGCTTATAGACGTTAAAAACCGATTTCGCAAGGAAGATGTCACAATAAACCTGTCGTCACGAGACGTTGTCACCCGATTTCTGCCGGTTCCACGTCTTCTTTTGAATGAACCTGTCTCCATAAACCTTCTGTAAACTCGGGAAAGCGTAGACTAGTTTACATTTAAATCCGCAGGAATTGTTCGTTGGGTTTTGTGCGGCTTTTTCGGACGATACGTCCATATTCGTGAGAGAAAAACGTGTTTAAAATGAAAACAGACTAGCAATTAAACAATTAGTAACGATAATTCAACATGTAAGAAAACAAAAAAAAAAAACAACCATCAATTACAAACAACATTAACGTAACAACGAGTTAATCTTTAGTAAATTGACAAGATTTCTTCTATAGAATATTTTCTTTCCTTTGTGACAGTACCATATTTAAATTTGATTTTGTTTTTGTGTTTATAAACCGGCCTTTATTTTCCAATACCAATAAATGTAAAAAGGTTGCATATTTCGTAATAAAATTTGATTTAATGTGTTCTTGCACTATGATGCAGTTAATGTGTCCGCCAGTGTAGATACCTACATATATTACATGTTAATTCGATGCAATATAATTTTAGGACAATCTTCAATATTCAGTGTGTGTAGATCGCAACAGGTGCACTGCGTTGTAGACTGTACTGACGCGTAGAGCACAGTATTAGAGGGGACATAACCAGTTGGTACAAACACCATATTATACTGTGTTTGTACTAACAATTATTTATTTAATACGTGGCTGGTCCTTAAAACGGTGACTACTCAAGCTTTTACAGTAATAGTATTTTCGTTCACATTAGCCAGACTGACATTTTAACACAATTGCTAAGTTTTATCGCTATAAAGACCGCGTCGATGTAAGAACAACGAGCAGACAATTCAGGCCCCCGCGCACTGCGCCGCCTGGCTGTGGCAGTAAAACATTCGACGGCGTATAAGAACCCTCGCCCTAAGCAGCCACAAATGTCCAAAGTTAAACAGTAAATGTCCAAGGCCAAGCGCGAGCAACCTAGCTTAAGTTACTTGTTTAACTGCTAAGTTTATTTTACATAACATATTTAATTTTGTAATCATGTGTATATCCGCAATTAGAAGTGTTTTAATTTTTATTAATATTTCAAACCAAACCAGAGACAAAAATGTTCAAATTGTGTATTTTTTAACAGAAAACTAATTTCTCGTTGTTCTTACAGCAATTGCCAGTGTCATTTAGTATCTAGTAGTATTAGTACTGATGTAACGAACTATTAAATAAAATTCCTCGTATAATTTTATGAAGTTGATCGTTTTATTTCAAACATCCAAACCAACTCCACTTAAAAGAATTTTCTAAGCTAAATACTTACATAATTTAATTTTACACTTCGGATGTACTTTAGCCAACTTATTATTTTTGCTTTAGTAACAAAAACGTATCTAATAAAAATATAGGTTTAAGCGGAGATTCACATGGATTCATACACTTCGAGAAGACTTGTGTAGCAACCAGAGATGAGACTGCAAAAACCAACTAGTATCATAAAAATATCTCTGATTAGCCTGTAATGCAGCATTCCGTACTCGTTGGGGTACCAAATGCAAATGTCCATGAGGCCGGGAAATATCACAGCCAGCAGCGACAGACAAAACGCGCCAAAGAATGATATGAACGGACCCAGTTTCGGTACCGCGACCGCCAAAACCCCTGAAATAAGATAATTAATTTATAAATCTATGTTTTTCACCTGTATAAATAACATTTTATTTATTAATTATGTACTATCAGGGAACCCTTATTCATAAGCAGGTTGACAATTGTTATAATTTGTTCGTACTTATTATGTTATAAATATGATATCAAACTTACTGCATGCCGTCATTGTAATACAAATAAATATTGAGAACGTCCTGTTTATGAATTAGATTCCGTGATAGTGGGTAATTTATATCCTTTAACTGATATTTTACTTTGTTAAGTACCAACTTATGTATGATTTCATCTTCTAACAGTATTGTACACCTTAAAAAGTTCTACAAAAAGTCCGCGATGGTACCTATATGTCTATCTCTTAGGGATAGCCCACAATAAACATTTTTTATCCTTTACTTTTTACGAGAAATAATGGCTTATTTACGAAGCAATTTTAAGCAATACAACATTCATCCTTATGTACCTTAAATACATTGTGTATTTAATATAGATTAATGTCCGTGAAAAAAAAAACTTAGGCCTTTTCATCCGTTATTGGATGATTTATACAGTATTCTCCGAGCGAAGTAACAACTCTTGAAATACTGCAGTGCCTGGGACAGTTGGTTTTTAAATGTCGTATGGTTGCCCAAGCACATTCTCACAAAATAGCCTAGTCCAGACGTCTGGGGCCAATCATGTGCGGGTTTCCTCACGATGTTTTCCTTTACCGTTGGAGCGTCCGTATAATGTACTAGAGATCAAAAAAGTCTCATTGGTACACGCCATAACCTGGGCATCGAACCTACACTCTCTCGAGTGCGAATCAAACGGTCTACCCACTAGGCCACGGAGCTCTTCCCTTTACAGCATGTAATTTAAATAAATATTTTCGAAGATATTACAGATTTAAAATGCAGGGACATAGCGACTGCGTCCAATTACCGCGCTTCGTCCTATAGCACTCATTAGTAACGGTCGCCCGCATTTATCGGAGCTCTCTAGCGAGGAAAATAACAATCCTAGTAGGATTGTTATTTTCCTATTATTGTGAATGTTTGTGAGGATGGATGGATGTTTGTTACTCTTTCAAGCTAAAACTACTGAACGGATTTCGATGAAAGTTGGTATGGTAGTGGTTTAGGCTCTGGATTTTAACACAGGCTACGTCTTATCCCGAAAAAGTACTCAAGCGCTAAAAATATGTATCAAGCGGTCTCGCACGTCGCGTCGAGGTGATACTTGATAGGGTCCCATTTTTACCCATTGGGTACGAAACCCTAAAAAACATTTTCAATATTGTATACAGAAGTATATTGCAGGGAGTAGGGTTATTTGCTGAAGAAGAGTTTTCTCCAAGAACACTATTCCACGCGGGCGAAGCCGTGGGCAAAAGCTAGTCTACGATATAGGAATCCTAATATAGCCGATGAATCTTACGTACATGGTATAACAACAAGTAGGATACGTAGCAAGCAGTCGACCATAAATTTTTTCGACTTATTTTTAAATCTTGGTTTCATTTTTCGCCATATCATTGTATAGGCAACAAAATTTTGTAGTGGAAATGACAAAAATATCGCTACAGCCAGAAGCAACTTAGCAGCTTGCGCTTTCCTTGAAAATTAAAATAAATTAGATACCAATCACAGAAATAATAAGTAATGATCAAAATTAAATAATACCTATATAAATCTTTACCTATAAAATTGCCGTTCTGCAGTACTGGCCATTTCAAATCAATATTGGTCCATTTGCGTCAAATTGGCAAGGTAAAAAAGCTTGACAAATGGGTGCCCCACGAACTCAATGATCGCCAGCGCGAAGTACGAATTTTGAACCGCATTGTTACCTGCGATGAAAAATGGATTCTGTTTGATAACTGCAAGCGCTCAGCAAGTTGGTTGGATCCTGGTTCAGCACCTAAACAATGCCCTAAACGAAAACTTACCCCTAGAAAAGTGACGGTCACTCTTTGGTGGTCTAGCGCCGGTGTGATTCAACACAGCTTACCAAATGGGGTGAGCATTACTGCAGATGTGTACTGTGAAGAACTGAACACAATGATGGCGAAGCTGGCAAATCTCCAACCAGCATTGATCAATCGCTCGTCTCCGCTGCTCCTGCACGACAACGCGCCACGTCATAACTGCACAGCAGACGCGGTCTCCAAGTTGCAAGAACTGGGGTTGGAAGCTCTCCGTCATTCGCCCTACTCACCAGATCTTGCGCCTACAGACTACTACTTTTTCCAGAATTTGGATAACTTTTTGGCGGGAAAAAAATTCAATACCCGAGAGGCAGTACAAAATGCCTTTGAAGAATTTGTTGCCACCCATCCAGCTGATTTCTTAAAGAAGGGCATTAATAAACTGCCACTGCGTTGGCAAAGATGCATTGATTGCATGGGTGATTACTTCAATTAATACAAATAAAAAATACATGACAAAAATTCGTTTATATTTTTTCATACAAAACGGCAATTTCATAGGTAAAGACCTAATATATAATAGTAAGTACCAAATTAACCAACATAGCCAACAACAATCTGATCTACTGAATAACCTAACCAAGAGCATGCCAGGACATATCTAAAGAGTGTCCCGTTAGTATCAACACACAATATATTTTTTTCAAATAACATCAAAAGCCATTGTCCGATTTCGCACACAACAATTTTCCTCAAGAATATTTAGCGGAAACTATCAGCATGGAAAGTTACAAGTTTACACCTCTTATAGTTTTACTACATAACACTAAAACACACACAAAATAATAAATACTTATATTATTATTATGTCTATGTGTTGGAATAATTGGGTATAATAGACAACATGTTAAAGTTTAGTTTTTTTTCAATAAATTAAGAAATAATTAGGTATTACATTACAACGTGATAAAAGTAAAAGGAATTAGATTTTAATGTGTAGTTTTGTAATTATATGCATTTCGAAGTCACAAAAAAGTTGCAATATTTTTTTAAAACATTAGTGTATAAAACGTACATAATTAGTTTACATACATCAAATACAAAAATATTAACTATGTATCAACATAAACGCGCAAAATTACGAAATATCAGTAATTTTGTGCATATGGCAAGCGCAGCGTTGGACGGCCTCCCTCTAGGTGGACCGATGACCTTATGAAGGTCGCGGGCCGCCGTTGGTTGCGGGTGGCCCAGGACCGTTCGTTGTGGAAATCTTTGGGGGAGGCCTATGTCCAGCAGTGGACGTCCTATGGCTGTTAATGATGATGATGATGATGGCCATACGTTTCATAGCAACTTACTAACGTGTGACGTCACCTAATAGTACGACTTTTATATGGGGCGTTTTCACGAGACTCACAAAAGTGCTTCAAACAATCCGCAATATTTTTGAAAATTGTCTTATTTTTCAGAGCACTATTCATTTCATGTAATAAAATAAAAAACAGGAAAATGCCGTATTTGAAGTCGGTTAACATATCAAGTAAAACCTGGGTGACCGCCATTCGCTTGGAGTTTTAGTGGTATGGAAAAAAATTACCGGATTCCAATAGGTAGTATGATGAAAAAAACAAGATTTACTTTTGATCCTGTGGTAGGTTTAGAGTAATCGATGCTTTGATATCGTTGCCATATTTTAAATATCCGAAAACTCCGAGCAATATATATATCGCTAGTATGATCGCCATGCCAATGTTAAACAATCCAAACAAACCGACAAATCTCTTGGGGTTCTCCATATTGTACTCCAGGGCTAATATCTGTTGGTTAATAATCAAAAGTATTCTCCAGACCAATACCTACCAAACTAAATGAATTACTTTAAAATAGGTGACCTATTTTAATGAGAGCCATAATATTATTAAAGCGTTCTGAAACAATTTCGACATAAAAAATAAAAAAATAAGTTTAAAAAACTATAACCCGACTACGTAAAAAAAAAGGGGTCTAAAAAGGCCGAAACAAGAAAATCATTCAAATAGAAATCCAGAAATGCATAGTTACAAAAATGGTCAAGGTAGAGCCGTGGTCGCACCTACTGTTCGGAACAGTCGATGTCAAAACGCAGCCGTCTGTAACTATCTTGGGGTCTGTAACTATCTTTATACCTAGACGTCACGCATCTCGGTGTGAACTGACGCTTAGATGACGCCATTAGTGTGTGCGACCACGGCTCTACCTTGACCATTTTTGTAACTATGCATTTCTGGATTTCTATTTGAATTATTTTCTTGTTTCGGCCTTTTTAGACCCCTTTTTTTACGTAGTCGGGTTATAATTTTTTAAACTTATTTTGTTATTTAATATTTTTCCGTATCCCAATCTAACATAACTATAGTAAATACTTTTATACACTAAATAATGTTTAAATTACCTACTAAACTAAATTAAAGACTGTACCTAAATGTACAAGACGTTACACTATACTATAACAATAACTTTAATCTAATACAAAACTATACGTATATTATTTACAATTTAAATCAAGTAATTACCGTATCACGAGGAAACAATAATTAATATTATTTATTAAAGGACCTTAAAGGTAATAAAGTAACTGAAAAACTGAAATTAAAATGAACTAACCATAGCATACACAGAAAATGACGACTTGATTCGAACTCGAAGAACGATTTATAAAATATAACTACATATTTATAATTTATATTCAATAAACGCAATAGAGATCATTCAGCATTCATTCATTTCACTTAAGCAATTATATCACATAATAACTTTTAATCGTATTATGATCATATTTTTTTTCTTTTCTTTCCGAATGGGTCTACGCTAATGGCTTTTGGCAGTCTTAGCTTAATCGGTCTGGTGACTACCATTTAGCAGTCGTTTTGGTGGGGACGGATCATAAACATTATTTTTTTTATTCGAAAGGGTCTATGCTAAGGGTCGGGTTAAGACCGCTGTAGCTAAATCGGACTATAACTAGCCTGGTGGCTAGTTTATTTGGTAGAGGATCATAAACATTTTCTTTTTTTTTTTCGAATGGGTCTACGCTAATGGCTTTAAGCCCTCTTAGCTTAGTCGGTCTGGTGACTGCCATTTGGCAGTCGTTTGGTGGGAAAAACAAAGAGGGGGTTTGACCCCCCTCTTACATCACCCCCTAGTTGGTGATGTGCTAACTGATTTTTGAGAATAACCTCGGTTAAGCTATTTTTAGGACTGGAGAGATAGTCCCTCCTGCTGAGGGGTCCGACCCCTTCCACACTCTCTGACGAGTGTGGTTGCTCACGCGCGGTAGCACAAACTAACGGCGTATTTGTACGGATAGAGAAGCTCGATTTTAAGGATCTGGGAGGGCCGTCCCTCCCCCCTTCCGCGTGCGGTCGAGTGGACTCGCGCGCGAATGTCCTGATGTCGAGTGCTTCCGCAGTATTTATAGTCATAATTATTTTTGGCTACACTAAAGGGAGTCGAACTCGGATCCGGGTTCGAGTCCGGTGGTCCCGTGTTAGAGTCGGTCCGTAAGTCTTGACGTGTGATCGTGTCTGGTGTAAGACTTCGGGGTAGGCGCCGGCGTCTACCCCGGTGCTTTTCTAATCACGCGGGTGCATGTTTTGTGTTTAGGAGAACTCCTTTATTTTGTTTATCAAGTCCGTGTGACTTGCTAGTGCTGACATGCGGTCCTCGAAGGAACCTTGTAGTTTTGTGACGAAGTCGTTTAGCTCCGTCGAATCGATTTCACTAAGAAATCTGGCTGCGAACGCTATGTCGGCGCCGAAATTGGAGGTCGGGGGCGGTTTTGCAGGTCCCGTTTCTGTGGCCCTATTGGCCGGGGGAGGGAGGACCTTTGTCGGACTGGCTGGGAGGGCCGTCGACTTTTGAGGAGGTGGAGGAGGTCCTTGTGGACTCTTTTTTGGTAAACCCCAAGCAGGTTTGGAGGGAGGAGGGGCAGGGACGTACCTCTGCTTGGGAGGGGCACCTCTACTTGGAGGAATTTTGCGCCTCTTTACTTGGGGTGCGCGTTTGCACCCTTTGTAGTTGGCCGGATGGCCAGAAGAATTGCATAGGACGCAGCTGGGGGGAGTAGTCTCCACAGCTGGGTTCCTACGCGGACACTCGGACGTGCCGTGGTCGCCCAGGCATTTGACACAGCGCGGTCTGGCGAAGCAGTTCCGCGCTGAGTGGCCGTACAGTTGGCAGCGGTGACACAGCCCCGGCATTCCCCTTTTATAGGGGGGTTCGATAGCTAAGCCTGTAATGTGGCATATATTTTTAATGTTAAAAATGGCTTTTCCCTCCGGAGTGGGGGTAGCACGACAAGTACCATGTTGTATAGGTACTTCTTTGTTGGGTGGTACATCCTGTGTACCTCTTTGGCGGGGATCCCCTGTCTACAGAGGTCCTCGAGGACGGAGTCTGTGGAGAGCTCTTTATCTACGCCCTTGATGACGACTCGCAGAGTGCGTTCGTCCTCCAGGGCATATGTATGATAACCGATCTGCTTTTCTCTGAGAAAAGCAGTCAGTTTCCTATGATCGTTTGGGGTTGGGACCTGCATCATGATCCCGTTTGGGGTGTTGCGGGCTGACGAGTAGTTTATACTCTGCTCGTTTATTACTGCGTTTACAAGGTTCCACTTTGCCTTCTCCTGTACTATAACAGAAGGCGGCAATTTGGGGGCCTTGGGGCTGTTCGGGGCTGCGACTGTTTGGTCGTCAGTCTGCATGGGTTCAGTACGGGGTGGGGTTCCGGGTTTAAAACCCCTGAAGACTCTACCGTTTCCGCTTTTCGCGGTTTTTGCCGGCGGTGTCGGCGAGGAGCAGGCCGCAGAGGAAGCGCCGTTCGCGCGTTTCCTCTTCTTGGTCTTTTTACTCTTTACGGTTTGAAAACCGTCATCCCCCTCGGAGGTCTCCTGCTCGGAGCAGGACATCTCCGACTGGGATACATCAGTATAATTGTCATCGCTCTCATGCGATGACTTTGTAGTCGCCGTCGTCGCCGGTGACGACGGCGATTCTTCGGACATAGCTGCCGGGGAAGCCGGAGAGCTAGCGGGGATGGGATGCAATTTTATGAACTCATCCCAGGCCTTTGATGCTCCTGGGAATGTTTGTTCCAAAAAGGACAGGAACAGCTTTACCGTGGTGTTTTCCATGGTAGCGCAGTTTACCCTGACCCTCTTTGGTCTGCTCTCTATTTGGAAATTTAATTTGGGGATTCAACCCCTCCCGGCATTCTGGGGGGGTGTGTGCGTGGAGGAGTCCACTGGTGTGTAACCTAATCGAACAATTACACTTTACTTACTTTTCTTTGTTCCTCGGACGCAGGAACACACCGACACTACACTATCGCTATGCGAAGCGATCGCGAAGGTGGAAAAGTATTGAAAAAACGGTCGCGCCTAAAATAACGGTCGCCGCGAAAATTAACGGTCGCGGCGGGAAACCCAACGGTCGTGATGGAACTCGCGAACAATTCCGGCGTCACGTCGTTCCTTGAAGCCCCGAGGTGAAGGCACTGGCACTGTGTAGCGTATTATTACAACCACTTCAATTAAATATTTGAGCATTAATTTTACAGTTGTGCGTTAACCACTTTCTGGCTGCCACCCAAATCGGAATTCGAGAGCAGAATGGGGATCATAAACAATAATTGTAGTGGAATATATCATAAACTTCTAAACACAACGATACCGCGATTCAGAAAAATTTAAGACACGTATAGTGACATCTATCGAACGAGTGAGTAATAAAAGTGCTAGTAATTGATTTCATCTTCATTTTCTTATTAAAATCGGATGAACTAATTAACCGATTTTGATCTAGTTTTCTTGTTTGAAAGCTGACATAATTAAGAGTGGTCTTAGCTATAATTCATCATCATCAGCTCGTTCACTGCTTGACAATATAGGTGTTATTTAATTTTTTTAATTTGTTATGTATTGCCTGTAAAACATTATATTTATAAAATAAAATATACCTAATGTTATGAAGGAACATAATATATAAATTATATATTTATAGTCTAATTATACGTAATGTTAGAAAATTGGACAAATATTGAAAGAATTGTATTTTAAACGTATATTTTGACTTAAACAATATGATATAATATAATATATATACAAATTATGTAAATATTTGTAGTGTGCTTGCCAAGACCTTTCTTTTGATACCAAACATGTGATATTTATCTCGATTTAATTTTTTTAGATGTTAGAATCTGAGATTTAATTTTCGAAATAAGTACATAATTTTGAAAAAAATTATACAGCCTATGTTACCCGCGGCATCATTACGAATCTATTGACACCTCATTTATTAAAATCGGACCAGTAGTTTAGACGCTACGAGGGAACAAACATACATACATACATACATACATACATAGACTGCCAATATCATTACCCTTCCTTTTGGCTTCGCCGTAGTCGGGTAATAATAAAGATAAATAATAGGTACCTACTTAGGTATTACAGATTTATACTTTGTACCTAATTTGTAAAATACATATCTATGTGAATAAATACCAATAGTCGCATATGATATTTACTTAGGCCATTTTATCACGTTAGTAGACAAATAAATAGTTTTAAACGATTAGTATCTAGCTAAGTACTTTTGATAACAGAAAGTAATGATGATAATCAATAATTTCTCACCACTCCTACCGCTTCTAAGGCAAAAAGCGCTGTGCCAACAAATATTGGTATTTCAAAAAGCCCTTTCATTTGCAACTTCTCGTGGTCAAATTCAACGTCATCTTCTATTAAGTAAAAAAAGAGAATAACTAATCCTAGAAGAGTAAGTGCATTTGATAAGGAGGAAACAGGTGACAAGAGCCTGAGGTTTTTGACCATACAGACGACTATGAGTGGGGCGATTAGGTAGACAATGTGCCATCGTAACGATATCTTCAGGCCATGGAAGTCGCACACCTGAAATCAACAACTATTATTATGGTATGAAACTGACATGGATTCTGTCTGCATCCCACCATTATAATACAAATAAATTATGAGAACACTACCTGCAGGCTTAGCATGGCGATCTGAAGAAATAATTTTAAAGAAGAAATATTCCATCCAAAACAGTTCACAGCAAAATAGCTCTTAATCCATCGTAACAAGGTTGTCAAAAGAAGTCAATATTTCTAAATAGCCATATTTTAAAATGGCTGCCGCGAAATCTTCTGTCAAAAACTATTTGTCTTGGACCGCCATGATGTGGAGTAGTTGACATTATTGTAAGACTATTTGACATTGAATTATGAAAACGTTTCTACTTTAGCTGTCAAAAGACGCCATTTTGTGAGCCGATCATGCTCGGGAAGAAAAGAAATGTTGTTTCTCATAACGACAATGCATCGTCCTTACTGAATTACAATAAGAACTATTTTGCTCCGAATGGTATGAATGTTTCTTCAATCTGTCATTTTGTCTATTCTACGGTGTTTCTAGGGTACGCATGCTAAGCCTGCTGCTTATGAATTACATGACTGAAAGTACCTACCCATTTAATCATAAGTTACCTACTAGTAAAGTATTACCTGCTGTATATTTTCGCTGACAAATACTACATAAATATTGCATATTCCCAACTGCCACAATATAAGGACCGCGTCTACAAAATAATAAGAGAGTTTCGACGCCCACCGCATGCATCGTGGTCCTTCTTGTAGGGCCAAAGACATGGATTGTGAATACGTCATGTATCCTAGTTGCTTGCGTTTACATAGTTCGTACTGTGCCGCTATCTGCGATTTTCGTTTAGTAGTTAGTAAGTACCTAATTATTATTAAAAAATATCAACACTGCTTGATGAGATTTAGATTCTAATGTTACCCAAATGATAGGCCTTTTTTGGAACGAACGATTACTACATACTCAGGTACGCCATAAAGCCTTCCAGCTTTAATATATTAGTAACTAAGAGCTCAGATTATTATAGTTATATAGTTATTTATTGAACCTTTTTTCTATAATAAATAGATTTTTTTTCCTATAGTAATAACCTAACGAAGGACATATTGTCTGGATATAGGACATATGGTCTAAGGAGGGTTACATAATTATTATCAACGGGCAATATGTTTTTTTTTAGACGTACTTCAAAAGTTATTGTCCGATTTCGATAGAAAAGTTACGTGTTTATACCTCTTATAGTTAAGAAATGCCCAAGGGGTTCGGACGAACGGACAGGACGGACGGACAGAGTCAAACTATAAGACTTCCTTTCCTTGTAGGTAGGAGGTACTACGAAAAATTAATGGCTTAGGGTCTGTTTCACAATCTACAGATGAGCGTCAGATAGCTTATTTGCATTTATTGTCCCTGTCGCTCGATATAAAATACCTAAGCAGTGACAAACTTCCGAATAAGCTATCCTATACTTGTTTTCAGATTGTGAAACAGATCCTTAGTTAACATATTGTTTATATATTAGCAATATCCACTTACCAAAACATGCATACAATATGTAGCGAAGATCCCAACTAGTAACATGCCAAAGAAACTGCCAATTATACCAATTCGGCTAACTGCACTCGGCATGGCTAACACTCCGGCACCGACACAACCCTTTAGTAAATGTGTCATTGTTTGTGAATACCTGTTAGCAACATCATCAACATGTGTAAGTCTGGAAGGTATACTCGGTGGAAAATGTAGTGTCTCATATCTATAGAAAGGCATACGACGATAATTGGTAGCTGAAACGGAATTAGCCGAAAATAGGATGTAACTACTTAAGTAGATGGCTGATAGCCTGGTATCTTATAATAATATGACTTATAGTGAAACCGGCCAAGTGCGAGGCGGACTCGTGCACGTAGTAGTCCGTAATTGTACGGAACCCTACGGCGGGAGGCATACTTACGTGGTCGGCTTCTCTACCTTACGATGCTTGTGAGGATCAAACTCCTCTCCTTCAGCACCTGTTAAAAAAATTACAACTGAAATAAAAACTCAACAACAGAAGACAAAAGCACCGACCTAATACCTATTAAGTATTTAAGACCCAACTTTTAGGGTCCCGTAATAATCAACATCAAGGAACCGTTATAGTTTCTCTCTGTCAGTCCGTCTGTCCGCGCTTCTAGCTTCTGTAATTATGAATATAAATTGATAAAATTTGGTAAAGTTAAAGATTGTGTATAGATCTCGGTCCTGCATCAAAAACAAAAAACATGTCACACACAAAACACAACTCTCCGCACATGTGAAGTGGGGATTAAAAAAATTTTTTGTTCTACTCCATCGTGCGAGGTATCGTTGAATAGGTCTTTTAAAATAAAGGCAAGGTTTTATACATGACTTTTTTACAAATTCAACCGTTTTCGAGTAATCGGACTCCAAAGTGGTTTACAAGTTGGTCCCCCTTGGTATTTCTAAACTATAGGAGATAAAAAAATAAGTTTAAAAAACTATAACCCGACTACGTAAAAAAAGGGGTCTAAAAAGGCCGAAACAATAAAATAATTCAAATAGAAATCCAGAAATGCATAGTTACAAAAATGGTCAAGGTAGAGCCGCGGTCGCACACACTAATGGCGTCATCTAAGCGTCAGTTCACACCGAGATGCGTGACGTCTAGGCATAAACTGAAACTGTATGTCGTCATGTACACATGCATACCCCAAGATGGTTGCAGACGACTGCGTTTTGACATCGACTGTTCCGAACAGTAGGTGCGACTGCGGCTCTACCTTGACCATTTTTGTAACTATGCATTTTGTAGTGGAATATATCATAAACTTATAAACACAACGTTACCGCGATTCAGAAAAATTTAAGACTCGTATAGTGACATCTATCGAACGAGTGAGTAATAAAAGTGCTAGTAATTGATTTCATCTTCATTTTCTTATTAAAATCGGATGAACCAATTATCCGACTTTGATCTAGATTTTTTGTTTGAAAGCTAAAATAATTAAGAGTGGTCTTAGCTATAATTCATCATCATCAGCTCGTTCACTGCTTGACAATATAGGTGTTATTTAATTTTTTTTATTTGTTATATATTTATAAAATAAAATATAATGTTATGAAGGAACATAATATATAAATTATATATTTATAGTCTTATTATACGTAATGTTAGAAAATTAGACAAATATTGTACGAATTGTATTTTAAACGTATATTTTGACTTAAACAATATGATATAATATAATATATATACAAATTATGTAAATATTTGTAGTTTGCTTGCCAAGACCTTTCTTTTGATACCAAACATGTGATAATTATTATCTCGATTAAATTTTTTTAGATGTTAGAATCTGAGGTTTAATTTTCGAAATACATAATTTTGAAAAAAATTATATAGCCTATGTTACCCGCGGCATCATTACGAATTTATTGACACTTCATTTATTAAAATCGGACCAGTAGTTTAGACGCTACGAGGGAACAAACATACATACATACATACATACATAGACTGCCAAAATCATTACCCTTCCTTTTGGCTTCGCCGTAGTCGGGTAATAAACATGTAACTCTTCAGGAAAATTATTTTGAGCGAAATCGGACAATAGCTTTTAAATTCAAAGAAAACCTATTGCGCCTTGAGTTAGGACCTCTCGCTCTCGAGTGTGGTGTGCTGCATGCTCGAGAGCGATGTGGCCTGGCAGGCGGCGGTCTCTTTCTGCGAATCCGTCATTTCGCAGAAAGAGGCCGCGGAGCGGAAGGGAGAGATTGATCTATTCTCTGTTCCGCTCCGTCGGCGTAGGACAGGAGTGAGGAGGCGTCGCTACGCGAACCTCCTGCCTCCTGTCTAACGGGGCTCCGGGAGAGGATGCGAACCTTCCCGGCTTAGCCAGTCCCGGCGTCGAGAGGGGCGGTTCAGGTTGTCGGAGTGCCCCCTATTCTAGTTGGAAGTCCGGTTCCTCATGAGGAAGACCGGCCGGTCGTGGGGAGTGTCCTGTGTTAGACAGATCCGAGACACTCCCTTTCATAGCGGATGATGGCAATCCGCAGGTATGGTTTTAGTGGCTAAACCGACGACAGCGCCGGGAGTACCACATATCCTGGGGAAGGCGTAATAACCTTTCCCCTGCGAGAACAAAAAGAAAACTATGGAATGGCTATTGCAACTTACAACCCACATTTTCCTCTATGTACTATGGATTATGATCCAACCAGAGAAATAGAATATAACCGAACCTTTGAGTTGCTCGACCACACCGGCCATGAACTTGTATATAAACATTTTAAATTATTTTTCTTGTCCTAACTATTTTCAATTGTCAACTAAGTCGCGAGATATATTAGTTTAGGTTGTAAAACAATCCATTAAAATTATAATCACATTACAATAATTAAATAATCAGTACAATATATGTACCAAGAAGAATTTAAATTTGATTAATGTCATTTGTACTTTTTTAATAAAGTCAAATAATTTTTAGCACAAATTTCATACATGACAATAGCAATAACCTGGCACAAAGCCCAAAGCCTTAAATGCCAAAGAATATAATATAATATATTAGGTACTTAATTTATTAAAACATATTTAAAGACATCAAATATTTATTGCTACATCAAAGTGCATTAAATCTGTATAGTATATATTAATATTATTTTATAATTGAGATTAGGAATTAAAATTGCTAAATGTTTTACATTTTTTGCTGATATCGATGTTACAGAGTCAATAAAGTATAGATTACTTTTGTGTGCGTTTGAGCTACTTTGAGGATATTATCTTAAAATAGTTAAAATCTTAGGATTTAAATATTTTAACATAGTTAAAACTAAATCGAACAACTTTCAGTAATGATTGTTGTTAATAACTAGCTGATTATAGGTAAGTACATAAAGAGACACAAATGCTGTCTTGGACTATTAGTACAATAAAAGTTATACACCACTTTGTAACAAAGTCGTCAACCTTATGAACTAAGTGACTATTGTTCTAAATAATGAGCTAAAATTTACGGACTTCATAGTAGAATGCTGTACAAAGTTATAAAATGTGGGACTATATTATCCTCTAATAAATATTAATTTATAATTTTAAAATAATCAAAATAAACATTTATTATTTGATTTATTGATTTTTCAATAGATATCAACCTTTGTAATAACTATTGCGCGGCTGTAACTTATCTTGTAAAACAAATAAAACAAATATTTTTTGATGTAAAAAAAAATACCTGGTTATATAGCAAAACAATTCATAATTAAGTAATTATTATTACTTGTGAGTTAAATTGTCATATAACTATATTATAATGAACGACAATTTCCGTTTAGAATTTCTATTTACTTTCAATTAATTATAAATGAATCGTCTGGATATCATGAACTGATTTTGGACTTGGACGTTTATGACGACGTGGTATGAGAATCCTATTTTGCTGTTTTAACATATCGAGACTGCATTGAAACTGTTTTATTGTAAGATTTAATTAGCAGAATCGACCTACTTGTTTAGCATATTAGGTTTTCTGTGATGATTATTATTCGCTATTATCTAAGCTTTTGTCTTGGTCCTTGTTCTGCACTTGGGGTCGGATGACAAACTCGTCTACGTCGATGACGTCACAGGAGTCGTCCACTTCCAGTATGCTGCTGTCCATGGGCTCCGGCTCCGGAGCGAGGCCGGAGGCGCTGCACTCCGGTACTGGTTCCTTAGCTTCTCTGAGTTCCCGATGGGTAAAATGTGTATCAATAGATTTGGAGCTGGTGCTCTGATGTAGCAAGTCATTTGAGTCTCTGAATATAACGTCTAAGTCGCCCAGCGTGAAGAGCCTGTCGGACTCTGGGAGAACGCGCGAGGGGCTACTCTGCGAGATGCGGCGGGGGCGCGGCCGGTTAGCCCCGGGCGTCCCCGAGGCTTCATGTTATACTTTCATCCTCTTCGCGCCCTTCTTAGAAGCGCGTTCTTTCGCCTTCTCGTACAGCGGCATCAATTTCTTCTCCTCGGCCAGTATCTTGAGCAATGTGACGATGAACGGCAAGTAGTTGTGCCGTCTGCGCGCCATTTCCTTCTGGTATCGCTGCATCTTTGCCTCCTCGTATTCTATGAGAGTTCGGAGCCTCCTCACTTCAATTTCAATTTCATTTGAATCCATGCCGAGAGACTGAGGATCTTTCAACATATCTGCTATTTGTCGTTCGTAAATCATTTTTCTGTCCGACACCAGTGCCATCAGATTAAAGTGAATTTCACCCTCAGTGTATCTAAAATGTTTAAAATTATTAAGTATTAGCTGTTGCCCGCGGCTCCGCCCGGGTAAATACAATATCCCACGGGAACACTGTACCTTTTCGGGATAAAAAGTATCCTGTTTTAATTGAAAGTAATGTTGTATAAATATAGAAAATAAAAAGCATATCCTACTAATATTATAAATTTGAAAGTTTGTGAGGATGGATGGATGGATGTTTGTTTCTCTTTCACGCAAAAACTACTAAACGGATGGTGATGAAATTTGGTGCGGTAGTAGTTTAGGCACTGGATTAAAACATAGGCCAATTTTTATCCCGGAAATGTACAGTGTTCCCGCGTGAAACTCAATAGTATATTTACGCGGGCGGAGCCGCGGGAAACAGCTAATAGTATATATAATGCTATATCATCTCTACTTACACATTGATCCTCTTCATGATGATGGGTCGGACGACATCTATCCAGTCCTGTTCAGGAGCTATGGGGCCATGGTCGATGGGACCATCCCGCAGACCGTCTAGTTCATACAGACGCCCCTTAATTGGTATGTAACCAACAAAGTGATAAGCATCTTCATCCTGAAATGTCATTAAATGAACTGAAAGACACTGCACAGGAATTGAAAAATCAGGCAGAAATTTTAAATTTGCATAATTTTTTTCCACATTAAAGGTCTTTACTTCACTGCTAAAAGTGGTGACATGTTAATGATTAATATGAATATAATTGATCACATAAGTAGGTAGGTATATTGAAAATATAGCTTTGTTTAGTTTTGTTCAATATTTTGTAGACAAATGTCAATGGAGAGTCAATGTGTTTGTTTACCTCAGTTTATGTTAAATACAGCCACCATGTAATTATATACGTTAATATAATATATAATAAAAAGGAAAGGTTTGTTTGTTTGCATTAAATAGGGAATAGACCATGTGGAAGGCTACTTTTTATTGCGACAAAATGTACGGTTCCTTTGAGATTTCCTTTTGCGTGCACGAAGTGGCGAATCTAGTGCGTTAATAAATTAAACTATTTGCAACTCACTTTAGATGCCACTTTGGGGTCAAACTCGAAGATAGTCTGCTGCGACATGGAGTTGTGTGCGCTGCGGATAGTTTGTGAGTTACTCAATGTCAAACCTCGCATCTTGGGGTCAAATGACATACTGAACTCCTTGAGCTTCATCAGCTCCGGGCCCAAGTCTATGTCCGGATGGTTGCAATTAAGCAGCAAGCTAATGACTGCCTGCGTAGCACAGGCATTGTTAATTACCTGAAAGATAAGAAAGACGCAAGATTAAAGCAGTCCATATAAAACAATATTTATGCGAAACATGCATTTCTTATGCCTTAGTCCCTGGATAACTTATTGCATTATAATCATTTTATTCAGCCCTATGCTATCTCTATAGCAATAAAATAATATATCTTAAATATTTTTAGAAAATATTTAAAATAATATATCTCATATATTTTTGAATGCAAAAACAAAATTACCTGTTTAGCAAAGTAAATTTTCTCCAAGAGTTTATCTTTCACCACCGGTAGTGGTGGCTCATCCTGTTGCAAATATTTGAACAAGAATATTAACCCATGTACTGGCCTGAAATAATTCCCTTTATTTAGAATCATAAGTCATAACATATTATAAAAGTAGATTGATTTTTGGAGTTTGCTCCATAAGAAACAATTTTCATTTATAAGACCGGGGTATGAAAATCTATGGGAGTCGAATTCACGATGTCACACGGTACGGTGTCACACGATGTTAGCCGAAGATGCGTCGGTCGCTTTGCATTGTTGACCAAATTTTTATTTTTAGAGTACACACACTTTTTTTTCAAATGAATGGCTACAAACATCTCTGCCTGGCAAGAGACAAAAACTTACCGTAAATTGTCAAATATTTCATCATCAATTTTCCATATTTCTTCAACCTGTACCCCTTTGACACCTGTTGAACATACAAGTTTTAAGAGCCCTTTTCACCAACACCTGTCAGTGTTTATAGTTTGTCTATCATGCCTTCTCTTTTATTAATACGAAAAATAAGAAAGATAAGATTTAATATTTAATCAACAATTTACCTTTAACAGGCATAGGTGGAATTGGCACTAAATGGTCATACTCAAATGTGATCTAGACTATTAACTGCCAGGAAACAATTAGAATGAGCTCTTAATTTGGAAACTTATCAAATTATTGTTTCTATGTTATGTTAAAATTGTACTAAATCAATTTATGTTATTATACATACCAAATTTTTTTATCAACTGCGTAAATACGCCAGGGTCACTTTCAATCAAACACCAGTCACCCGCTGATTCCATACTGAATTACTACAAGTAAAGTGAAAATATTAGGTACAACAACTATGTAATATGGGGTACCATAGTCATTTTTTTTTCATGCAATGGACCAGGGATCATTCCCTGCTCATGCAGAGAGATGCCAGCCTGATAGTCCTTAAAATCTGAAACCGTCTTGGGTAACCTCCCTCACTCAGCGAAACAACGCAAGCATAATTTCAAACCGGTTTTCTGTGTGGCTGTGGTATTTATCCCATTGAGGAAACCTATTTATGCTGAAGCATGTCTCTCCCATGTTCTATGTAGATGGACACAAAAAATGTACTATCAGTTTTGCACCTCACATTTTAGAATTTTTATAAATTCCCGCATTTGAACAAAACAAAATGTTGTTTCCAAGTCAGATGTCATGTAAAAAGTCGGGCCTACGCCTGATCTCTGGCCATTGGTGTCAGTTATCCGTCCCACTGGGTTATGAGAGTTATGGAAGAGAGAGTGCTCTTGTGTACTGTGCACACACTTGGACACTACAAAATTATTCCTGCGTAACTGGCCTGGTTTCAATGGAACAGGCCATGGTCACCGAAAATCGGTGTGGGGAGTTATATATATTTATAATATATTTGTTGCAATAGATCTCCCCTAATATACTCAGAAATAGTGAGGCATAACTACTTGGTGAATATAAAAATATACAATATTTTATGTGTAGTTTATCAATTAGATACATCTAAAAAACACAAAAGAAAATTTTTTTTGCTAAATTAGTAAACAAAACCTACATCATTAGTTTACTTACATCATAATATATACAGAAACATTCATTGTGGTAAGTATGAACTTACACACAAATATCGGAGATATTTACAAATATGTTCCTGCAGCCTTATAGTTCATACTTTTATCTAGGCGTGACGTCACAGATAGTTAGGACTTTAGTATGGAGCATTTTCACGAGACTTGTGAAATTTTGTATAGAAATCGCTGTACCTTTGAAAATATTGACTTATGATATACTGATTCTTCTGAGAAGTTACTCATATTTAAGAGTACTATTCATTTATGCATTAAAAAAATCTAGCGGCTACGCTAGATGACTGAATTTTTTTATAATAGGTATTTCATAATTCATAATAGTATGAAAGATTATACTGCTACATACAATATTTGGATCTATATTGTAGGGTTCAGCCAGCGTTTGGAATGTAAGCGCAAAAATGTGTTTATTTACGACATTAGAAACCTCTAAAATTATTAGTGTTTCTCTACTATATTATGCATGTTATATACATATTAACCTTCCTTTTGAATTACTCTATCTATTAAAAAAACCGCATCAAAATCCGTTGCGTAGTTTTAAAGATCTAAGCATACACAGACAAATAAAGCAACTGTTTTATACTATGTAGTGATATATTATAGGAAAATTTATATACAAACGCGAAAAATATATTATATCAAGCGGTCTTGCACGTCACGTCGAGGTGATAGGGTCTCGTTTTTACTCATTGGGTACGAAACCCTAAAAAACATTTTCAATATTGTATACAGAAGTATATTGCAGTGAGTATAGTTGCTGAAGAAGTTATTTCTCCAAGAACACATTCCACGCGGGCAAAAGCTAGTTTCATATTAACCACAATATTTAAATGGGATTAAACTGTAGGTATATAAACCCAAATCTGATCAAATTCATCTACAATATAAAAAAACCCAGAATAAAGTATTTCAATTAAGTTCGTAATCATTAGGGTTTTTTTTTAATTTAATATAATTTTGATAAATGAGATATATACCTATTAACAAAGAAATTAATAATTTTATGTAGAACAAAGCGGCCGGTAATAAACATTTTTTAAGACTTGGAAGCGAATAAAAAAAACTTAACATACCTTGTTCCTTGATTACGAAGAATATTTATTGCAAATTACACATTACTTAAAATTGTGACAAAACAACATTATTATTAAATCCGTTTAGTTCATGGACCAACACGGACGATGAAAACATAGATGCTATGTAATACTACTGAAGGATGAAAATCAATATTCTTTCTTCTTCTTCTTTTAGATTACACACCCCTATTAAGGCTACGTTCCCACGACCGATTTTTTGTGGCGCAATTAAAAAACGTTAGGATATAACAAAATATGAATTTCCATAAGCCTAGCCTAGTTTTATATAACCAGTATGATCCATAAAGGGCCATACTGACCATCCAGCCTGCAAGCCCAAGGCCACGGACTTGTATGAAAAAATATAAATGATTGACACTATTGACACTAATGACGGCTATTAGTACCGGTGCTGGATTAGCTGGATGGACCGTGAGTATGGCCCTTTATCCTGAAATTATGCATTTTTGGAACGAAGTTCCTTATCGCGCGTTGCGAAAGGGGGCTAGACGGAAAAAAATAAGACTAAAAGTTATAACGACACTTTTTGCTATAGTTGTAAGCCGTGCGGCGTGCGCGTGTTTCTCTGTCTGTCTGTCTCTCTCAATTATTACTAAAATTGAGCCTACTGATGAAGTTTATATTACATTATATTTGTTAATAATAAAAAAATATTTATTTATTTATTACAATTCCTTCACTAATTAATCGAAAGGAATTTCGTTCCATCCGGATATCCCTTGACACCTCTCAAGTTTTTTTTTTTTAATTTAAAAACAAGCTACACTGCAGAAAAAATGAGGGCTGTCACAGCACAAAAAAAATCGGTAAGTATCGACTCTAACAGTATGTTATTCTGGCTATTAATTTTTCAGATTTCGTAAAGGTACAATGATTCGAGATGTCTGGATTCGAGGTTGTGCAAATAATATTTCGTGGACTAAACGTACGAATATAATAATTTGCTCACAACATTTTGCTGCTTTGTGTTTTATATTACAAGCGAGTCACAAGAGGAGATAGTTCAATACGTATTTTCTATAGCATACTGATTACTGAGTGAAATAATTGTAAATAAAATATTGTAGTAAAAAAAAACAATTTAAATTATTTGTCTCAAAAGAAAACTCGTGTTTACAAAATCATTTATTTTGTACATAATTTTTAAAATGCATTTCAATTATAGAGTTAAAGATGTTTTTCAGACTTATTTCAATTTTTCTGCAGACTAAAGGATGTTACAAGCGTCGAAGATAATATAATTTTTTATCTTATGATGCCTGGATATTTATTTCATATTATAGTACCTATGTAATATGAAAATGTGTAGTATCTTAGCCGCCTGTGATAGTTCAAACAAACTGTATAGCAAGCAATATTTCATGTTAACCTAAAATATTATAGTATCCTCGCCTGTATAATGGCTTAAAAGGTTTGTCACGCACTCATTAAAGTTTTTAAGTACCTAGATGGAGAACTACTAGGAAATTTAGAGCAGCAGGGCTATTCCTAACTTCGTTGGAATTCATGTAAATACTTGTTTTGAGGTAGTACTCCACTTTGGAGGTACTTGTCGAGGCAGCTTAGGTAGAGAGTAAAACTCGATCTACAGTTGTGAAGTGAATATATTATTTACTTTTTTTTTTTTTTTTTTTTTCGAACGGGTCTATGCTAAGGGTCGGGTTAAGACCGCTGTAGCTAAGTCGGACTATAACTAGCCTGGTGGCTAGTTTGTTTGGTGGTAGACGATGGGAGGGTTTGACCCTCCCTAACATCACCCGGGTGATGTTCAAACCGGATATTGGGGACAGCTACGGATTAGCTATTATTATGACAGGGGAGACGCGGGTCTCTCCTGCTGAGGGGTCCGACCCCTCTCTCACTCGCTGATGAGTGAGGTTGCTCGCGCGCGGTAGCAGAGACTAGCGGCGTGCGAGTTATCGCGATAGAGGAGCTCTCGATTTGGTCGATATCGGTACTGAGAGGGCCGTCCCTCTCCCCTTCCGCGTACGGTCGGGATGACTCGCGCGCGTAAGTCCTAATGTCGATGAGGTTCGCGGTATTGGTAGAGCTCTCTATGTCAATATCGCGGTCGCGGACTCTATTTAGGAGTGTACCTAGGAGTGTACCCCGGACTCTATTTAGGAGTGTACCTAGGAGTGTACCCCGGTCCCGTGTTAGGGTCGGTCTGTACGTCTGTACGTGTTGTCGTGTCGGGTGTGGGACCTCGGGGTAGGCGCCGGCGTCGACCCCGGTGCGATGCTAGCGTCGCGGGTGCGTGTGGTTTGTGTTTACGTAACTGTACACAGTACGTTACGTATTTTGTGATCGGGTCAACGGGATCGGCTAAGATATGCTTAGGCCGTTTGTGCGGGTGTCGGAAAGTCTGTGCGTCGTGGTTATAGTCCAGTGCCTTATTGATCAGGGGGTTTGGGTGATTTTTGCCTTTATCAAAGAATCTCTCTACGAGTTCCTTGATATAGGCTTTAATAGTGACTAGTTCGCAGTCCCTATGCAAGTCGATGTTACGCATGTACCAGGGGGCGCCTGTTGCCATGCGTAGAAACCGGTTCTGGACTCTTTGCAAGCGGTCCATTTGAGACTCGCTTATCTGTGCGAAAGAGACGCACGCATAAGTGAGTATCGTTCTGATGCAAACCTTATACAATGTAAGCTTATGTCTTAAGGACATTTTGCTTCGCGAATTAAGTAGCGGATATAATTTGTAGAGTACAAATTTCGCTTTACGTAATGTGTTACTGATGTGACTCGAAAACGTCATCGACTTGCCTAGTACTACGCCTAAATATTTGACCTGAGAGACCTCAGGGATAATGTTGCCGTGCAGGCTAATAGGGCTCATTACTTTACGGGGGCAATTACGCCTCGCTGCCCTATTACTATAGAATTGAATGGCGTGACTTTTGTCAGGATTGACTTCTATTCTCCATTTGGAGAACCAATTACCGAGAGCGGTAACTGACTCCTGGAGGGCTTTAGACGCGGTACGGGCTCGTGTGTTTGAATAATAAAGGGCTGTGTCGTCCGCGAACATAGCTAATTGCACCTTAGCGTGTTTGGGGATGTCACTAGTGTACAGGTTATATAGGGAGGGCGAGAGGACCGAGCCCTGCGGTACTCCCGCCTCCATATATCTTGGCGACGACAGTGCGCCTTCTACGCGGAAATGAAATTTACGATTTTTTAAAAAGTTACTAATTAGTAAGACGAGATAATCGGGTATTTCCATTTGATAGAGTTTGTATAACAGTCCGTTATGCCAAATTTTATCAAAAGCTTTTGCAATGTCAAAGAATACGGCGCATGTCGTCTTCCTGTCGTTTTTGCTAGATAATATGTACTCCGTTAAGCGGTGTACTTGAGCGGGACAGCTGTGCATTTCGCGGAAGGCGAACTGCTCGTCTGGAAGGAGTTTTTTGTCGGTTATGACGTCATTAAGGCGCCTTTTAATAACTCTTTCGTAGACTTTACCAAGGGAGCTAATGAGACTTATTGGGCGGTAGCTACCAGGCACCTTCCGGGGTTTCCCCGGTTTGTGGATACCTATGACAATAGCTACTTTCCAAATGTCTAGGAATGAACATCCTACTAAGAGGGCGTTAAAGATGTTCACTAGGAGTTGAATTAGCTCGGACGGTAACATTTTAAGTGTTTTGTTTGAAATACCGTCGATGCCTGGGGCCTTTTTGGCATTCATACACTTAATAATGTCATTGACCTCCTCCGAGTCCACCATCCTCACCCTATCTACATCAGGTGGCCTCGAGAGTCGGCTGTTGACCTCGCTATTTACTAAGCTAAGGTGCACGGGATCAATCGGGAGAGTACTCGGCCGGCACTGTTGTTCAAAATTATCAGCTAGGCACTCGGCCTTGTCAATGTCTTCGAATGCAGGAGGATGGTTAGGTCTATCTAACGGAGGCATATCGCTCTCCGTGTTGTTTTTGAGGGCCTTCGCGAGTGGCCAGTACGCCACGTGAGACGGTTCTAAATCACTGAGAAGTCGATCCCAACTCTCGGCTTTGTGTTGTTTGATTTTAAACTTAACTTCCCTCTCGTAGTGACGGAGGGCTTTCCTCCACTCTTCCGACGGGTAGCGATCATATGTGCGCTTAGCCGCATTTCGGAGTCTGATGGACTCCTTTATGTCCTCAGGGAGGGGCCAACGGCCCTTGGGGGTCGTTGGCACCTCCCTAGATGAGTTCTCTATGGTCGCTACCAGGTGATCGGTCAAGTGGGAGGCGGCCTCTATGGCTGTCTCTTTACTATCTATAATATCGGGGATTTTGTCTAAGTGGCTAGAATGAAGGACTTTGATGTTCTCCGCTAGTGATTTATAATCTATTATCTTCCTAGTACTAGAATTATTGGGGTTAAGACTACCAAGTGTAATCGTAACCGGTCTATGGTCCGAGTTAAGCTCGTGGAGAGTCTCAATATTGATATTGAGAGAAACATTTTTAACTAAGGCTATGTCTATCGTACTAGGATCGCGTATGACACCGTTGATGTTTTCGTTGGTGTCATAGCGAGTGGGGTCGGTGGGAGCTAATAGTGCAAAATTTAAAGTGTCAGTTAAACTACAAAGGATGGTGCCGTTTCTATTGTTATGAACATTGCCCCACTCGGTGTGTTTGCAATTAAAGTCGCCGGCAATGATGACAGCGTTACCTAAATTGAATAGCGCCTGTAGGTCGCTTGAATGGAGTTCTTTGTTGCACGCTAAGTACGCGCTTACTATAACAATGGGTCCGTGTCCGGACATACTAATGTGGCAAACAGATGTTTCTAAAGTTAACAATGGCGGTGGCTCTAGGGGAATACAATGTAGTGATTTTTTATAGTAGATAAGAGTACCTCCGAGTCGGGATCGAGTTCTATCGTTTCTGACTATTTTGTAGTTAGCTATTTTAGGGCTCCTCATACTAGGTTTTAAAAATGTCTCCTGCACTAGAAGAATATCGACATTTTGGCTGCTTACAAAATCGCGAATTTCGCTAATGTTATTCCTAATTCGTATTGAACGACACTACGCGTAACGAGTGCGGCTTTGTCCTTCCCGAGGGCTCCATTAATTACCGTTTGTGGAGAGGGCCTTCATCTGACGGATCAAGACCGGATGGTCTGACAAAGCTTGGATGCGGTCTGTGGCCGATCCTTTTAGCTTTGTCGCTAAAATAGAAAGCTCCATCGGGTCAATAGGCCCGATGTTGCTTAAAAACTGCTGGACGAAAGAGAGGTCTGCAGTGAAGCTGGGAGTCGGAGGGGGCGTGGCCTTAGGCGCTACGGGCGCGGAGGGCATGGCCTTACTGGGGAGAGCGGGGGAAACCGCTAACTCCGAACTACGTGTCTGCGCGGGCTTGAACCATGCAGATTGGGAGGGTAGGGGGGCAGCGACGAATCTCTGTTTGGGGGGGGGGGCACTTTTTGTCTGCGGTGCACTGCGCTTTTTACTTTGGGTGCTTTTTTGCACCCTCTATAATTGGCGGGGTGTCCTTTAGACTTAAGGAGAACACAGCTGGGGGGTTCGGACTCCTCAGCTGGGCTCTTTCGGAGACAGTCAGAGGTGCCGTGGTCACCGAGGCACTTGACGCAACGCGGCCTAGCTTGAAATTCCGTGCCGAGTGCCCGTAAAGTTGGCATCGGTGGCACTGGCCAGGGATGCCCCTTTTACGGGGGGGCTCGACGCGGATGCCCGTAATATGACAGATGGCTCGGATATTGAAGATATCCTTGCCCTCTGGTGTAAGAGGGAGGGTTACTAGTACCATATTGTACTCGTGCTTTTTGATGGGATGGTACATGCGATGTACCTCTAAGGCGGGAAAACCTTGGGACTGGATGTCCATGAGTACCTCTTTTGTGGAGAGGCACTTATCGACTCCTGTAATGACGACGCGCAGAAGGCGCTCGTCTTCAAGGGCATACGTATGGTAGCCTATGTTCTTTGCGCGTAGGAACGCGGTGAGGAGGCGGTGGTCCTCCGACGACTTAACCTGCACTTTGATCCCTATGGGGGTCGTGTGCGCAGAAGAGTATCGAAGCTTTTGCTCGTTTATTGCCGCAGAAATTATATTCCATTTGGCCTTCTCCTGTATGATTACAGGAGGAGGCATTTTTGGCGTACGGACGGCCTGAGGGGCCTGGGAGGCCTGAGGGGCCAAGGAGGCCTGAGATGCCGGAAGGGCCTGGGAGGCCAGAGGAGCCTGGGTGGCCAGAGGGGCCTGGGAGGCCAGAGGGGCCGTTGAGGTAACGGGGGTTGCGGAGCCATGAGCCTGCACGGTTTTCCTATTTTTGCGGACCGATTTGGTCGGGGAAGATAAGATTGGAGAGGAGGTGCCTTCTGGGCGCTTCCTCTTCTTCGTCTTCTTATATCTGACGGTAGTGAACTCGCCTTGTTCACTACGGTCGGTTTCTTGCTCTGAGCAAGACATCTCTGATGGAGATGATAATGATTCGGCTACAGCTGGTATTTGTGGGACGTCGCAGTCGGGCGACGCCGGTGACTCTGATTCATGGGCGCTCGCGAAGCGTTCCCATTTTTTACGGCATCAGGGAATTCGTTCTGAAGGAACGTCAGGAACTTCCTGATTAAGGCGTCGGCCATAATTAGGAAGTTTTATCCTGGTTGTGGAATTCTGCTCTCTAATTAATATTGGGGATACAGCCCCTCCCGGCGACCGGGAGGGGAGGTGTGTAGGGAGGAAAACTCCTCGTGTAGTGTGCCTAACCGTGTCACGGTACTTACAATTGTTCCTTGGGCGGCTGGAACTCACTCACTAACGTTGCGCTAAACACTAGGGCGCTAGTGTTCGCGAACGAGACGCGGCGGAGCGCGAGCAGAAGGCTCGCGCTAAAAACGAGACGGACGATGCGACCGGTCGCACGCTCGTCCTAAACGCGGCGATAACTTCGCGGCGGGTGTGCGAGCAGAAGGCTCGCACTAAAGAGCGAGACGGACGATGCGAGCGGTCGCACGAATCATCCGGTAGGCGGCGATCGCGGCGCGGCGCGAGACACGGTACGGCACGGGTCGGGCGGCAAGGCGGTTGGGTGGCGCCTTGTCTCTTCACTCTTGAGTCTTGCCTCTTGAAGCTTGACTCTTGAGTCTTCGGTCTTCCTGTCTTCTTTCTTCTTGTGGTGCACTATTGTGAGCAATGACGCACGCGTCAGAGCGAGAGCGCAGTATAAGAGCGCGGGACGACGGCAACGATCGTAACGAGCGGAGCTGTTCATCGGACGGTGTCCGAGAGCAGAATGATATTATTTACAAAATGTACACGTATTTATACAAAAAGTTACATAATTATTATTATAAAGAATTTACAAACTTAAAATTGCTTCTGATTGGCTGTTTGTTTAAAAACTTAGAAGGTTGATTCTTATTGGTTGTTCGTCTGCGCATGTTTCTGCGCAGCGCTCCATACCGCTGTGTCGCGGCCCGCGGCGCTTGGGTATAAATATACCCAGCGGCGCCGCGCGTCGTTTAGTCGACTGGCTGAGCAAATGGCGACTCTCTGTTAACGCAGGTAAGTCCCAGGCGCTCGCCGTCAGCACGAGGTGCTCATTTCCGGCGCCTCTGAAGATTGGTGATGCTGTGATCCCGTGGGGGAGAACAGCAAAGTATCTCGGGGTCACGCTGGACCGCCGACTCTCCATGGCCCCCCAGTGCTCATCGGCGGTGGCGAAGGCGAACGCGGCGATTGCGCTGCTGCGCCCGGCCTACGCGTCCCCGCAGATCCCCCTCAGGATGCGCATAGCCCTCTTCCGGACGTACGTTCGGTCCCGCCTGACGTACGCGGCACCCGCGTGGCACCACCTGCTCTCCGCACCCCAGAAAGGGTTGCTGCAGAGAGCCCAAAACCGGGTGCTGCGCCGAATTGCGGGCGCACCATGGTACGTCCGCAACGCCACTATCGCCAAGGACCTCAGGGTGGAGAGCGTGGAGGCCTTTGTGGCCCAGCTCTCTGCTAAGCTGTTCGCGCGGGCGGATGCCTCGCGCTTGGTCGAACTTACCGACCTGGCGCCCTGGCATGCCCGCCCGCCGACCGCCACCGCCTGCCGAGAGATGCCGTCCCTCCGGAGGACCCAGCGGAGCCACGTAGCCCGCCCCACCGCCCCCGAAGAGGAGGAGCCCAGGCGCATTGATGCGCCGCACCTAGCGCATTTGGCGCTCTCTGGCGCAACCGCGCCACCACCATTACGGGATTGAAATCCCCCCCCCACCTTTTTCTCCCCTCGCCGGCAAACCAGATGCCGGCGAATCGCGTCCACACCGCGTCCGGGGCCTGACGAGTGGCAGCCCTATTGCCACCCCGTCGTCCCCGGGGCGTACCTTCCCCCCCGACATAAAAGGTCGGGGCCTGGAAGTTTTTATTTTTAAACAACTTTCCCCCTTTTCCCCAGGTTGTTCGTTCCGCGGTCCGGTAAACACCGCCGACCGTTGGTCTCGGTCGGGCCTGGATTGGCATGTCGTCACTCCCTTGCTGTTGTCGGCTGCCCTACCATGGGTTTTCCCCGCGTTCTGCCGCGGGGGGTCTTCCCCCAAAACTTAATGACTCATGCGCCCAGTATTCGTACTGGGCGCGTCATCTCCACCCCAAATAGAGGGGCTATGCCCCTGGGTTTGGTATCCGCCCAAGGCCCTTTTCAGGGGCCCGGCGTCGAGTGAGAAGAGTCTCCTTCTCTCATGGCGTCGTTTAGTTTGGTTCGAGCCTTCGCTGGAATACGACGTCTCGCTGTCCTTCGGCGCACCGACTGTTGGCATGTGAAGAATGAAGAATGTTTGTGATGTGTAGTGCTACAAAGTGAAATTCTTATTAGAAAAAGTCCTGTTCGGGCTGCATCGTTGTCAAGATGAATGAAGATGCTTCCAGTCACGGATTATTATTCGGATACTCGTTTCATTCGTACGAATGTCGCATTTATCGAAGTGTTCTTTGTTTCACTCGACAAACGACGTAAAAACGCTCTTATCAGAGCGATGTTCTTGTTCCAACGTACTTCGAGCGTATGCTACTATGTTGAGCGTATTAAGCAACTATGTACCTACTTACTTATGCAACAATGTTGGTCATGAAGAGTAAACTATTGTTGTATTTAAAATGTTTTATGTTATTTATTTTTATGTTATTAATTCATTATAAAAACTAATAAGGACTTAAAAAGAGCATTTCAAATAAATTGTGTACTTTAAAATGCCGCCGATGTTGAATTTCATGTTTAAAACAATTTATATAATTTTCGAAAAAGGCCATGTTGTAGGTAATATCGAAACGCAAGTCACCTTACTTCAAAATTATAAACCATGCCAAAGGAGTTTTGCCTGAGAGTTTAATGGGTGACGTTGTGGAATTTGTAATATTTCATAAATTTGTGGTATCTCGGTTCTTAATGTTTTAATAAATGAAAACCGAAAATGTCTCGAAAATGTTTATTGAACGGAACACAATTTCACAATATAGTGTTTTTAACATTGGTTTCACTTATTACAAATAATAGTACTAACTTAAAGGCCGAAATTAAAAGTATAAAACAATTTACAAAGGCGAAAACGCGGGAAACAGTACACAGTGAATATCATCTAGTCAGATCAGTAGCGCGCGGGAGTCTGGCGAGAGCGCGTCGGACGCGACCCGCAGGACGCTTGTCCTGACGCGTTGCTGGCCAGCGGCGCGTTTGCACTGTGGTGCGAGCGAGAAGGCACGGTGTCTGGTGCACTCGTTATAATGTGTAATATTGGTAGAATATTAACCATTAAATATTCGTTAATGTGCACAAGTGTGGGCAAGTGGTACAACTTCTAAAAACGTGCTATTTTGTGTTTCCCGCCAAAAACTCCCTAAGAACTTTCAGTAAAGCTTCTACCACTTTACTGAAACGACTGACATGACTCATGAACTGTACTGACTATATATTTGGATTTTGACTACACTTTAGACTAATTGACGATATAGGAATACGGTGTTAAAAATTGAAACGAAAGTTCTATTTCCCGCCTTTTTAACTTGACACTGGCAAATGGTTATAAGCCGATGGCATATATAAAAAATCAATAACATAACCTAAAATATGTTAAACATTTTCGCATTTAAAAATAAGTATATAATCAATTTAGATATTTATAGAAAAGAAGTAAGTTTTGATATTATTGGATTCTTTTCGATGTTCGGACGTATGAGATTTTAAAATTGAATTGTTTTGTAAACTCACAGTTTACAAAACAACACAAACTGACAAACCACGATATTTAATAAATTACTGAAAAGAACGAATAAATCAAGAGACAAGAATATTTGCGATCGACCTTTCTATGAAGCACAGGTTATTAATTACCTAGTAATATGAAATCTACATAGGATAGCCGCCTCCTTTTTTGGAAGTTGGTTAAAAATGTCAAAGCCGGTAGCACAATACCATCGATAATAGAGGTACCTCTATTCTCCATGCACAATACACGAAGTATAGATTTAAAGGAGTCCGAATGGTATCTAAGGCTTTCCTTAAGTAGTATATATTATGTACCCAATAATAAACCCGGTTCATAGTTCCGGGGTAGGACACTTCGTGTAAACGTAGGTTCCACACTCACACATATGCACCGGGGAATTACCGCACTATTATTCCTTCTTTTTATTTACTTTTTTTTACCTCATACGGGGGTACGTAAAAAAAAAAAAAGCTCCGTCCCTGCAGACTGAATTTGATATCCTTAAACTAAGATTGCACCAAAGAAAGGCCATGTTTCTATACATAATGCAGTCTACACATACATACTGGAATATAGAAACAAAAATAGTGCGAATGAATAATATATTTTGGACATTTTATGGCAATGCACAGTGGTCGATTTGACCGACATCGTTGCATGAGTTCTAATACCACGTAAGTAATTTTTTTTGTGGTTTTGACTTCGATGCCATTCACTAGAGCAGTGGTTCCCAGACTCATTTGTTTCATAGACCACTTTCAAAATTTAGCTGGATCCGGTGGACCCCCTGCATCTACATTCTACATTACTACCAATTTCTAAATCTCGAAAAAAAAAGTGAAGATTAGATCTATCTATGGAAACTTCCGTTGTGGCTGAGTTTCAATGACGAATTAACAGTTTTCGAAAAAAAAGGTTAGAATTGATTGCTTGATAGGGTTAATTATTTGATAATAAAGTAGGTCCCAGTTCGGAACTATTCATTTTTTTTCTGAATTTATTTATAAATTGTCTTATTGAGAAGGTTTAATTTAGGTATTTTATTAGGTATATTATATTTATTTAAAATAACAAGCCAACATTTTAGTTCTTCACTATCGAAACCAAATTAATTTTCATGCACCCCTGCTTACGATTGTAGACCCCCATTTTCTGTCACGTCCAACGTAGACCCCCGTCGAGTCTCCCGTGGACCACTTTGGGAATTACTGCACTAGGGGATCAGAAGACGCGCTGTTTCAGCCAATCAGAAAAAAGTAAAAAGTACCTTATGTATGTCTATGGTATTAAATATACTACTATGGTACTGTGGCGGACCAATTAGCGCCACAATGAATCGCGCTATCGAAGTTTTCTAAGATCGGCACTATATATACGACATATAAAATTCATACAAGTGGGTTTCGGCCTGACCGAGCATAGCACCTCGCTCGGTCGGAGAACTCCCTTTGGGACATCCACTCTTCCCACATTGGTGACCCCGGCGTGATTGAGAGATGCGTGGGATTATTATTAAAAACAAATTGATTTGATTATTATAAGACCGATTGCTTAAATAATAAAAATGATAGCTATGATCGTAAATTGTTGTTTGATTTGTATATACCTGTTTGATTATGTAGTATAAAAAGTGGAATTAAACGTAAAATATTTACTTAGTTAAGGATAAATATTGATGAGGAAAGAAAAGGAAGGAAGAAAGTGCAATTTAATAAATAAATAAACGATTAAAAATTTATTTATTATTTAATTTTGCGTAAAAATGACGTAAGTCAGCCCGAACGGATATTAAATTAGGAAATACAACGTATGTCACAAAAATAGGATAAATTACCAATATTTATAAAAAACTAATTATTTTTTAAATTAAATCTATTATGAGGTGTATACAAAATACATAATAGTACTGATATATTATACGTTAAAAATTATTCAGTTTTTTCACTCTCCTCAAATGACTAATAAGTAGTATTATACTTATGCGACGATATTATTACATGTGGAAAATCTCTAATCTTCATACCAAAATACAAGAATATAAAGAAAAAAAAACATTTAGAAAATAGCTGCTGTTTTGAAAAAAAAACAGAGTTTCTGCTATATTTGGTTTTTGTTGTTTAATTTAAATAAGAAAGTCGAGAACAGAAATCACCATGAGCTATAGATGCATTTTGGGCTGCCCCCCGAGCAAAAAGTAAGTATTTTATTTAAAACGAGGTTACATATCATGTAACTTCGTTTTAAATAAAATTAGTAAGTCGACGAAAAATTGTTAGATTTTATTTTATTTATGTATATGTCAAATTAAAGAAGTATCTAAAAAATAAGAGTAACACTAACAAAGCATTGCTCATTTACTATTTTAATACAATCCAAAAAATATGACATGTATAACGTTAGGACCTAAGTACATACCTAGTTGGAAGATTTATAACATTTGCAGTCAGTAGTAATTAAAATACAATTTAGATTTTATCTTCACAGTTCAGTCTATTTATTATTCGTTCCAATTTTAATATTTATATTTTCTTTTAGGGTCAAAGGTTGTACATCGTTTCCCCAATCCAAAGAAATACCCAAAACAGTTTGAATCTTGGTTGAGGCTTGTCCCAAACGACTTCGATAAAGAAAATTTTGACTATTCCAAGTACAGGGTATGTGATCGACATTTTGAAGAAAATGATAGGTATACATGGAATAGGCCTATTAATAGGCTTGCAATTCAAAAAATTGCACTTACCTGGGCAGATTGGTAAGTAAGGCTTTGTAATTTATCTAGGAGTCCAGAGACGGCAGCTATAATTTATATCATTACATCCTGGGATTTATAGCTTTGCATAATAATTTAAGGTATCACACACACACAAAAGATAATATAATGCATCTTTGCCTTCATTCTGACTTACTGCATGTACTCTGTCTCTGTTTATAATAAAAGAGATGTATTGTAATAAATATTATAATATCGCTGATACAAAGATGTAAAAATATAAATTTATCTGTTGTGTGTGGTGTTCTGACTAATTCTATAGATAAATTTAATGACAATTGAGATATATCATTCTTTAATATACATATTTACATTAAAGTTGCTGTTTGTAGACTCCGTTACTTATAATGAGTATTTAATAGTACAATTTATATTTATAATTAAATAAATAATTTTAAAGTGGAATACTCATGGGTAAGTTTTATTTGTTAAATCTTATTCATCACAATATTTTTCCAGGTACACATTTTACCTCTGCAGATTCATTTAGCATTGACTTACCTTCCTCTAGTGAGTAGCAATATTATTAAATATTTAAAAATATGTATTAATATGTATCTTATCATTCTAAATCATTCTACCATCTATCATCTGTAATAGATGATAATAATATGATCAATTGATCATATTTGTTAGTTCATTATCATATTATTATGTTTGTATGGAAATAAGTACCTAAGTTAATAATAAATAAAAATAAAATAATGATTCAGGTGACCCAATGCTTAGTGAAGGTGCAGAATGTGTGATCAAAAACCCAATAGAAGTTGATGTTGCTTCAAGTAAGGATTTTAATTATTTTCTTTTAAACTTATTTATATATTGATTTCTTATGTTTACGCGAATATTGTTCATTGTTTTAAACACTTACGGATTGTGTCGCGGTGCACTTTTCATTTTCCCGACGTTTCGGCTACTTTCCAGCAGTTGTGATCACAGGAGGACTGATCTTTGAAATTAACTTATTTATAATTAAATTTAGTTTTATTCAATGAATTTAACTATTTTTAACATGTGCATTTGAAAGGGTTTTATTATATTATTTTTTATTATTATAACACTAGCAACCCTTTGCTAGCTAGATTTGCATGGGTCCAATATATTATACACATAACCTTACTCTTGAATCACTCTATCTATTGCTAAAAACGGCAATAAAATCCATTGAGTAGTTTAAAAATGTAAGCAAACATGAAAGGAATATTATACCATGTATAGATAATGATGATGAAGAGAGACACTAGATATTTATCATAGTTATTGTAAGTGAAATTAGTATTGAGTGGATAATACAAAGATTATAGTTATTTAAAACCAAATATTTTTCTATCAGGTACTTGGGGTAGGCTTGTTCATGATGTATCCATACCATACAGAGGATAAGTTTATTATGCTTCTGGTAAGTATCTTTACTACTAGGAAGTAGGAACTCTTATAGTTTTACGCTGTAACGATACATTGTTATGTATACAATTGAAGTTTTGGAATCATAACATAATAATAATTTTATGTTTTTGTTGTGACTTGTAAAGTGGAGATGTTTTGTCATTCTACCCTGTTATGTGGGGTTTTGTCGAATAGGCTTAGATATATAAATAAAGGCGAGGTTTATTAGATGTAATATTTTTCATTTTATAATTTTTTATAAAATGATAAATTTTTATCTCCCTAGCATAAGAGATACTCTTTTTTAACTTTCATAAGCATGAATAAAGATCATGCTTAAAACACTCGAGGAGGAGGTAAAATTAGGCCATGACATTAAAGAATTTTAAAAGCATATTCTATGTTCATAGGTATGGAACAGTATTTATGCGAGTCCATATGCGCATTAAATTTCTATGTACATCTGCACAATCCAGAATAAAACTATTCTCTTGTGATTAAGTTTTTTTAATAATCCATTTTTTCAGACTGTATTGGAGAAAATCTCAATTACATTCACCTGGACAAGTGTGCATTCAGCATTGTACAATCTTTTGATGGGATTAAGGAACTGGAAGAAGAAGTGAACCACGAGTTGTTAGGGCTGTGTAAGTATCTTTTTTACATATAATATAATAAAACTATTACATTCGATATAGTATGCTCATGAGCAGTCGCCAACTTATTATTTTATCGCAAGATTATTTATATCCCAATCTATACAAATAAATAAAATTGAAATGTCTGTATATAATTTTAAATTAACTGCTTTTCACTTATTTAATATGGAAGTATATGCGGTACTGACAATAAAAAATCAATTTTTAAAATTTTTGTCCGTCTGTCTGTTTGTTTCGGCTAATCTCTGAAACGGCTGGACCGATTTTCTCGGGACTTTTACTGGCAGATAGCTGATGTTATAAGGAGTAACTTAGGATACTTTTTATTCTCATCATCATCATCATCATCAATTTTTTTACCCCCAACGAAGATGGCACGGGTCAGCTAGTATGTAATAATAATGCACATGCTCTTGGTGAGGTTACTCAATTATAGCAAAAAAAGAAAGTAAATAGAAAAAGAAGCAAGAGTAAGATTAAATTTAATTTAAATAAAAAAGTAGTGATTTGTAAAAAAACTTGTATAGGTAGTTCATTAACAGTGAACTAAGAACAAAATAGTTACATTCTTCATATTACTGTCCTATTTAATTCTTTCTTTTAATTCTTTCTTCCGTTTAACAAATTTTAGTTTTTATTTTGTACATAGTGTAGACTGTAGAGTATTTATTTTGTATCTATTTTAATACATATTTAACCGATTGCGCCAGAATCTTCGAGTGTAGATATGTACGAATGAATATTTCTTTGGCACGCTCCAGTGTTCAATTTTAACTGAAAATCGGTTATCGTTTTTTTATTGGTCCATTCGAAAGATTACTTAATTACAAACGCCCGAGTAAAATACCCATGACACGTATTCCTCATATGACGAAGGCATCCACTTAGGAATGATTTTTCAAATTCAGGTGGTGAATTAGGGGAGAAAAGTTTGTATGAAACTTTTTATTCCTTGGACATATTAGAATGAAATTTCGTATGAATTGAGTACGAAAAAATAATGAGTTTAGTATTTCAGCGTTTTCTACTATTCAAACCCTATGAGAGTAAAATGAACGATGAAAGTTTTAAATTATTATAATGATATCGTTTAAAACCCAATTTCACGCTGGCGAAGCCGCGAGCAAATAATGCTAGTAATATATATTAGTACCTATAATCGGGGCAAATTTTTAACAAAAAGTGCTTTTTAGGGTTCAGTACCGAAAGGCTAAAAACGGGATTCTAAAATGCGTATTTTATTTGGTTAGAATTAGTTAGAATTATGTAGATTTGAGATTTTGTTTTCTTGTAGATATGCAACATCAGTTGTTGGTTATATTTGAAATTTGAGTGTTACATGTTCACTATTCAGGGTCAATGCTGCCTTCGAAATATAAGAAAATACCAGAGGAAGTAAGATCTCTTCGTCGCACAGTAAGGAACTTGAGTAAGGGACGTTCTTCATTTCAAACTAGATTAGATAAAGCTGAAAGATGGCTTGATTCCGTGGAAAAGATAACAAAGCCCGCTCGAATTTTTTGCAAAATGCAATTAACTCAAACGAATAAAAAAATAAGAGGACGTCGTTTTACTTTAGACGAGAAAGTTTTATCCTTATCTATCTATAAAAGAGGTCCTAAGGTCTATAATACTTTATTGTATAAACTATTTACTTTGCCTTCTCCAAAATCTTTGAAAAGGCTTCTTGCTGAAGTAAAACTATATCCTGGCACGGACAATCATATCCTTTTTAAAAATTTAAAAAAGGAAGCCAATCTTTCTGCTCCTGAAGATCGTCTTTGTTCATTGATTTTCGACGAAATGTCAATTACGCCCCAATTACACTTCAATCCTTTAAAAAATGAATTAAAAGGTTTAGATACTAACGGTAGTAGTATACCATACACAGATACTATACAGATACTAGCGGATAATTGTGGGTGCTTCATATAGGTTTAACGAACGAACGAACCTTTCTTCGTGGAATCGAAAGTCAACACCTGCTGGGCTGGTCATCAATCATCATTAAAATAAACAAGAACAACCGTTGAAGGTGAGCAAACTGTTTATTTAAAATATCTTTAATCTGTCAATAAAAGTTCTCCATAACGGCTCGATTGATCCTAACGGTATTTTATTACTATTGCAATTTATATTAGTGCAATTTAATATTAGTACTTATTAGTTGTAATAGGCATTACACCTAGTAAAAATTAGCTGTTGCCTGCAATTCGTTTGGGTAAAACAAACGGAGCCCGAATTTTTTACATTATTATCAAAATAAATAATATTTTTTTAAATACATAATCATTTCTAACGTTTATTTTCTCATTTTTCAGTGTCAAAGAAGAAATATCCCTTATTACTTGTGAGTTGTGACTGAACAGTCATAATAATATTGAAAATAAAATAAAAGGTAAGCAGGATATTTAAATTTTATCAAATATAAAAAGCAAATAACTTTTACCAATGGATATATCTCATGCCCTATTATAAGCCGACGAAGTTATCAGGACTGCTCCGCATACACTGTATAAGGCTACTAAAACTACTACTTAATAGGTAATACTTATATTAGTTTAGGCTGGGTTTAAACAGTTCAAATTATTTTGTGAATCCCTGAACTTCAAGATTAGGTATCATTTCATAAAACCATAAAGTTACTTAATAGTTCGTACACTAAACCACTGCTTTTTATTTTTCAGTATTATGAATTCAACATGTCAATCAATCTATGAAATTCTGGACACTAAAACAAGCATTAACAAAGCCAAAGCAAGAATTGAATCCCGAATATGGGAGAAACATAAGCATTGGTTGGGAGAATGGACGAAGACGCCGTGGCCGCCCTTAGAAAGAGATGTTCCGTTGTGCAAGATGCACTGCAATCAGGCTTGGGATGGCGCGGGAACGAGGTCATTGGGGGAGGCCTTGGTCCAATAATAGAAAGCATAATAGAAAGAGTTACAAGTTAAGTCGATGTTGATCCTTTAAAAGGTTGTATTTACCATCATTTCCAATATTGTCCACAATGAAACCTATTAATGCTAGTAATGCCGCTATTATTGTAGAAATATCTTTAGTTTTTTGTAAAAAATACAAAAAAAGGTTGGGAACTTTATCCCTTTAAAGGATAAACTTTGACTTAACCTATATCCCTGTACGGTACGAGCTACGTTATAAGGAATATATTATATCTTCATTTGTTATTAATTTACGATAAGTTTTATATGATAGATAAAAATCTAATTAGCATTGCATATGTATATTAATATTATCCGCACGTAATTAAAATACTCAGCCTATTTGCAATGTATTAATTTGATTATTATCTTTAATATAAAACTTATAGCAAATGAATAACTCATATGAATAAGGATATTATTAATAATAATATTCTATATATCTGATCTTAGATCAATATTGATATGTATTCTATTTTCAAGTGCATTAAAGGCGTCTCAGATGACGAAGATACTGTGATATAAGATGTCTTAAGATTTATATTAAGTGTACTGTAATATCTGATAGCGCGGGCGCGCTATCACCAAGTTGAAAATGTATACTATCTTCGCCATCTGTGATAGTTCATACAAACTGTACAGCAAGCGATATTGCATCTAAACATAAAATATCAAATTATCTATGCCATCTATGATACCCCTTAAAAAAACTTATAGAATTATCTTAATCTGGTTTGAGAGTTTCGCTGATCGTCAGCACCAGCTTAGCCTACTGCTACTACTTAGTGATATTTACAATTAATTAATGTTATGTAAAAACTATAAAGAATTGTTTTTGTAGCTTGAGCGGGAATATACAAAACTTGGCCATATGCACTAAATTAATATCAGATCTTCGAGATTAAGCCGAACACTTGCCAAATTTTCGTAGTGTTTTTGCAATAAAAAATGAAACACGGTCAGGTTTTTTTTCTATTCCTGGTTAGGCCCTAATTTATTTTATTGATTTATATTTTAGATAGATAATCAAGACGGAGATCCTCCTCCTTTTTCCAAACTCATGTTCTTTACAAATACATGATTTTTTATTTCCCATGGGGTTCTAAAAAGCAGTTTAAAGATAATAAAACTAAATTATTAAGTATAATGGTAATGATATTATGTAGTGCTCCAAATATTGATACATAATTCGATTTAGATTTAATGGTAAACATTGAATGTTTTCATAATATAGTCCTAATATTTAGCTTAAGTTAAATATGGGAAATCAAAAGGAACACGTTGTATATATTAATTATTGGTGATAATTCTATATGAAATTATACCTGGCAAGATTTATTCAATATTATCAACTCTTTATGTAAATTCCTAGTCACATGTTACAGGAATTTGACATTGGTCGCATGGTTTTAATATGTTTATGAGTTAAAGATAGTTTAAAACTTGGAGTGTATTCAAAAATTATATAAAATTTAAATAATTTTTTTTGTAGTAACGTAGATTCTAAGTTTTGTAGTAACAAAACTTAAATTTTTATTGATCGTAATGATGTTCTCATGTTTAACTTATGTTTTTTTTATTCTCAGCAGTAAAATGCCATTTTTATTTACTGATAAAACAAAAAGAATTACGGATTAATTTATTTTATTGCATATAATTTATTCAATAGTATTAAGAATGTAAAGTTGTAAACTCAGTTCAGACCCCATTTAATCTAAACGTAAGCAAAATGTTTAAATTCCACCAAATCATTGTGTGTATTTCTTTATTGCACGGAAAACAAGTGACATTTGAATAAGTAGCTTTATAAGTATTCGCTTACGTTTAAATTAAATTGGATCTAAGCAGAGTATAAGTAGTATAACGTGTTTAAACAATAATCATTTTCCATTTTCATATGTGAAAATAAAATATTTTACCTTTTTGGTTAAATTTTGTATCGTTTTGTTTTATTGTCGGATTTTTATGTTTCAAAGGTTTTATTTTTGTGAGAATTGTGTATTTGCTAAGGAAACTTAACAAATAAACACTGTTCTTATGAAAATCAAGGTCTTTGAAACATAAAATTCTGACATACAAATTCCGTAGATTTCGTATTGAAATCTATACCTATAAATATATATACCTATATATAGGTATGTAGTGCAACTGCATCTTAACCAGGTGGCGCTAGGAGCTACATCAAAGCTTCATTTTTGAACCGTCAAACAGGGGAAGTTGCTTATCTACTTCAGTAGTACTACTTATTATTATCTATGCTTTTCTGCCACTAGCTGCGAAACTATTCAGGACGTACCGATACTATTATTATTATTACTGATTATTACACGTAAACATACGCTGCCTCGCGAATTTTGAATTTAATTAAATTAAGTTGAAATATAAATTTATTTATTTAAAATTAATTCTAATAAAAAAATGGGGAGGTGCTGTGCTGTTCATGGTTGTTTTAGTGGCCGAAAGACAAGTGATAATGTGGGAAATGTGGCTTTATTTAAAGCACCAAAAGTGAGTTACCTCAAAATACAATTGAAAATTTATGTTAATAACAAACAATTTAAAAATTTTGGTAGTTTTTAATAATATTTGAAAAACATATTCATCTGGTGAAATATGTACCTAAATATAATTTTTTTTAAGGATGTTCATTTGCGAAGTAAATGGAGCTCTGTTCTGGGCCAAGAATTAAAACCTACCAGTTTAATTTGCGAATTACACTTTAATGCAGAGGATGTGATAAAAAGTAGAGAGATCTTGAAAGATGGTAGCATATACGTCTATGAATACCAGAAAGTTCATTTGAGAAAGAAAGCTGAGCCTAAATCAAACGTTGCTAATGATGACACTGAAAACAATAGTATCTTGTTGTCGGATAATGATCTTCAAAATACCTCCGATATAATTCATGATGAGACAATTGGTGATTGTAGCCTTAATTGTGTTGAGACAGCCAACGTTAATGAAATTATAAACGAAACAATAGAGCCTAAAAATGGTAATTCTGCAAATGCGAATTTTCTTATTGGTACAAATACTGTTATTAATGATGACAATTTGCTTGTTGTAAATGAGCCTGAAGAGTTTTCTTTTCATTCAATAGAAAGAATTTTAGAAGCTCAGCCACTGCGTAAAAATTGGAGTTGGACCGTCATAAAAAAATCTTTTGTTTCGTTGTCATATATAAGTTCAAAATCAGAATTAATTTGTCATGTTAAAATTAATACGGATCTTAAAGTAACGGTAAAAAGCTTCAGTGGAAATAAATTAAATTCATTTAATCATTTCAATAATATAATACAATGTTTTTACGTTATAGGTAATTAATGCAAAAACTAACATCAAAATTGATATGGATGTAAATATCTCTGCAATGACTTGTGTTTGGCAATTGTTAAATTCCTTGGAAAACACCTTTTTCTGCAGTGGAACTGGATACAATGACAGAAAGTAACTATGAATTTAGACACTTAAATTTAATAACAATGTTATTATAAATTTATATTTCTACTATCACAACTGAGTAATAAAAATTTCAAGTGATATTTAAAATAGCATTGAATCTTTGTATTTAATTTTTACAGATGTTCGGTCACTTGTACTGGTGTATTATTACCAGAGGAACAGTATAAAAAACAAGTGATGGAGTATAGATGCATTGCTTGTCGAAAATTGAGACGTTTCATTCAAAAACGTAAGAAAGAAACAGCAAATAATGATGCTCAGTTGATGACTTTTAAGCACCGCTATAATTTACAACACAGACAGCTGAATCGAATTGTTCACATGGTAAATTTTTGTTTTTGTTTAATTCTAAATTAACATCTTGCAACCAATAAATATTACTTGCAAATAAACACCTGCAATAAGGCTCTTTTAAAAACTGAATTTGGAAAGACGTTATGTTTTTATGAATATGTTTAAGTTGATAATTAAATTTGATTAATTTTTTTCATCTTCAACGTTTGACATAGTTGTGGTCATTCTATATTGTTCGTATTTATTTTCTTAAAATTTTTGAATATTTCTTTTTTAGAATAAAAATTTAAAGCAACAATTAGTAAATTTAAAAAATCTGTGTGCTGAAATTAAAGAAGAAGTTTTGACTGAGAAAATTGCTGATTTACCAGCTTGATGATGAAAATGTTTCCAGACAGGTACATTCTTATCAAAAGCACGAGAATTCTTTACAGCATGACATTACTGGAATGCTTACTTCAGAATTTTCGATTAATAACTAATTATGACTTATAATTTTTTTATAGACTATCATCGACTTTGACACGTTTCTGAGGAATTGGGAGACGAGAGCTAAAGAGAAAATAGCACAACTGAAACAAAGGAAAAAAGATGGTGACCTAGTTAATGTGGAAAAGATGAAGAGTTATTATTTATCTATTATAGCATGTACTCTCACTGGACTAAAAATTTGGGGTCTACATTGGAATTGATGGACTTTTTACATTCCAAATGAAACTATGCGTGATGACATCCAGATTAACACAAGATATGCTAGAAGTAGGGTTTTAAGCTTCTTCCGCTGTTGATGTTCTGCTTATAATTCTAATCATTGGATAACGTAATCATATGATTTTAGAAATTTTTTGGGATTGCTCGAAGTGCATGTGGGTGCAATGATCATCCTGATCCTATTTTATTTTCCCAAGTTTTTCGATTGCTTTGCTTGTACTCATTGGCAACACCTCCAAAAGGATCCAATGTGACTGCAGGAGAATTATTAGGATCTTTGATGCAGACTAGAAAATCCTTTGAAGCTAGTAATGTTGAGAAAGAAAATTGGAGTAAAAAAATTGATGCTATCATTGAAAATGCGTGTGATGATACCAGTAGTACGGAAGCAAATAATGATACTGATGTGTTTCATCATTTTTAGTAATGTAAATGATGATAATAATATATATTATAACACGTAACAATGAAGTGCCTTTGAATTCAGTGGATCCCAGATATGAACACGATTATGACATTGCTCAAACTAGCAGTTATGGCATTTCATACATTGCGGGATATGTAGCATGTAAAAGTAGTCGCTTTACCAAATGCTTTGATTGCGTACAACCTATGCAATCAAGTGTAGTGAAGGCTCATATTTAACAAAAACTTCTTTATTATTTCTTTTCCACCAAGTATATTTCTCGTGATACTGAAATTAATAGGCATTTGGCAATAATTATTAAAAATATTTCAACTAGTAAATTTTGTAGTTTTAAGACAAATTAATTTGTAGTTTCATTTACTTAATTTATTTGAATTTTTTTTTTCAGCACTTGTCTATTTTTTAATTGAATAAAATTGTATGGTGTCGGCTAATTTTTGTTATTAATTATTTATTGTTTATTTATTAACACCAGATTTTTACAGCTTTACAGATTATCTCTTAACCTGCTCTATATAGGTTTAATGTACTTCAAAAAGTTGTAGAAATTTTCTAGAACTTATTTTGTTACGTTTCTCAGAATATTTTTTCCAAAGGTGTCAATAGTAAAAAGAAAGTCCCGTGTGAGGATTTAAACGAAACTTCAAAAGTGGCGCGCTCTACCGGCAAAAAAATCTGCCCCCTAAATTGAGACCATTTGTTCAACATTACGTTCGGACTCCTTATATCTATACTTCGTAGCACAATAGGTCCCTGCTTCGTTTGACAGTTCTCATTTCATGGCTATGTCGAAATGGGAGTTTTGTCGGGGAATTCAATGGGCGACGTTTGGATTTTGCATTTCTTTCATTAATTTGTGTTATTTCGGTTCTTAATGTGTAATATTGGTAGAATATTAACCATGTAACAGAACGCATCTGAACGTTTCGCGACAGTAAATTTTATTAAAGTGAATGCGACCGTAAGTGTGTGGTCCGCGCTCAACCAATGAGACCGCGGTTGCTAGGGCAAAGGAAAGTTGTAAAAAAAAGGTAGTCATTTTTGAATGGGATAAGAAGTTTTAACCGGGACTCTTGTGTTTTAGTTTTTATGTGTAAAGTAAGGCCAAACGAGACGAGATAAAAAACGTAAATAAACCGACCGCTACTGAGTTAAATTATGAATGTGAGTTAATATTATATCTGTCCTTATCACTCGTATGCAATAATGACGTCAGTTGGTCGACGACAGCTGTCGTAGCGTGTTTCGTGGTACAGGAAAGCGGCCAATGTCGCAGTTGTCAACATTTGGTCCGCCAAACAATTGTGAACAAGTTCATTCCGGTTTGGATTGCGTTCGAAGTGATACATATTTTTTCGTCTCCGTATTTACTTGGTTTTTTGTTGTTATTATTCCGTTTCGGTTAGTTTAATTTTTGATTTTTGCTGTTATTGTAAGTGCTTAGTTGTTGATTTTAATTATGGAATCACAGCCTGGCGGCACTAGACAACCTTTGAAAGAAATCAATTCACCACTCAAAGCGTCCATAGGTAAGTTAATTTATTAATTCATTTGCACTTGAACTATTACCATAATTTTGATTTTTATGGTTCCATACCAAAAAAGATAATTTTTATATAATAATAAGAAAATAGTCTAAAATTTACCATTCCTCACATTTGTTTTATTTACAGCGGACGTATTTTACATCTAATGAAAAAGGAATGGTCAATAATGTGCACAAATACGTGAAGCAAACTTGGCTTACTGATGAATATACGTACAAAACAAGTATAATGGAGAAAACAGCGAGCATTTTGGGCATAGGTGTCGCTTCCGTATATAGAATTATAAAAGAATATGCAACAACTGGGAATGTACAAAGCCCAACAACAACCAAAAAAAGGGTCACATTCTCGGAAAAAGTGGACGAGTTTGATAAACAGGCCATACGAAAGAAATTTCATAGCTTTTATCTGAAAAGCGAATTACCTACATTAAAAAAAGTACTCCAAGCTGTCAATGATGATGAAGAATTACCTAACTTTTAGAGATCGACTTAAAATTTAAGTATATAAAACGACAAAGAAACAATGCTTTAATAGACAGAGACGACATTATACTATGGCGAATGAATTACTTAAGAAAGATTAAAAAATACCGAACGGAAAATCGCTCTATATTCTATATGGATGAAACATGGGTGATTGCAGGTTTGTCAAATAATTGTGCCTTTATTATGTTAATAAATACTAGCTTTTGCCCTTACTTTACTTACTGCCTCCGTTGCCGAGTGGGCTGAGCGTGGGCCCTTAATCTGGAGGTCGCGGGTTCGGTTCCCGCAGGGGACACACATACTAAAAAGTCACTTTATTTGTTGTTCTCTCGTTGGGTTTCTGTTATCGATAAGCCTTGCAGGCCACAAAATAAGAAGATGACTTACTAAAATAATTAGAATTTTCGGCAGTGCATATCACTGGTAATGTAAAACTTATTTCGTTTTCAGGGCACACTGTTTAAAAAACTTACTTGGATACTACAATAACTTCAAAACGGCAAGCTTTTATGGAGGGACTGAGTACGGGTGCAAAGAACCCTACTTCAAAGGGCAGAGGACTGATTGTGGTGCATATGGGAAATGAAAATGGTTTCACAGAGGGGGCTGATGATGTATTTGAGTCAAAAAACACAGGTGATTACCACGAGTCAATGGACGCGAACCGCTTTGAGCAGTGGTTTGAGAATATTTTACCAAAACTTGGTGAAAATGCTGTAGTGGTACTGGACAATGCTCCTTACCACTCAAGACGCCAAGAAAAAACACCCACCAGAGCATGGAGAAAAGCAAGTATTCAAGAATGGCTGCGTAATAAAGAACTAAGCTATGATGTAAAAGACGTAAAGGCAGAACTTTTAAAGAAAGTGAATGATGTAAAGGCGAACTACCAAAGATACGCTGTGGATGAGCTCGCCAAAAAATTTAAGGTGGAAGTCCTAAGACTGCCACCTTATCATTGCGAGCTCAATCCCATTGAACTCGTATGAGCTGACATAAAGGGACACGTAGCTCGCAATAATACTACATTTAAATTTGAAGATGTGAAAAAACTGCTACAAGAGGGGATCCAACGTGTATCTGCTGATAAATGGCGAAATTGTGTGGATCATGTAATAAAAGTCGTGGACAATTTTTATAGCAATATTGACAACATGATTGATAATACAATAGATAGTTTTATCATAAACACAGCTTACTCGGACTCTTCCGATGAATCATCTTTGTCTAGTACAGACGACAGCGATTAAAATTAGAACTTTATAATAATTTATTCAAATAAAAATGTTTTGAACCCCTGAAAATTTGTTTACATTCTTTATCTCGTCTGGTTGGCCTTACTTTAGTTTTTTTGTATTGAGAACACTTATGTGTGTAATGTTTTGCTAAATAATAATAAAGTGTTACATACTGACGTCGGACTTTTAATTTACGTGTAATAGAACTACAAATGGCGCCCAACGTGGGGCCGAACCACAAAACTTTCGTCGCGTTTAGTGTCGTGTAAACTTGGTGTAAACTGTGTAAAGTAACATTTGCGTACCTACTACACTAGGAAGTGTACATAGTTTACACTATGCCGCTTACACGCAAAGCGACTGCGAGTGAACGCGATCGTGAGATCGATGACGAAACGCGTCAGGACACGCATGCCGACAGCGATGCCCGAGCTTCCTCCCCGGGGGATGATCGTCTGTTTCAATTCCTTGAAGCCTTTGCCAAAGCACAGGCGGAATGAAACAGAAAACTCTTGGAGTGCATCGCCGCACAGTCTGTCCGAGCGTCTGATCATCATGCTCACAGTCACACAGAGTCACCGGTTCCATTCCCGGTAGTCAATCCAGTGATGTCGCAGGGTGGCAATTTTTTCAAATGTACAGCACGATTTGACGGGGCCTGCGACAATCCCGAAACTTTGGAAGCGTTCCTGGATGTGGTGCTAGTCTTCAATGAGTGCTCTAGCGTAAGTGACGAACACGCTTTACGAGGGCTGCCTATGCTGCTGACTGGAGATGCCGCTGTCTTCTATCAGGGAGTCAAAAGTGACGTCAAGTCTTGGGAGGATGCCCTACATCGACTCAGAACCATGTACGGCACGCCGCGACCCGCTTATAAACTGTTTCGCGATGTTTTCGCGTCCGAACAAGGGACGGAACGAGGCCACGTCTTTATCGCGCGTTTGAGGGCGACGCTATCGAAAATGCCTTACGAGCTGTAGGATCTAGTCAAAGTGGACATCATATACGGGTTGCTGGATCGACGAACACAAACGTATTCAACCTGACGCAGTGTCGAACGTTGAACAGCTGGTCGAGAAGGCCAGAGTGATTGAGGAGTCGCTAGTGGAGTCAACGTCGCTGACGCCGAAGCCGCCGCAGGTGGCAGCTGGCCGGAGTGTAACACGACGGGGTCAACGGCCGCCGCGCAAACGCGCGCCACTATGATCGCGCCACAGCAGTTGCGCGCCGCCAACGCCGCAGGTCATTGCCCTCGGCGAATACTGTGTCAAAGGATAATGGCAACTTTACTTGTATGAATGGCCATACTGATTGTAATTGTTTACATTCTGACAAAATGTTATCAATATGTAAACATGATATTACATTACAGGCTAGTGGTGACATTTCACATTTAGGTACCTCTGTTTACATTGATAGTTCGAGTAAACAAATATCAAAGGAGAGTGACAGTACTTTGCTAAGTAATTATTATTATTTTGATGCTGGTTTAAGGACTTTTTTTGCGGATGTAAATTTTTATTCACTTGATGCCAATGTTAATGCGAAGTCTGTTGATACGAATTGTTATGGTTTGGAAGACGGTGTTATTGTTAATTCTGCCGATGCCCGGGTCACTGCTCGGCCTATTTTAGATATTGGGATTTTAGGGTTCCGTGGAACGGGCTTGATAGATACCGCCGCAAAGCGTAGTATTGCGGGTTATACTTTGTATCGGTTACTGAAACGTCTTAATCATCCGTTTCGCGACAGTACAATGTCCGTTTAGCTTGCTGACGGCGTGGTTTGTGATTTACCGGTCAAGTTTACCGACGTTGAGGTAAAATTAAAGGATTTAGCGGTAAATATCTTTCGTTATCTTTCCGGACGCGAATAATTATGAAACGCTCCTAGGTATAGATTTTTCATGAAAGGCGCGGTTAATCTTAGATTTAGCGCACAACACGTGGTATAGCGCTCATCTGCCTCAGGATTTTTACCCTTTGCAATGCGAAAGCTCGCATAACTATGTGGGTTGCGCCGCTACGGATGTTTTAAGGTCGGACGAGGGTGTTATTTTGTTTCCACCACAGAAGGACGATCTGGTGGCAATACTGCAGAAGTATCAAGATATTTTTCGAGAGCAGGGGGAGCCTACCTCTTTCGCTGAGCACCGGATCGACACAGGTGAGCATCCACCTATAGCTGTGCCGCCTTATCGCCTCACGCCGGCGAAGAAAGCTATCATGGAGGCTGAGATAGAACGCATGCTATCTAAAGGAATCATCGAGTGTGAGTCTGCTTGGGTAGCTCTGGCTCTCCTAGTTCCAAAGAAGGATGGCTCCTTCAGGTTTTGCGTCGATTACCGGAAGCTCAACGCCGTCACTAAGAGTGATTCATACCCTTTACCCGTCATCGACGATTTGTAACAGTACACAGGTAAGAGCTGTTTTATGAGTACTATCGACCTTCGATCTGGGTACTGGCAGGTCTGTGTCAAGGAGGAAGACCAGGACAAGACTTCGTTCGTCTCGCACTTCGGAATTCATCGTTTTAAGCGTATGCCGTTCGGGCTACGCAACGCCCCTGCGAATTTACAGAGGTTAATCGATAGATTTCGATCAGGAGCCTCTGTCAAGCATGTGACCTTGCTAGGGTACATTGATAATCTAGTTATACTATCAGGATCCTTTGAGCAGCATCTGCAGGATCTTCAGGCAGTATTTGAGCGCTTACGTGAGTTTAAACTTCGTGCCAATCGTGGTAAGTGTGTTTTAGCACGAGAGAGTGTCAAGTATCTTGGGCATATCATTTCTCAAGGAGTGGCTCCTGATCCTGACAAGGTCAGCGCCGTGGTGGAACTGAAAGCCCCTACTTCCGTCAAACATCTTAAATGGTTCGTGCAGACCTGCTCATGGTACCGGAAGTTCATTCCGCACTTCTCACTTCTCGGGCTACCGGCCCGCTCGTTAACAGATCTAACCAAGAAAAATCGACGCTGGCAGTGGGGAGAGACGGAAGAAAAGTCTTTCGAGGAACTTAAATCGCGACTTGCCTCTAGTACTATACTTCAGCAACCTAACTATGATGAACCATTTATCCTCAGGTCAGACGCCAGTGCTTACGCTCTAGGAGCTGTACTAGTCCAAGGTGCCACGCCACAGGAGGAGCGACCGACAGATTATGCCAGCCGGTTGCTTACCTCAGCTGAGCGGAATTAATCGACTACAGAGAGGGAATCACTCGCCGTAGTCTAGTGGCTTTAGAGAAGTTCCGAGGATATGTTGATGGACATCCAGTTCGTGTTGCCAGCGATCATTAACCATTGAAGTGGTTGCTAACGCTGAAGTCTCTAACTGGTAGGTTGGTCAGGTGGGCAATGAAGCTCCAGGCTCTTGATTTAATTGTCGAGTATACACCAGGAAAATGTAATGTCGTAGCTGACACTTTGAGTCGACCTGCATGTGACGATGAGGTTCAAGCTGTCTGCGAGGTTTGCATGGTAATAGTGGACACCCCGTGATGGGAAGCTGCTTACTTACGTGAGTCATAGTTAGCCGATGCGGAAGTGTCTAAGATCTTGTTGGACCTGGAAGGCAAAGACGAAGTTAATAGTAGTCGATGGACTGAGAGAGGTTACCATCTTTCCCAGGGTGTTTTGTACCGCTATGTAGAAGACGTCGAGTCTGAAGAGCCGCAACTCGTCGTACCTGCAAACCTGCGAAAAGAAATTATGGTCGAGTGTCACGATGCTGCAACTGCTGGTCACCCAATATTACCCAGACGTATTATTTCCCTGGAATGGGAAGGTATACAGTTACTGAGTATTTGAAGTCGTGCTTCGAGTGCCAGCGTTATAAACCGGCGAACACGAAGCCAGCTGGCCTCTTGCAGACTCCCGTACCTGCGCAGCGATTCGAAGTCCTTGCTATGGACCTGTTCGGATCGTTACCGAAAGGGCCTAGAGGAGAGCGTTGGGTGTTTATCCTAGAAGATACTACTACTAAGCTCGTGGAAATGTTCGATCTTGTTGAGGCTACTGCGGAAAGTTGCGCTAAAGTCAATACTTTAGCGCAACTTTCCGCACACTTGAGCAGGTGTTTTTGCGTTATGGCGTACCGCGTCGGGTGATATCAGACACTGGTGTCCAGTTTGTGACTGACGTCATGCAGCAGGCGATGTATGTTCTGGGCGTCAAACAGTCACTTGTGCCGTTATATCACCTCGAGGCCAATCCGGTCGAGCGAAAGAACCGCGATCTGAAGACGCAATTGGCAATCTTGGTCGAAGGACATCATCAACAGTGGCCTGATGCATTGCCTTTCATCCGGTTCGCAATGAATACATCCATTACGCAAGCCACTCAGCAGACGCCTGCATATCTCACTTTTGGAAGAGAGCTTCGCTCTTATATAAATGCTCGTACCGATCTCCGATCCATCATCGAAGCGGAGAACTACGTACCGCTGGTAACGCCTTATCTCCTGAGGGTTGCTAGTACCCTGAAGCAAGCTAAGGAGACTATTGAGCAACAGCAAGATCGTCGGAAGGCTTATAAAGACGCTACGCGCAGCAGTGAAGATTCTCTAGAGCCTGGTGATCTCGTATTGCTGAAGTCGCACGCTCTTAGCAACGTTTCTAAAGGTATCGCTAAGAAATTCTTACTTAGGAGGGATGGACCCTACGTAATTTCTAAAAAGGTTAGTGCTACGTCTTTTATTTTGGCTTTGCCGGATAAGCCGGATGAGACTATAGGCAAATATCATCGTTCCGATTTTCGATTCACGAATTTCCTGAGCCCGTAGCTCCTAAACGTGCTCGAGGTAGGCCTAGGAAGGTTTGATCGTCGCGTTGTTTACCGCTAGATAAAAAAGGGGGAGGATGTAACAGAACGCATCGCGATGTTGTGAACGATCGTGATGAACGATCGCAACGTTTCGCGATGGTAAATTTTATTAAAGTGAATGCGACCGTAAGTGTGGTCCGCGCTCAACCAATGAGAGCGCTGTTGCTAGGGCGTGGTTGCTAGGGCAAAGGAAAAATGTAAAAAAAGGTAGACATTTTTTGAATGGGATAAGAAGTTTTAACCGGGACTCTTGTGTTTTAGTTTTTATGTGTAGTTTTTTTGTATTGTGAACACTTATGTGTGTTATGTTTTGCTAAATAACAATAAAGTGTTACATACTCACGTCGGACCTTTAATTTACGTGTAATAGAACTACAACCATTAAATATTCGTTAACGTGCACAAGTTGTGGGCAAGTGGTACAACTTCTAAAAACGTGCTATTTTGAGTTTCCCTCCAAAACTCCCTAGGAACTTTCAGTAAAGCTTCTACCACTTTTCTGAATCGACTGACATGTCTCATGGACTGCACTGACTATTTATTTGGACTTTGACCAGACTTTAGACTTGCCGATTTAGGAATACGGTGTTAAAAAATTGAAACGAAAGTTCTTTTTAACTTGACACTGGCAAATGGTTATAAGCCGATGCCATTTATAAATAAAAAAAATGACAAAATGCACTACGTCACATGATTTGATTGGTCTTAGGGGCGTTTCATTCCTTCTCTGAAGGACAAAATAGCGGACTATTTAGTTGGAAATGCCCGTAGGCTTGTGCAATCTTTTTTGACATTTTAATTATTTTAATTGTGTTTTTAAAAAGTTCTAATGTCAAAATGATTACCATGACTAACGAAAGTTAAAGTTCATAATATCCCCGCTGGCTGGTCAGCAGGGCTATTACCTAACTTCGTTGGAATTCATGTAAATGCTTGTATAAATTCTCCCAGCCAATTGATGTCGGGGTATTACGCAACTATGTACTTACCTATGCAACTATGTTGGTCATGAAGGGTGTTGTTGTATTGAATTTTACGTTTTGTTGTGTGTATTAGCACCATGTACCTAATCTATTAAAATTTTATGCTATTTATTAATTATAAAAACTAATAAGGACTTAAAAATAGCATTTCAAATAAATTATGTAGGTATATAACACCGCCAATGTTTTAATTTCATATGTGTAGTGTAAGATCGAACCGCAATATTGTATCTTTACTTCAAAATTTTAAACCATGCCAAACAATAACATAACCTAAAATATGTTAAGCATTTCTCATTTAAAATAAGTTTAATCAATTTGGATTTTTATAAAAAAGATATAAATTTGATATTATTGGATTCTTTTCGATGTTCGGACTTAAGAGATGCCATGATTTTGTTTTGTATTTTTGATTGTTTTGTAAACTCACAGACCACTATATTTATTACGAGTGAAAAGAACGAATAAATCATGAGACAATAATATTTACGATAAGTACACACACCGACATATTTAGCGGAACATAAAATAAAGGTTTGATATCAGTATCATATAAGGTTGCTGGCTGGTTTATACGTCATTTAATTTAAAAATAAATATTTTCAAATTAAGAAAACAACCGAACATCACATTTTATGCAATTGTTTTAATTTTATTCAAATACACCTTATCTGGAGCGAACTTCGAGTATTTCTTCCTTCTGAGTTTGATTAAAAATTTCATTGAAATACTGTTTTTTTTAGTTTTTTTTTAATCGCGTATCTTTTTGGAGTTGAGGACTGAATTATGCCTGACTTAGCCCCAACGGAGATTGCCAGGGCACTCGAAATGCGGAGAAATGGTCAAACCTACAGAGTGATATCCAGAGATCTTCGTTGACCAGTTTCAACGATCCATCGTAGTATCCAACGGTTTAGGGAGACCGGTACTTATGTGAGAAGAGCAGGACAAGGCAGAAAAAGACGCACTTCGAGTAGGGATGATCGTTTCATTCGGCTTCGTGTACGTAGGAACCCCCGTTCGACGGCCGTCCAAGCCCGATATGAGTTAGAAGCAGTGCGGGTTGTAACCGTAAGTGAGCGTACGGTACGAAGAAGGTACGAAGAAGCTGGTTTGGGTTCATTTGTGCCCGCCAAGGCTCCAAGGCTCGAGGTAAATTATCGTAGAAACAGGTGAACTTTTGCTCAGGAACATCGTCTTTGGAACGCGGACCAATGGAGTAAGTATTGTTTAGTGTGGAGTGCAGAATTCTCTTAAATCAAAGTGACGGCAGGCAAAGAATATACAGACGCAAAGGAGAACGATACATTCAGACAAATTTTGAAACTACAGTTGCATACGGTGGTGGATCAATAATGGTTTGGGCGGGCATTTGTTTGGGAGCTCGCACAGACTTGGTAGACTTGGTACAGAGGGAGTCTGACTGCAGACCGCTATATCAGAGAAGTTTTAGAAGAAAATGTCGTACCGTTTGCCCCATATATCGGTGACGATTTTGTTTTTATGCAGGATAATGCTCGGCCGCATACCGCTCGGGTAACTCAAGCTTATCTTAATGATATGAATATCACTGTTATGGAGTGGCCTGCGAGATCACCGGATATGAACCCAATAGAGCACGAGCACTTGCTGAAAAGAAAAGTTAAGTCCAGAATTCCAGCTCCTGCCAACGTGGGTGAACTGCGAATCGCCGTAGTTGAGGAATGGCGGAGACTATCCCAGGAGACCATCGATAACATCATTCTCAGTATGCCTAGACGGGTAGAAACTTTAATAAGAGCATGTGGAGGAAATACGCGATATTAATCACCATTTTTCTAATTTAATTAATTGTTATTTTAATATTAATTTTCACTTTTCCCGGTTACATGAAAAGTTCAAAAATGTACCATTTTTCACAAATAGCCTTTACTCGCAAAATCTGTTCTTAATGTGATCTCATTTTAAGTAAAACAAATGAAACTTTAAATAACAAAAGAAGTGTAGTAAGTAGATTTTAAAATAAAACCATATTTTTTTAATTATGGACCTATTTTTGTGTTCCGTTAAATATGCCGGTGTGTTTACGAAGCACAGATTATCAATTACCTAGTAATATGAAGTCTACATAGGATAATCGCCTCCTTTTTTGGAAGTCGGTTAAAATGTCTGTGCTTCGTTTGACAGTTCTCAATTCATGGCTTATGTCAAAATGCACTACATCACACGATTTTATTGGTCTAAAAGGCGTTTCATTCGTTTTCTGAAGGACAAAATGGCGGACTATTTAGTTGGACATGCCCGTAGGCTTGCGCAATCTTTTTTAACATTTTAACTTAAGTACATAACTTATCAATTGGCTGGGAGTATTTATACATTTACATAACCTCTCTAACGTACACTGTACCATTTTCACCCCGACCCGAAAGTTTTAGAGTGTTCTATGTAGAAAGATCTAGAAAGCTGAGACCAGCTGTGTCATCTTTGGCACAGTTGTTAGGATACTACATAGGGCAATATTATAGTAACTTGGACCAGTTTGCCTCCCTATTGGAGCAACTGTTAGTATAGAATATCATAGGACTATAATATATAGAATATATAAATATAAATCTACAAGTATTATAAGTACAAATACAATTTACATCTGACGCGTTCCCCCAAATAATCTACAAACTAAACTATATATTTACATTTTGCAATCTATACAGTATACAATAAACACCTGACTTTTCACCTAAACACGTTGAAAACTAAAATACATATAAAACAAATAAAATGGCGACGGTACACACCCCGCTCAATAAAAACTTAAAAAAACCCACACCGACTATCCATGGAGGGATCGATGACTGGCAGTAGTAGTAGCGGAGGTAGTAGCCGCCGAGGTAGTCCAGTAGTCGATGACCGTGTTCAGTACTTTGTCGACTCTCTTGACGCCCTCCTGGCTGAAGCATCAAATACGGTGAAAAACAGTATATATTTGCTGAACCAGACTAGGAACATGAGGGGCGAGTTAAAGGCTGGTTTAGCAAATAACCTTACTAAAATTTCCAATCACACAGGGAAAGTCGCCTTGTTAAGTAGGCAAAGGACGGGAAGGGTAAATGAAAATACGGTAACTAGGGAAGCAGAAGTACAGTGCGAAAGGGATGCGGTGCAGGAATGTCGGAAAGAATGTGAATGTAAGGAAGTAATTATCGAGGTATATAGAAGAATGAAAGAATTGATGAATGAAAAGGTAGAAAGTATAAAAGATTATATAATGGAAATGAATTTAAAAACACTTGAATCAATAAAGAAAGAAATAAGATCAAACTATGAAGAAGTGATAGATGGAAATAAAGAAAATATCGATACGGTAGTAGGAGTAGTGGAGCAGTGGAGGACCGATGCCCCCACGAACTCACGACCCGCGACATACGCGAGTATGGTGAGTGGCCGGGGGGAAATCCAAACTACACCACCGGGCCCCAGGCGCATGATCCTCCACTCACTGGTAGTTACAGATAAAGAAGATTTTATGACGGGATCAGAAATAGTAGAAGAGATAGGAAAAGTTATAGACGCAAAAAATGAAGGAATAAAAATAGACCGAATAAGAAAAGGGAAAGATAGAAAAGATATTATAGGTATTAGTAATAGAAACGATAGAGATAGGGTTAAAGATAAAATAGAGAAAATTGGAGGTAAACTCGAAGTACAGAGCATAGAAAATAAGGATCCGCAGGTTGTGCTGTATGGGGTGCTTAAGTCAAACAGATGAAGACCTCTATGACGCAATAAGAACGCAAAATAAGCACCTCATACAGCATATCCTGGACGGGGATGAGGATAGGATTAAGGTTAAATATAGGAAGCGTGGAAAAGACGATGGAACCGAGCACGTGGTGTTGACTGTGTCGCCGGAGATGTGGCTGTGGTTTATCAAGGCGGGTCATCTATACATAGACATGCAGCGTGTTCGCGTCGCCGACCAGTCCCCCCTAATACAGTGCTCGAGCTGTTTAGGATACGGACATGGGAAGCGATTCTGCAGTACCGCCGAGGAAAGGTGCAGCCATTGCTCCGGGACGCACCATCAGTGAGGACCGCATAGCTGGCAACAAACCATGCTGCATGAATTGCAAAAAAGCTGGAAATAACGATTTAGAACACAATGCATTCAGTGCGGAGTGTCCGGTCCGGCAAAAGTGGGAAGCTATGGCGCGTGCAATAGTTGCGTATAGTCCAGAAGAACAATAGTGCCAGTACTGTCAAAATCTAATTGGATGTATATTAAACTGTACTTAATAACATCAATAGACATACAAGACAAGTAGACAGTACGACATTGTTAGAAAAACCTAGGCATATATATGATTATGGTAAACATAAGATAGCATATATAGCTATAGTAAGGAAAACATGTACAAACTAGTCTAAGATAAACCGTAAACTGGCACTATTAGCATACACGCGCGCCATGGAGTCTCACAAATGATGCAAAGGATTTATATAGTGTATAAATCTTGAGCATACGAATTGTCGGGGCGGACACCTCGACCTGAATTGAAATAAGAAATACATATAAAATGAATGAATGAATTTAGACAATTAAAAGGTGAAAGTAAAGATATAAGGTGTAAAGCAAAGAATGTAAAACGATTAGTAAATAAAAATAAATGAAAAGAAACAAAATGAAAAATTAAGAAGTAATATAACATATAAGCAAAAAGTGGAAATACAATTAGACGAAAATGAAAAGTAGGAGATTATAATTGTAATTGTAATTGCAAAATAAAATGAAGGTAAAGCTACCAAATGTAAAATCGAAAGTAAAGGTGTAAAAGCAAGAATGTTAAATTAAGGTAGGGAAAACAAAAATAAAAATATAATAAAATTGAATTGTAATTAGAAAATAAAATTAATGTAGTAAAACAAAATGTGAGAAGCGACAAGTAAACAAAAAACAAAAATAAAAATAAGTAGAATAAAATAAGATAGTAGAATATAAACTGTAATAGTAGATGTGTAGATCAGAATGTAATGTGAAATTGCGGAATTAAAATAAATCTATAAATAGAAAAGATAAGATGCTATAGATAAGTATAATATGTAGAAATAATGCAATAAGTATAAAAGAAAAATGTAAAATATGATATAAATAGGAAAATGAATGTAACAGCAAAACATAATAATGTATACAAATAAAAGTTAAAAGAAATAAGAAATGTAATGTACAAGGATGTAGTAAAAAGGAATATTAAAAATAGACTAGACTTAAGAAAATAAAAAGACCATGTAAAAACAAACCTACCAAAAAATTGTCCTGACCTCGCTGTTGGGGGAACAAGAATATAAAAAAAAAATATATAAAGAGGCCGCCGCCGACCGCCGTGAGTTCAGTTATCTATGAGTGTTCTTCGAGTTAATTTCGGGCGATACCTAAAGTGAATAGTGCGATTACTCTTTCCGACTCCGGCTACAAATAACGATTACGACTGCTTACGATTTGGACATTTCGGCGTATTGGAAGACCAGCCCTGTGTTGGTGTGAAATTTCGTAGCGAATAAACTCCCTCAGAGGAACCTGGCGTTTTACTCCGAATATCGGACCATAATCCCGTAATAATATTAAAACAATAACTAAAAAGATTTATTTCTATCTATTGTTATTTAAAAATTAACACTAAAAAAATATGTGGTACCTGTTTCCTTACCTACTACATAAAAAAATTTGTTAGATAGCGCAGAAGTTAAAATTATCTAACTGTTTTTTGGGTCGACCTTTTTTATGTTTTCCAAGAGTAGAAAATATGCCATTATTTCTTTGTCCTTGTGTGTATGGTATAAAAATATATATCCGTTTTCTGATAGTTGGTTGACGTGATATATACCTGGGCTGATTGATAACTGGCCGAAACGACGAACTTAAAAAAATGATACGCAAAAAAGGAATATTACATTATATTCTGGCATCTTTTTGAAAATAGAACGCCAAATTTGAATTTAATGGAACTGATGGAATTTGTTTAACAATGGAAAGAAACGAAAGTCGTGCGGTGATAAAGTTTTACGTTTTAAAAGAGAAAACAGGAACCCAGATTAAAACCAAGCTAGACAGTGTTTTAGGTAATTCTGCTCCTGCATTGAGTACAATTCACACCTGGGTAACTGCTTTAAACGTGAAAGACAGAGCTGCGAAGACGCCCACAGGTCTGGCCGTCCAAATGAAGTCACGAATCTGGACATGATCAAAAAAATTCACAAAATTGTATTGAATGATCGGCGCTTAAAGTTGCGAGAGATAACAGAGATGGTGAGCATTTCATCTGAACGCGTTTTTAATATTTTGCACCAACATTTGGGAATGAAAAAGCTTTGCGCGCGATGGGTGCCGCGTTTGCTCACTGTAGACCAAAAGCAACGTCGAGTGGACTCTTTGTGGCTGTTTAACCGAGATCCTAATGAGTTTTTGCGGCGTTATGTAACAGTCGATGAAACCTGGATACATAATTATACTCCCGCGACAAAAGAACAATATAAGCAGTGGACTGAGAGCGGAAAACCTGCGCAGAAGAAAGCAAAAACGGTTTTGTCGGCCGGAAAAGTGATGGCGACTGTTTTTGGGATGCTCGAGGGATTATTTTAGTGGATTATCTGCAAAAGGGAAAAACAATAAATGTAGAGTACTACACAAGCTTGCTGCAAAAATTAAGTGAAGAAATCCAGAAGAAACGACCACATTTGGTCAAGAAAAAAAATTTGTTCCACTATGACAACGCATCTGCACACACGTCAATGGTTGCAGTCGCCAAACTCCATGAATTGCGGTTCGAATTGCTACCGCATCCACCCTATTCCCCGGATCTGGACCCGTGCGACTTCCACTTATTCCCAAACCTGAAGAAATGGTTAGGTGGCCAGAGATTTTCATCTAATGAAGAAGTCATTGTTGCCGTGGACGAGTATTTTGAGGGGTTGGGGAAAACATTTTATCAAACTGGTGTAACGGCATTGGAGAAGCGCTGGACTAAATGCATCGAGGTAGAAGGAAACTACGTTGAGAAATAAATTTATTTTAAATAGATTTTTGAAGTTTTTCTTTGTCGTTTCGGAAACTTATCAATCAGCCCTCGTATTATATAATTATGCATATTTGTTTTGTATCTATTTTATGTGTGTCTGAATAAATTAAAATTAAAACCCTTAAGGCTAGAAATTTGAAATTTTGTACACGTATTTCTCATATGATGTAGGCATCCACTAAGGAAGGATTTTTCAAAATTGAACCTCCAAGAGGGTAAAATAGGTAATAAAAGATTGTATGAACTTTTTATTCCTTGGACATATTTGCATGATATTTCGTATGGATTCGTACAGAAAAAATAATGAGAGGTAAAATAGGGGTGAAAGTCCAAAACCTAATTTCACGCGGGCAAAGCCGCTGGCATTTAATGCTAGTAGGTATCATATATATATCAAATATCCAAATTAAACATAAGACCTAACTTGAATACAAAAGTAAACTGTGCTGGTTGCCTATACGAATTAATCTTAAAAATGTGAATTCAGGTATCCTTCAAGGTCTTATTAGGTTTAAGAAAAATATTGAACAAAACATCCCGAATTTAGGTCATATGAAACTTAATGTTAATACTTATTTATTATTTATTTCAAATTTAAATATTTTAATTAATATACAAATACACAAGCAACAAAAATATGTCTAGAATATCCATAATTCGGTAGTGACACGTACTAAGGCACCAACGAAAAATATACGAACGCTCACGAAAGTGAGTTGAATAATTGCAATTATAATGGAATTCAATGATTGTACGAGTACAAGACTGTTTTAAAATCAAATCGATTGTAGGAGGAACACATAAATGCACCATTAAAAGTTTTATTGAAATTAATTCTTTTCCTTTCTGTGAGCCTAAGAAGCATGAGCGCTAACCTTACGGTAAATGAGAATTTGACGCACACCGCACAGCTTTTTGCGGCCACTGAGACTTTTGAGCATCGCAAATTGCTATTATTTTACGCTTAAATCTGTTGTTACATTACAGATTTGGCATAGTCTAATTATTAATAAAGATTTTATTTTTATACAGTTTTTAAATAAATAATACCTACGTAACGTACCTAGTACCTATTAACATGAAATAAGGGGCTCTTACCTTAACATAGTAGGGTCAAATGTTAAGTACAATTGTCACTACTATGTTACAAATAAGATTTTTAGCATTCAATAAAAGGGATTTTCTTAATCAAATAATACTAGCAAAAGCAATTACTGCGTCAATGGACACCTGCAATACTAGAGGAATCAAAAGTGTGTTGTTAGTATTTTAAACACCAATTCCCACTGGTACCTTAATTTATTCGGGGAAACATGAGGCAATCACTATCCCACGCCGATATTCTGTGAGCCCATATATAAAGATAACAGATAATATGTTGCTTGCTTATATATTTGTACACAGACAGAAATTAGTAAAATGTTATAGGGTTTCATATGAAAATGACAAAGTCAAGGGTCAAATCAAGGCCTGTGCTGGCAACATATGCGCTCAAATTACGCATCCCAAACGAAGAATACACACATTTATTGGATGTTGTCTCCGACTGGGTATGCTATACACCAGTGGCGTGGGGTTCGTATAACTCTATTTCTATCGGCTTCACTTACCACTTACCTTTTGAAGACCCTCATCCAAATCCCTACCTATTATGCTCAACTACTAATACTACTACTACTACTACTGCTAAACTCAACAGTAAATATACACAACAGTAAAGACACACAACAGTAAAGATAACCAACAGTAAAAATATTTGGAGAGAACACTGACATCAAAGCACCATTGGATTGTAGCAACAGGTTTCAACAGGAAACCGTAAGAATTTTAATTTTATATAATATATTAAGATCAACCGGGGTAAATGCGTCATATTTCTCGATCACTTCAAGTTATCGTCTTATAGTGAGCGAATTGATGGCGTTATCCACTTTTTGAAACTCTAGTCCAATATTATGGCTATTCCTGTACAAAGTTGTAGGAGTGATTTCTTCGCAGGGGTTTTAAAAATGTGTCATATTTAATGTTTTTTTTATTGGAATTTTAGACGCATTTTCCCCGTTTGAGGCAAATGCGTCTTTATTGAGTAAATACTTAGTTGCTAAGCTTTTCATGAGAATAACAAGGTAGTTTTTTTCGCATCTAATTTCTGTGCAAATGAATGATTGTTTAGCTAGACAAAAAGAATATTTGACGCGTTAAGAGACAATTTAGTAAAAGTGGGGGAAATGCGCTTAGTTTTGATAGACGCATTACCCCCATACTGAATGCAGATGTGATCAACGTTTTACTTGGGTGGCTCGCGGTAACTATCTCTGTAAAAGTAAGCAGGTACAGTTTGGCAAAAAAGTCGCAAAAAAATGGTGGCGCCACTTTCTATGATAAACAAAACCGATTACTATGGTGCATGTGCATACATCTTAACACTTGACATCTTGAAGAAATAAGGTGTTACCAGTGAAAATAAATTTAGGTCCATCTAACGACCTTTTTGCCAAACTGTAAGTATGTATCTAGTTTTTATAGTGGTAAAAGTTGTGACAAAAAAATCTGGAGAACTTTGGTATTAAGAATTTGTCCATGTACTTCAATATCACCATGGGAAGTATGTACTTATTAGTTATTTATCTGAAACAAAATTTCATCTTCGTATTAACATGTGCGGACATAAAAAGATTGACTATTTCTGTTTTGGGGCAAATGCGTCCCATAGTCGCAATTGCCCCGTGTTAGCAGACGCATTTAGCCCAATACAATAATCTTAAACTTAAAAATGGAGACATTATTATTTATTCAAATAAACCTATTTAACTTAAAATATCTGTCTGTGTAAAAAACTCATTGACTATTCTTTACTATCATTATTGAATAAAATCAGTCAAATAAAGAAAAAATAAGATGAACATGGATTTTTGTACTTACCTGTCGCAGTAACAAGTTGTCCAGACACGTGCAGTTTACAAAATGGCGAAATACTCGAATAAGTGAACTACAACACCATCTGTACGAACTACGTGTTCCGACTGAAGGACTTTGTATCCATGGTCATGAATAAATTAAAAAAAAAAAAAAGAACTACGTGTATGGTATTTAGTTTAAGCTAATGTAACTAGAGGGCAGAAGTCAAAAAAGATTAAACATTTTTCGAATTATTTCAAAAATATGCATTCGCCCCGTAGACGCAATTAGCCAGCTTGAAGTTGACCGCGACTTCGTGCACACTAAATTAAGAAATCCAGCAGGAATCGTACATTTTGCCGCGAATAAAAAAGTAGCCTATATCGTTGTCTTGCTCTATTTCTTAAAATTAAAAATACACATCTAAGTGTCTACTTTTTGCTTTTAAAGGGCAGGCAACACTTGTTACGTATGACCACCAGGTGATACATATGCTCATTTGTGCCTAATACATTTTTCAAAATATACACGACAAACAAATCGCTCGGGAACTACTTGAAATAGAAATCAAAGACTCGACTATGAAATTCGAGCTCCGCGGCTTTGAAATTTTGACGGTCTCGGTAGCTCAGTAGTTAGCGCGTCGGAGCTCAAGCCGGAGGTCGCGGGTTCGAATCCCGTCGAGGGAACAAAAAAGTTTTCAATGTTCCTGGGTCATGGATGTAGTTATGTTAAATATGTTTAAAATATAATAAAAATCTTAAATATACGTATAGCATTAAAGTATTAAATATACTTCCCGTGGTCTGGGGGTCTAAAAAGGCCACTTTAGGTGTTTCATATTATGTTTCACACATACGCAAATAATATGAGTTGAAAAAAATATATGAATCATAATATGAAACACCTAAAGCGGCCCCCTGGTCCTCGTAACACAATTTCTTATATACTTACCACGGGGACAGACTGACGTGGTGTGAAGTGTCCATAGATAAAAAAAATACTTTAGAGTACTCGTATGTACCTTTCAAATGTAAAAAATATGAAAAACTGATGTATAATACATTTAGAATTCGTTTTTAGTGCCTGTTGTAATACGCCATTTACCTGTGAAAAGCGCAATCTATCTGTCGCACATCGAATTATAATACAAAAAGACTGCTTGAATTTCTTGATTTCTTGGAATCACCGGACGTACGACCCCCTTATAAGTGGCGGAACCCGGACGAGACAGGGGCGGCAACGGACGCGGCCGGTCGTTGGCGGCTAAAGCCCACGCCGAACTCAATCGTGAGAAAGAGGCGGCTTTTCAGCTTCAGGCCGCAGACAGTACTGACATCCCAGTCAGCGCGCCGCCGCCGGCGGAAAGAGCGAAGGCGCCGAAACCTAAAAAGGCCACTCCCACGTACGCGGAGGTGGCGACGCAACGTGCCCCCAAAAGAGACCACCGCCTGCACTGGCCACGCCTAAGGCGAAAAAGAAAAAACGGTCAACAATGGCTGCAAGAGAAGCGGTGCAAGGGGGGATGACAACAACCCCTTCCCCGCCGACGTCCCGTGGACAGTTGCTGGTCCACTTAAGGCCAAGAAGAAGAAGGGGGCGGCTACACCAGCCACCAGCCCAAAGAAGAAGAAGAAGGCGAAACTTCGCCCCCCGTAACGGCGGCGGTCACCCTCACTTTAAGGGCGAACGCTGCCGAAAGAGGGGGTGACATACGCCAAGGTGTTGGCCGAGGGTAGAGCTGCGATTGACCTGGGGGGACTTGGCATCCCCAGGCTCGGTTTCCGCCTTTCCGAGACAGGTGCGCGCGTCCTCACCATTGCCGGTGAGGGTACGCAGGACAAAGCGGACGCCTTTGTCTCGAGGCTGAGGGCAGTCCTTAAGCCGGACGACGTGAAAGTCGCCCGGCTTAAGGACTCAGAGAAATACGTCGAATTTCGCATCGCTGGGCTAAACGACTCAGTGACGACCGCCGACGTCATCGAGGCGGTCGGACGCGAAGGAGGGTGCTCATCTGGCACATCAGGTCGGGCCAAATTACAGTGGGACCATGGGGGGATGGATCATTATGGATGCGTGTCCCAGTCGCGGCTGCCAAGAGACTTACCAGCTCTGGGCGGCGTAGGATGGGTGTCCGCGAGGATGGCGCTGCTGGCCGCGAGGACTGCATGGACACAGGCCACGTAGCATCGAAGTGCCAGTGCCTGGTAGACCGCAGCCGTCAGGACATATCTTAAGAGTGTTCCGTAACTATCAACGCGCAGAATTTTTTCTATTGCGCGTTATCTTTGAATTACTTTAAAAGGTATTGTCCGATTTCGTTCAAAATATGTTTTTTTCTCCCCCAAAACTCCCTGCATACAAAATTTCATGGAAATAATTGCAGCCGTTTCCGAGATAACGATTATATTCATACAAAATTAGCTTGTTTAATTTATAAGATATAAGTAACTCAGAATTTGTCGCGGGAACATATACCTTAATTAAGGGAAACTAAAAAATAAAAAGGCAAAACAAATTGTTATTTTTATTTTCGACAAAGTCGTAAATAAACTTAATTTATCTAACTAGATAATAGATATATTATAATAATATATAGGCAAATATGTTTTTAATATAATACACCTAGATAGGCGTAGGTAAACAAATTTAAATAAACAAACTTTAATTAAAATGTAATTTACAACATACAAGACGTACCTTAAGTTTAACATTTCTAATGTAACTTTTTTACGAAATCAAATAAAAATAAGTTATTTACACATTTAACATCCAACAATTTAGTATATTTCAGTAAAATTTCTATTTAAATAACTAAGTATTTTAATAGAATATTTGACAATAATCTAAAATAAGTAGGTGAATTACTACGAGATTAGTACGTAATAGTAAATATTTATGAAAGACACGTTATTTACAGTAGTTAAAGATATTCACATTTAAAGCAATACGTCATTGTTTGTGGAGAAGAAACGCGAACATCCTACGGGTTCTTGTATCATTGATGAGAAGACATTATTAATCTAGGTACAGTCGCCACCATATTGGCGTACCACTTTTGGAAATTGGACCTTACTATCATAGCAATAAGACCGAAATGTGATACACCCGGTTGGTCACCACATTAACTTGCAGTCGCCAACAGATCTGGCGTATCACTTTTGAACCATATTGCCAGGTAATAAGGTCGAGAAGTGGTACACCGAATATGTCGGCAACCGTACGTACCTACACCAGCTAATATCTAATAAGTATGTCATTGTAAGAAAAAGTCCAGAAAAAATATGGAATAATATGTAAGAATGTGATTTATATTTATTGATCCAAACCAATGTATAATTTATGCACAACATTTACGAAGAGTTCGGAGTGTACAACATTTCACAATACATAATTTTCTAAGCTTTCGTGTCCCATTCCACTTGTTAAATATTAGGTATTGTTTTAACACTGACGAAGTAAAATTATAAATTTAGATTGTAGTTCCATCAAAGTTCTTACTTCTAGCTATTCTTAATATGTAGGCAATTAAATAATAAATCGAGTATTAAGTAGCTACAAGCAGGTGTTTAAAATGAATTTAATTAAAGGTGCAATTGCACCTAATGAAAATTATTCAAATAAATGGTATTGAAATGTAAATTAGAATTTAGTATATGTAAGTATATTGGACTGAGATCCCAGACCCACCAGACTCCCCTTATATTCTTACAGATAAAATATATTTCATATTATAGTATTAGCGTGTACAATAAACGTATGCATACCTGCTAGTTTGTGTCGTAGGTACAAGGCGCTAAATTTGCGAAAAATTGAACTCACTTTACTTACATTTTGATAAAGTATTATTAATCTTACTTTTTGGTTTTATAATTACCTAAGTAAGAAAAAAAACTTATAAGTGTAATTTTTCTCTAAACTTAGTTTGAACATAATATTTCTACGTGGATGATTTTCCATTTTTATTTTTATTAAAACTACAACATAAAAGTAAAAAATCAGCGTAAATTTCATTTTATAATATTTCATTGTCATATTATATATAAAATTCAAGCTGATTGACTGATGTATCAACGCACAGGCCAAACCAGGCTAGAAATTTAAAATTTTGCACACTTATTTCTCATATTATGTTGTGGGCTCCTTTAAGGAAGGATTTTACAAAATTCAATCCCCAATAGGGTAAAATAGGTGATAAAAGTTTGTATGAAACTTTTTATACCTTGGACATGTTTGCTTGATATTTCGTATGAATTGAGTACGGGAAAAATAACGAGTTGTGTATTTCAGCGTTTTCTAAAATTCAGCCCCTGGGAGGGTTAAATAGGGTTTAAAATGAAAGTTTAAAACCTAATTTCACGCGGGCGAAACCGCGAGCAAATAATAGTTCATGCGTTAGACTTATTTTAAAGACTGTTACAAAAGTTTGTACTTACATTTATTTTGAACTTTTGGCGCCCTGTACCTGAGAATTGGCCCGCCGCACAAACTAGCGGGTATGGACACGTTCATAGTACACACTAATTATACAATATGCTATACATTTTATCAGTAAGAATATAAGGATAGTCTGGCAGGCCTGGGATCTCAGTTCATATGACTAATGTATATCGTTTACCATTAACTAAAGCTGACTTATAAATAGTATCAGAAAAATAAACTAGAAAAGTGAATTATTGTGAGTTAATAGACCCATAGTTGTAGGTCGCCTATCGTGCTACTTGGCTGCTACACAACAGTGGGTCCAAGTCAGAGCCGTTAGATAGAATACTTGGCTGATAAACAACCGTGGACACATGTCGAATCCATGGCTGCCATGCAACCGACCAGTCTAGTCTGTCCAAGTCGTGATCCTGTCTAAGCACACTACACCGAAAATACGCTACCGAAGTTCCGCGGCTGATTTACGTTCCGACCTATAAGGCCAAGAAGAAGAAGGGGGCGGCTACACCAGCCACCAGCCCAAAGAAGAAGAAGAAGGCGAAACTTCGCCCCCCGTAACGGCGGCGGTCACCCTCACTTTAAGGGCGAACGCTGCCGAAAGAGGGGGTGACATACGCCAAGGTGTTGGCCGAGGGTAGAGCTGCGATTGACCTGGGGGGACTTGGCATCCCCAGGCTCGGTTTCCGCCTTTCCGAGACAGGTGCGCGCGTCCTCACCATTGCCGGTGAGGGTACGCAGGACAAAGCGGACGCCTTTGTCTCGAGGCTGAGGGCAGTCCTTAAGCCGGACGACGTGAAAGTCGCCCGGCTTAAGGACTCAGAGAAATACGTCGAATTTCGCATCGCTGGGCTAAACGACTCAGTGACGACCGCCGACGTCATCGAGGCGGTCGGACGCGAAGGAGGGTGCTCATCTGGCACATCAGGTCGGGCCAAATTACAGTGGGACCATGGGGGGATGGATCATTATGGATGCGTGTCCCAGTCGCGGCTGCCAAGAGACTTACCAGCTCTGGGCGGCGTAGGATGGGTGTCCGCGAGGATGGCGCTGCTGGCCGCGAGGACTGCATGGACACAGGCCACGTAGCATCGAAGTGCCAGTGCCTGGTAGACCGCAGCCGTCAGGACATATCTTAAGAGTGTTCCGTAACTATCAACGCGCAGAATTTTTTCTATTGCGCGTTATCTTTGAATTACTTTAAAAGGTATTGTCCGATTTCGTTCAAAATATGTTTTTTTCTCCCCCAAAACTCCCTGCATACAAAATTTCATGGAAATAATTGCAGCCGTTTCCGAGATAACGATTATATTCATACAAAATTAGCTTGTTTAATTTATAAGATATAAGTAACTCAGAATTTGTCGCGGGAACATATACCTTAATTAAGGGAAACTAAAAAATAAAAAGGCAAAACAAATTGTTATTTTTATTTTCGACAAAGTCGTAAATAAACTTAATTTATCTAACTAGATAATAGATATATTATAATAATATATAGGCAAATATGTTTTTAATATAATACACCTAGATAGGCGTAGGTAAACAAATTTAAATAAACAAACTTTAATTAAAATGTAATTTACAACATACAAGACGTACCTTAAGTTTAACATTTCTAATGTAACTTTTTTACGAAATCAAATAAAAATAAGTTATTTACACATTTAACATCCAACAATTTAGTATATTTCAGTAAAATTTCTATTTAAATAACTAAGTATTTTAATAGAATATTTGACAATAATCTAAAATAAGTAGGTGAATTACTACGAGATTAGTACGTAATAGTAAATATTTATGAAAGACACGTTATTTACAGTAGTTAAAGATATTCACATTTAAAGCAATACGTCATTGTTTGTGGAGAAGAAACGCGAACATCCTACGGGTTCTTGTATCATTGATGAGAAGACATTATTAATCTAGGTACAGTCGCCACCATATTGGCGTACCACTTTTGGAAATTGGACCTTACTATCATAGCAATAAGACCGAAATGTGATACACCCGGTTGGTCACCACATTAACTTGCAGTCGCCAACAGATCTGGCGTATCACTTTTGAACCATATTGCCAGGTAATAAGGTCGAGAAGTGGTACACCGAATATGTCGGCAACCGTACGTACCTACACCAGCTAATATCTAATAAGTATGTCATTGTAAGAAAAAGTCCAGAAAAAATATGGAATAATATGTAAGAATGTGATTTATATTTATTGATCCAAACCAATGTATAATTTATGCACAACATTTACGAAGAGTTCGGAGTGTACAACATTTCACAATACATAATTTTCTAAGCTTTCGTGTCCCATTCCACTTGTTAAATATTAGGTATTGTTTTAACACTGACGAAGTAAAATTATAAATTTAGATTGTAGTTCCATCAAAGTTCTTACTTCTAGCTATTCTTAATATGTAGGCAATTAAATAATAAATCGAGTATTAAGTAGCTACAAGCAGGTGTTTAAAATGAATTTAATTAAAGGTGCAATTGCACCTAATGAAAATTATTCAAATAAATGGTATTGAAATGTAAATTAGAATTTAGTATATGTAAGTATATTGGACTGAGATCCCAGACCCACCAGACTCCCCTTATATTCTTACAGATAAAATATATTTCATATTATAGTATTAGCGTGTACAATAAACGTATGCATACCTGCTAGTTTGTGTCGTAGGTACAAGGCGCTAAATTTGCGAAAAATTGAACTCACTTTACTTACATTTTGATAAAGTATTATTAATCTTACTTTTTGGTTTTATAATTACCTAAGTAAGAAAAAAAACTTATAAGTGTAATTTTTCTCTAAACTTAGTTTGAACATAATATTTCTACGTGGATGATTTTCCATTTTTATTTTTATTAAAACTACAACATAAAAGTAAAAAATCAGCGTAAATTTCATTTTATAATATTTCATTGTCATATTATATATAAAATTCAAGCTGATTGACTGATGTATCAACGCACAGGCCAAACCAGGCTAGAAATTTAAAATTTTGCACACTTATTTCTCATATTATGTTGTGGGCTCCTTTAAGGAAGGATTTTACAAAATTCAATCCCCAATAGGGTAAAATAGGTGATAAAAGTTTGTATGAAACTTTTTATACCTTGGACATGTTTGCTTGATATTTCGTATGAATTGAGTACGGGAAAAATAACGAGTTGTGTATTTCAGCGTTTTCTAAAATTCAGCCCCTGGGAGGGTTAAATAGGGTTTAAAATGAAAGTTTAAAACCTAATTTCACGCGGGCGAAACCGCGAGCAAATAATAGTTCATGCGTTAGACTTATTTTAAAGACTGTTACAAAAGTTTGTACTTACATTTATTTTGAACTTTTGGCGCCCTGTACCTGAGAATTGGCCCGCCGCACAAACTAGCGGGTATGGACACGTTCATAGTACACACTAATTATACAATATGCTATACATTTTATCAGTAAGAATATAAGGATAGTCTGGCAGGCCTGGGATCTCAGTTCATATGACTAATGTATATCGTTTACCATTAACTAAAGCTGACTTATAAATAGTATCAGAAAAATAAACTAGAAAAGTGAATTATTGTGAGTTAATAGACCCATAGTTGTAGGTCGCCTATCGTGCTACTTGGCTGCTACACAACAGTGGGTCCAAGTCAGAGCCGTTAGATAGAATACTTGGCTGATAAACAACCGTGGACACATGTCGAATCCATGGCTGCCATGCAACCGACCAGTCTAGTCTGTCCAAGTCGTGATCCTGTCTAAGCACACTACACCGAAAATACGCTACCGAAGTTCCGCGGCTGATTTACGTTCCGACCTAGTCGGTTAATATTGGGAACACTTTAATCGCGTAATTTCGAGCTAAAAGTTACGCTACTCGAATTCGGTTTGTAATTTCGGCAAATATTGGGAATGTTGCTTTAATTGAAATTTCATTCAATAGCTGTATTCAAGATCAGTAGCGTGACTTCGGCGCTGCGTCTTAGTTTCGTTCATCTTAAGCGTTGTTTGACTAAGTAGATACTTAGTTTCGTGTGTTCGTGGAGGAGGGCATTTCGCCGTCTATCTTATGCCGGGCGTGGTAGTCGGCCAGCGTTGGCCAGTTCTCTGCGGCACCAGTCCACTCCGTTGTCGTCACTTCGGCCGGACGCTCAATGTTCTCTGTCTTCGTACACTCCAAAGACAGCGGTTTGGGCGTCTCAATTCTGCTAAAGTATTAAATATTTGTAAATGTTTCGGAAATAGTTAATTTCTCTAAAAATTAAGTACTATGACGCTTATGGTAATTATTTTTAAAATTTTACAGGTATTATATCTAACAGGTAAGTTTAGACAAAATATGTTTATTAAAATTAGATCGACCAAACTCGCTATAACTAGGTACACAGATTAAAACTGACAGCGGCGGCTGATGTTGTGACCCCCGCTATATGTTATAGCTATGACATAATTTCTAGCACATTACAGTAGATCATAAAACATAGTATTAACTAAGCATAAAAGCAAATGCGGGGTTAACATGGGTGACTAATACGAGTGGCAAAAGCCGCACAGCAAAAATCGACTGTCATGGCCATTCGGCTTGGTCGCTAGGCAATGTAACCAGTAAAAATGACAAGCCGGAGACGATTTTCGCCGTGTGGTTAAAGTTTTAGTCACCCGTGTAAATCACAAATAAGGATCAATAAAAATTAAATATCACAAGACGCCACATGTATTACAAAATACCTCACGCGTTCTGGAGACTGCATGGCGTCGTTGGTGCTGGAGATCTCCAGGTCCTCCGTATAGCTTAGGTGCATCTTCTCACTGTCGCTGCGTTGATCCTTGTCCGCTAAAAAAATGGCAAAATGTCACCAGATTTTGCAAAGAGAGGAGAAAGAGGTCTTGGACTAGGTACGAATGGCTTCATAAAATACCTACATAACCTACATTAGAACTATAATATTCTCGCTGAGTATATTATAGTATTGTAGTTGTTGTAAGGAGTCGCGATGAACGGATTGTAGGGCGCGAAGCGGACGTTCATGCACTGAACTTTACGGGGCTCGGGTTTTTGACATTGGAAATGTCTTTTCGTTCGATCCAGTGTAGGCTCTTATTTCAGGTGCGAAGATCGCACAAAAAGTGCGATCCTTTTATATCTCGGATAGTTGAGAAGATATATCTCAAAAGACGCGTATTCACGAAAACTATAAGGTGCAAAAAGAATTATTCGAGAAAGTAAAAAACGAAAATAGTTATGGCCGAAATAGTTAAAAAAAAAAATTTTTTTCCTAATTTTTGATTTTGGCGCTCGATATTTTGGAAACGAGGAATTATATCAAAAACTCCTCTGGACCTTGGTTTGCCCTGTAGCCTTACCTTTTTGCAATAATATGTTTTCAAATTCCGTAGATTCCAATGTGCTCGATAGGTACGAAATCTGTGAATTTTTTATGGTAGGTATTTGAAGCTAAAGGCATTACCTGCCCCCCTAGGTCCTAGCACAATTGAAATACACACGACGCAGCTGTATGGTATGCTAGGGGGATTAATAAGACATTACATCAGAGAGCACCAGTCTTACCGTCAACAGTAATAGCTGGCTCTGGCCAGCCCAGCGAGTCACCTTCCACATCCACTGGCTCGTCTTCCGCATCGTACGTTCGCGTTGGAGGCTCCTCGTACCCCAGCATGCTCTCTACTGTGTGCCGCTTGCGCGTGCGCAGCTTGAGCCGCCGCTGGCGGTTGGCCCGGATGCGCTGGTACGTCTGGTGATGTTGTGACTTCATTAAAACAATAATTCAATACGTCAATAGGCTGATACAACGTACCTATTATAATATTTTGTACTAAAATGTTTTGATATTAAAAAAAAAGCTTACGCTTCATCTTCGTCGTCTCATACATACTTTTTGTATGAAACGCCCAGCTAAAAACACACTACTAGGACCCTACAGCAAACAAAACTTGTTGCGACGGCATAGCCGATCCGAGGACGGCAAAGTAGTTGTTGTTGATTTTTGATTTCCATAGTTGATATAATATGCGCTATGAGATTACTCCGTCAAAAAACCTTATTTAATTGTTTCTTCCCTATAAAGTCCTAATAATAAATAAGCTCACCTCCCAGCGAGCATCCTCGTCCTGATGGTGCAGAGAGTGCGCGGGCGCAGCGTCCCGCGGCAGCGCGGTGAGGCTGTACAGGTGTTGTAGCTCTTGCAGGAAGTGCGCCTGAGCTACGCCCGGCCCCAGGCGCGCACCGCAGACACCACATGAGGACTTACGCTCACCGTCCGCTGTTTGAAGGGTTTATAAAAATTATGATAATTTATGGCAGCTACTGTTTGTGAAAATTGCTGCAGTTAGATATGGGACGGACAGGCACAGTGGAATTTTGATAGAAAAGCAGTCCTTGTGGTATCTATCTACCTTCGAAATTAAGAAAAGCGGTTCATTAGGGTCAATTCACACCGAAACGGTAGAGGGGCGGCCAACGGCATAACTGTCATCTGATAGCACGGCAGCGCTATCGCCAAGTCTTAGTCTTTAAGCGGCCGTAACGTAAAATTAGCTGCACAAGCGTAAGCAATAAAGTGGAAATAGTGCAAGAAGTCCTGTGTGTTATTTCTGTGGCACAAGCTAATGTTTTAAAATTAAAATAAAACGAGTGTTTAGTTTAGAAAAAACGCGATTTTGAAAGATATGGATAGAGGTATGGAGGTAGGCAGAAAAATCAAAATACTTCTAGCAGATTTAGAAATTTTAAATTTGCTGTCAGGCTAGGTTATTAGCTACATATAAAGGGAAAATATAAAAAAAGTAAAAGTTCTGCAAAAAAAATGATTTTAGAATTTTTAATTTATCGAATTCACAGGAACAAAATGTATGAATACAATTCTCAAAAATTGAGAAGTGGTCGGTTATTTTAGGTTCGAGTAGATGATGATGCGATGCTTCCGGACGAATGGGCCGACTCGACCGGATAAACAAGACGGCCTCACAGAAAACCGATAGGAAATAACACTTGCGTTGTATTTCTCTGCGTCAGGAAAGTACCTAAGGTACCGGAAGATCAAAGTGGGTTTCAGAGATCGGAAATGCACTAGTAACTCCTCTGGTGTTGCGGATGTCCATGAGCGGCGGTAATCGTTTTAATTATGAAATAGATCTAGAAACAATGGAAACGAGCAAATGGATCGCCCTTTGGTATGAAATTGTAATAAGTTTTTACTAATTAATTTGGAAACGAGCAAAATCATGGACATCCGCGTCACCAGAGGAGTTATAAGTGCGTTCACGGTTTTTCAAACCCTAAACCCCTCCATGCGTTGTGTTTCGCCGCATGTGAAGAGTATATCGGTGGCCCAAGGGGCAGTTGGTGCTAAACACCGGGAGCGCCTTTGTAGCTTCTCTAGTGTTGCGGGTGTCCTTGAGCGGCCATTAATCATTTTATTTATGGAAGATATATAAAAACAAGTGCATTATAGACTTACAACTATAATATTATTATCATGTGAATACTAAAATATGCTGAATACAACGACAAGCTTTTGCAAGCTTTTGCTCGCGGTTTCACTCGCGAGAAAAAATATATAAAAACTTTATAAATTAAACCTTCCTCAAGTTGAAATCGGTCCAGTGATAGTTTTTACTCCATCTTGCTAAAAACGCTAAGTTGCGTGTATCATAGTAAGAGGGTATCGAAATGTTTTCTGGGCTTATCAGCTATTGTACAATGTACAAGGGTCTGTTCTACCTTCTTTATATTTTAAATATGAACATCAGTATATTATGGTATTTATTTTTATCTCTGCTCATTACATTTTAATAGCACATTTTCACATAAGTAGTCATATTATAAATAAATTTATAGTGCTCATTGCTAAGTCACTGTGATAAATATAAAAAAAAAAATATCCACATGCAATTACAAAATTTTGATGAATAATTAGGGACTAACCTAAATTAGACTTGGTTTCTACGATATCTCAAAAATTTATTTCCTGAAAAAGACTTGGCTCTTTTCTTTGGTATGATCTTTTCATTTTCTCAAGCGGTAAAATTATGTATCTCACCAAAAATATTTTTATGTAAAGTGATGCCAATACGATACCATATGACGCTTTAACTCTACAAGCCTAATTCACAAACTCTACACCTTAGTAACTACATAACTTGACTAAGGTGTAAAGTTTGGCTTGGCCATTTCGCTACATTCGCTTGGGCGTAAGGTGAAAAATTTACGGACTGTTTTCATGATAAACTATTCTTGTAGGAACGAAACGGCCAAGCCACATAACTTGACTAAGGTGTAGAGTTTTTGAAGTTAGGCTTGTAGAGATAGGGCGTATAGAGTTAGAAGATTGGGAGAGTCAGAAGCTTGATTTTACATGAGATCTGATAGCTTTTTGACAGTGCGAGTCATATGGTAATGTTTTTGGTAGGGTTTCGCTTCTTTTTGAAAATTGTGATCACAATGTTTTTATTCTCTTTTTCTTTATTTTATTGTTAATATTTATAACATGGATCTCTACATAAATTTTCATACCGATGGAATAAAAATTTACGTAGGCAAGTCTCTTACAAATTTTCATCCCCTAGTTAGGGTTGGAGGTTAGAGGTGGATAGAGCTAGGGTTGGAGGAAAAAAGTTCCAAGTTTATCAATTTTTATATTGTATATGTGCTAATACTAGCTTACATACCAAGTTTCAGCTTGCTAGGACATCCGAAAGTACCCTAAAATTTTGTTGATCATCAGTGAATCAGTGACGAAATCAGGGGTTTTTACATATCAATAAAGTCTAAAGTATAAGACCTATGCAATCAGAACTTTACATATTTGATAAGTCTGCTACTGGGAACATATTATCCTGAAAATTTCGTTTATCTGGTATAATCCAACCAAAGTTATGAGGGTTCAAAAAATCGACGAATCGCTTCGAGAAAAGGTGGTCTGGTAGTACCCTTGCGTTTCGCTTAGCTCTATTTGTATTATAATAATGAAATTAAATGTTAAATGACAGAGATGCTGCTTGCTGCTCTGCTGCCGTTTCTGTGTAATTTGACCCTTACAGTATTATATTTAACTTTGTGTCTTTAGCAATAATTGCACCTCATAAAACTAATTTCTGTAATACAGAAATTAACATTTCTGTCCTCTGAAACTTCGCTTACTTTAATTTGTATACCATTGTAGCGCCACCATATAATACTGATTTTATGGGCGGCACTAAATTGGTGGCGACCTTAAGCAGACTCCAGTAAGGCTACTTCAAATACCTTACTTACGTGAGAACAGATCGTGCGAGTCTGAGCATGTGGCTGGTGTGGGGGGCTCGTCGTCCTTGCAGGGGCGCGGTGAGGCTGACGCAGCGGAGCCCGGGGAGCTGGTGTCGTCCCGCACACCGTACCGGTACAGCGGCGGCGTGCCATTGTCTTCTCGAACGTTCTATTTCATATAAATGCGTCTATACAGGTTTAACGTCTTGAATGTACTACGTTACAAAGAGGTCGAAACTCAGAGCATAGTAGTCTCCCGAATGTTCTTTAAAGAACATGTAAAAGAAGCTTCTCCATTATTTTTAAAATTTCTATGACCGAAAATAAGTCTTGGGCCTTAGCTCATTGGATCACCTCTCTCGCTCCACAGAGACTCTTTAATGATGAAATGCGTCTAGGCTCGAAACAAAAATAGATGTAAAAGCTCAAAAGAAAAGAAAAAGTTGCGTTTTATTTGACAAAGTTCTAAAAAGGATTAAAAAATACTTTAAACCAATAATAAATACCCTTAGCACTTGGCCGACGGTTTGGCCGAGAGCGTATTGTTCGCCGAAATGTCTAGCGAACGCCTTCCCCGGGTAGAGCGGATGAAAAGCCCCACCGATGGGCCGAAACGCTCCACATCCAAAACTCTGCAGAGCTGGATGTAGGAACTGAGGCGCCATGTGGTGCAGAAAACCCTCCATAATGGTTGCAACTGTAGAACATAAATCAAGAATTAGTATAGGTGAAGAATGAAGATAAGAAGTATTTTGCGCACAGCTCTAATGCTAGATTAAAGGTTTACAAGCTAGGAAAACAGGTTGGCAAGCAAGCATTTCCTGTTGTTCCCCGGTGTTCGGGGTCTCCAAGCTTGCCCAACCCCGTGAGTCCCTGCTTGCCAAGGTGCTTGGCCGGCGAGTACGGGCGCTATAATTACAAACTATACAAGATAACAATTGACAAGTTCTCCTAAGTATCTAATATTAATTGTTTCCTAACTTAACAACTTATATTACTTTGTACGCCTCCGGGGTCCAGTGGTTTAGACCTTGACTCCGGAGAGACGTGGGTTCGCGTTGGAACAACAAAACAACAAGTTATTTTCAAGTCTCTTTAGGGCAATGCAGGCTGATCACCTGATTGTCTGACAAGAAATGCGATCCATGCTTCGGATGGGCACTCCTATGCCTCATCTCTCGCCAGTCATGGCAAAGAGAGTAAAGAAAGAGAGAGTCCTCTTGTGTATTGCGCATACACTTGTACACTATAAAATAACTCTAGCATAATTGGTCTGGTTTCAATAAAATCGCTCACCGTCACCGAAATCGGCGTGGGTAGCTATTATTTAATTTTTTTACTATTGCAAATGTGCAACGATTTTAATTCATAAAAGTGTAACGGTAAACCCGCTACACTTTTATGAATAGCCTCTACCTGAAGGTCTGGTCTACCTTCAGTTTGGCCAGAACGGATGAAAAATCGTATCGTATTCGTGAAATTCAGGCCTTGAGGCCAGATCACATCAGTTGGATGGACTGAAGCGATATTTCCGTGTATGCGCTCGAATCCGTTCAAGCCGACGACTGACGTCAGTTCTACCTGAAGCGATCGGCCTCCTCGTATATGGGAACGACCTCCTCTCTTAACAACAAAAAACCAGCCAAGTGTGAGTCGGGTATCGTACACGAAGGGTTCTATACTATAATATAAATAATTCAATGTTTACCTACTCATTATTTACCTACTTATTATTTCATAAGGAAATAATGAGTAGATAGTATTGCAAGTTTTCCCAAGTTAGCACATTTTATAAGTTAGAGCCGTCATAAGTCCTGAACTAACAAAGTTATTGCAGCCGTTATAGGTTTTCATTCAAAGTTCAGCACACGGACTACAATCATGAATTTTTTCAGATTTTTCGAGCCAGCCGTTTAGCTTCTAGAGGTGACACCGTATTTTAACAAAAAAATGTGCTTTAAAGTTAAATATCCGGCAAATGGTTGCCGCAATAAAAAAATTGGTCTATTAACTTCTTAATGTTTTTAAAATATCTATTTAATGATACACCACACTCTAATATTATAAGACGACGAAAAAAGAAACAGCCCCGATACCTCAAACAAAATTTTAGCACTTTGTCAGCGTAGGAAAAATTCGTCATATCTATGCAAAGTTTCATCTTTCTAGCACTAACCGTTTCGAAGGTAGGTAAGCCGAAGATAGACGGACGGATATAACGAAACTAAAAGAGTTACGAGACGTTAACTACGGAACCCAAAAAAGTCCGATACCGATTCCGATGTTAGGACAGTGTACGGCTTATGGTGTAATGTGCTTACAATTTACTTGAGAACATGGTATTTCTGAAAGCTGGCTAACATATTACGCTCTATGGATAAATGTCGACTCCGAGAAGGTGTTTCTAATAGTCTGATCAGCCTTACGCTGAAGTGGTCTTCAATACAGGCTAGGTATGAAGTAAATTCCAGGTGGCGTAAAATTCTTAAGTCAGCAACGAAGTATTATTTAAGCGCCAAATAAAGGAAAATAGAACTAAACTTGTAAACAATGACTAACTTTGGTAGTTTAGGAGTTATAGATGCCTAATTTGTAAAATGCGCTTACTTGGAAAACTTCGTACAAAAGTAACGAAATAATAGATAATAAAAACATGTAAAATATTGGTATAATGATACGGAACCCTACGTGAACGAGTCTGACTCGCACTTGACCGGTTTTATATAAGTGTTAATGCTAACCACACCATTTATTTATTGCTTTAATTGCTGTAGGAATTTATACCTCGCTACTTGCTACCAAAATTATTCGGTTAAAGTGTTTGACAGTACAAATAAACGTTTTCAAAAGTAGTTCCGAACGAAATAAAAATGTAATTTACAGCGTGTTAGATACACAGAGCCACACGAGAATAGCAATTGTAAAGTGAACCGTTTCACAGGGATACAACAGCACGGTGGCTTCAGGGCAGTGCTGTAACAATAAACGAATCATACTTACAACAGTCGTGTTGAGTAGGCACTAGGCAACAGGAATTTCATACGAAAACACACAGTATTGAGTAACAGTGATTCCACCAGTAACTAGTAAATGTCGTATTGTATTTCGGAACGCTAGATGCCATCTGTGGTCGAAATACGCCCTTATTTTTTATTTATTTATAAGTTGAACTTTTCGAGGGGTTTGTGCCACTTAAATGGATTTTTTTTTAAAACTGTTGTCACAGATTAACAAACGTCAACGCGTAAAAAATTGTATCTTGTATCTATCACAGGTATCTATCAAATGCAGGGTAGTGTGTGTGAATAATCTGAGGTAGTGTGTGTTGTTGTTATTTTCATTAATTTTATGTACTTATTTCTAAGCATTATATAAATAACCTAACCAAAAAAATTGTCCGATTTCGCTCAAAATAATTTACCTAAAGAGTTTTTAGCATAACCTATCAGCATGGAGACTTACAAGTTTCAATATCCTATAGTTTAGCTTAAATGCCAAAACCAACATCTATACCTACTCAATCTATAACTATACCAAATTTAATTCATTTATATTCATATTATGTAATTAGGTACAGAAGTTAAAAAGGCGCGCGGACAGACAGTCAGACAGACGGATGGACAAAGCGAAACTAAAACTGTTCCATGTAGTACTACCATAGTAACTATTTAGTAATCTGTGGTAGGTACTATGGAAACTCTAATAAAAAAATAAGTTAAAAAACTATAACTCGACTACGTAAAAAAGGGGGTCTAAAAAGGCCGAAACAAGAAAATAATTCAAATAGAAATCCAGAAATGCATAGTTACAAAAATGGTCAATGTAGAGCCGTGGTCGCACACACTAATGGCGTCATCTAAGCGTCAGTTCACACCGAGATGCGTGACGTCTAGGTATAAACTGAAACTGCGTATATAGTCATGTACACATGCATACCCCAAGATAGTTACAGAGGGCTGCGTTTTGACATCGACTGTTCCGAACAGTAGGTGCGACCACGGCTCTACCTTGACCATTTTTGTAACTATGAATTTCTGGATTTCTATTTGAACTATTATATATTTATAGTCTTATTATACGTTATGTTAGAGAATTGGACAAATATTGTACAAATTGTATTTTAAACGTATATTTTGACTTAAACAAAATGATATAATATAATATATATACAAATTATGTAAATATTTGTAGTGTGCTTGCCAAGACCTTTCTTTTGATACCAAACATGTGATAATTATCTCGATTTAATTTTTTAGATGTTAGAATCTGAGGATTAATTTTCGAAGTACATAATTTTGAAAAAAATTTTATAGCCTATGTTACCCGCGGCATCATTACGAATCTATTGACACCTCATTTATTAAAATCGGACCGGTAGTTTAGACGTTACGAGGGAACAAACATACATACAAACATAGACTGCCAAAATCACTGCCCTTCCTTTTGGCTTCGCCGTAGTCGGGTAAAAACGCTTTTAAATTGAAATCGCGCACTCACACGCGGAGTTTCAACACTCGTCATGACGTCAAGGATCTTAAAGAAAATCTGCCACACTGCGCTGTGTAAGGCAAATAATAAACATTATATTACCATTTATTACTAACGTACCTAAGGTCAGTCCGGTGCTCAGTGTTCTGTTTATTTATCGCTAAGCCAATTATGTCGGATTGCGTTACTGGTTAATGATCAAAGGCGTCTGCAGTTTGACAATATTATAACTGTTTGACCTGGTCCCAATCAGCGATGATAGCCCGCTCCTCCAATTAGGTAGACGTTGGTATATTAGGTTTTGCTGTTGGCCTAATCAGTCGCAAGGGCGAACTGATCGCCTTTGTGTCAGGTGGCTATTGTTTACTCGATATGATATCGTACAACTGTAGTCTTGAGCATCCTCTAGCTAGATCTAGCATGAGACTATATACCCGTCTTTGGCAATGTACTGATTTTGGCAGGCTATATATATTGTATGTATGTATGTTTGTTCCACCGTAGCGCCTACACGTACGTAACGTAGCGGTCCAATTTTAATAAATGAGGTGTCAATAGATTCGTAATAATAGCCCGGGTGACATAGGCTATATAATTTATGTAGTCGGGTTATAGTTTCTTATAAAATTATAGTTATTTACTAATTACCGTACTAATTACGTAAGTTTCTAAATAAGTAAATGTTAATGGATGAATTTTTAATGCCTTTGATTTGATTGTTAGTAAAAACGTGAAATATGTATTTAAATTTTTTCCAACGCGGATCTTTTCTAAACCCTTTGAAGATTAGCTCCAAAAAGTAAAAAAAATCTAGATTTCGAGTTTTGTAATAATCAGCCTTTTTTACCATTATTTTCGCCACTAAATTAAAATTATAAACATTACCGGTACAGTTTCGGGATGTAGAACTTTTTTTAGTAAATTTTCTGCTCTTTAAGGATATTTTTCCAAACTTCGATTAATTTTTTTAAAATATTTCCAAAAAGCCAATCAATCTTTTTTTTTATTGTTTATAATTTTTGAATTCTTTTCAGACCCTTTTGTAATTTTGGTTGTTTGTTTTAGATGCCATTCCGAATCGAATGAGACCAAAATTTATTAATTTATTTATTCTTCATGTACACAACAAAAATAACACAAAATCATAAAGTTCGGTGGTCCAGGTTAGGTTTTGGTCGAAATGGCACTTGTGAATCAGACTAGCCGTCACTCGCACCAAAATCAGAGCGAACTAAAGTGATTATTACGCGTTTTTTGGGGACCCCAGGCCAAGTACTTTTTATGCCTAACGAAGGGTAGGGATAAATATGCTCGCTTTTAATTAAAATAAAAATAATATTTTAATTATTATAATTGAGTAATCTGCACATAAATAATATAGACTTTATATTTTCAATAGCGAGCGGGCCGAATTTTTTTATAATCATTTTCTTTTTGCAAGTCTCTTAGAAAACTAACCCTAAAAATCAGCAGCCGACTTTACTGTCCATCTATGAGTTGAACACGTTGCAAAAATTTGTATTATTATCATCAGCGGAGCGGACCAGACCTTTTTCAAAATATTTTACCGGTTCCAATTTCATAAAACATATTTTACTATTAAGCAATTTCAAAATGTATAGTAAAAATATTATAATATACTTTATTTAATCAACAGCAAACGAGCTGAATTTTTACTTCAAACAAAACTTTGAAAAATACTGGTAATGAAATAAGCAGCGGAGTTAAGCAAGATTTGAGTTTCCATATCTATGAGTTTAAAGAGGAATACTGAACGTCCAGCCTAGAAATCCAGCACCGAATAAAATAGTGAGCAATGACGGCCATTAGAACCGGTGCCGGATTTGCAGGCTGGATGGTTAGAGAGGCCCTTTGTACACGCACTTTTGCTCTTTTCGCGCAAGCACACTTTGTTTGCGCACGTTGAAAAATATTGTATTCATTAGTATTCATTTATTTATGCCGTCTGACGCTGGCAATCCCTCATAACAGGGATTGCCAGCGTCACTCGGTTCGTTTTCATAACTAAAAAAATAATAAACTTAAATGTTTTGACAGAACAACCGAGGCAAAGAATATATTTTTTAATTTAGATATTCCACTTATGTCGTCAGAATAAACGTCCTGTTCGATGTTTTATAACTCTGAGAGAACTTTAATATGTAGATAATATAAATTTAAGATTTAACAGAGATACTGGGCCAACATACGGCCCTACAACGCATCAGAAACAAAGTATCGTCGTCTTCATTGTATTATATTTAAAGGCATATGTAATACATATTTGACTGGTAGACGGTGGTTGTATGGTTTCTGCGTTCCGAAATCCGAATATCAATATCAAGAGACTGTGAAATAATGACGTCACAAATCAAATAGGGTTGTGGCCATGTCCACTTGGTTGTTCAATTTAAGTATTCAGTCCGTTAATAGAGCCTATCGTATAGACAGGTTGGAGATTGCAATTTAGATGGATGGGAATTATGCAAATCACCACTTAGGTCTCCCTTAATCTAGGCGAAGATGTGCGACCATACCTCCTGAGTGTTTGTACTAGCGATCATAATTAATTTCGCCTAAGTAGGACTAAAGGCTTTCAGGCTATTACTGATCCAATTTATTAATTTCTATCCTGGGAAATGGGATCCTTTAGTCAAGATGCATTCGATAATTCCGACAGCGAATTTCGTAAACAAAATGTATGTGATTTGAAATAAGGCCTCGCAAGCGATAAGTCACTTAGCGATGACTTTGGAGGCCGATTACTCGAAAATGGTTGACTTTGTAAAAAAAACCATTGATAAAACCTTGCCTATATTTTAAAACACTTATTCAACGATACCCCACACAACGGGGTAGAACAAAAATATTTTTCATCCCCACTTCACATGTATGGAGAGCCACCCCTAAAATGTAAAATTATTATTATTTTATGATGCCGAGACAGACAGATAGACAGATGGACGGACAGAGCGCAACTATAAGGGTTCCTTGATTATTACGGAACCCTAAAAATGAATTTGATATTTAATCAATTAGTATTTGGTACCTACCAATTATTTCAAATTATTACTTTCAATTTAATATTATATTTTCAATTATTATTGAACCAAAAATATATTTGTAACAATAAATCCTCAATAGTACAATAATAATTAATTACTAACATTCCATGTCCGTGTTGGTAAAACAGGTGGCACTCGTTGTTCGGGGCTAGTTCTAGCGGTTAACCTAAACAACGATGAAAAGAATAGTATGGCCGGCCCCGCAATAAACACTAACAGACGTAAACTTGATGTTATGATACATTTGGTGCTTACTACGTTTCCGTTTATCTATTTCTGATTATGAAGCTTTAGGAAAATACAAGGTAAAGTAATTGAGATAATGGATGAAAAAATCTTGGATGCGATTCTCACATTTATAATTGGGAGTATTCTTCAATTTGTATTATAAATAACACATGCCAAGATCATGTCACGACATGTCTGACGCGCAATAGGTTTTCTTTAAATTACTTCAAAAGTTATTGTCCTATTTTGTGCAAAATAATTTTCCTAAAGAATATTTAGCATGATCTATCAGCATCGAAAATTGTAAGTTTTAAGTCTCATAGTTTAGAAATGCCAACTTATAAACCACTTTGGAGACCGATTACTCGAAATTGGTTGACTTTGTATAAAAAAAAATTTATAAAACCTTATCTTTATATTAAAACACCTATTCAACGATACCCTACACGATGAGGTAGAATGAAAAAATATTTTTCATCCCCACTTAACATGTATAGAGCCACCCCTAAAATATAAAATTATTATTATTTTATGATGCCAAAACCGAGATCTATTCACTATCTATAACTATAAGTACCAAATTTTATCAATTTATATTCATAATTACAGATGCTAGAAGCGCGGACAGACATTCAGGCAGACAGACGGACGGACAGAGCGAAACTACAAGGGTTATTTGAATATTACGGAACCCTAAAAACGTCCATGAACACAGAACGCGCACCCGCGCAATAGCACGTCATATCATCGTTTCAGTTCATTGCATTTAAATTTCACTGCTCCCGCGATACCTACTGGTATATTCCTTATCTAAAGATGCTTATTTAAATTAAGACATGTATTGTAAAATAAATAATTTTCTATTCTGAAAGATTGTACATTGTAGAACAATACAACTAAAAACCGTGTTCTTGTTTTGATCAATTTTTCAATATCTATTTAAGTTTTCAATTTTTGGTTTAGTCTTTGTTTAAAAATATATGACAATAGTTAGTTATAATATGTTTATAATCAATATTCCTCAAGACAAATAAAATGGAGTGCGCATTTCCCAAGAGCTTAAATATACCGAAGAAAACGTGGTATTAGTATGAGTAGTTTTATTGGTCCATGGTATGAGGAACCTTCGTAATATGGTAGACCTAAGTCCTAATAACTAAAGTATTTAATTACGCGTGAACGTGATCTGGGTAATCTATAGTAAATCAGATTTTAGTAGCCCAATAACAGATCGTTTCAGAAGAAATACAAGCGTTCCTGATTTATGCGCGATAGGAATGCGCCCCTTTTTCAATATGTTGCGCGATAAGAATCATTGCCTATTGCCGCGTAATGGCGGCCGAAGTATGCAATTAAATCTTTTTTTAGTCCATAAGATAAGGGAAAACTTATCTGTTACTGACATAGAAGCTGAGGACTTTTTATTTCTTATTTTGAAAATTCTCGATTGTGGTGTTTGTTGCAGATCTCCTCCGAAACGGCGCGACCGATTTTTATGAAAATTTTCAGGTTGGTATGAGGATAGGTTGTAAGCTTTTTTTCCAACCCCTAAGTGATAAGGGTGTCCCACTCAAAAAATATCGTTTCTTATTCGAAATTAAAAACACAATTTAACCCTTAATTTCCACCTTCTCACACCTACTTCTATTCTGTAATAGCGATTTTAGTAAGTGTAATAATCTTCAACCCACAGTGGCCGCCAACTCTTTAGTACATCACATGTAGACAGTAGATTGTAGAGGTAGTAGTAGTAACCTACCCCTACAATCTACCGCCTAAGCCAACGCTTTAGGTGTTAGTTGGTATAGGAACTTGTAAGTGTAGCTAGTATATTACGTAATAGTAGTAGTAAAGAGTAGGTTGTAGGTGTAGTTGTTGATGTAAACGATGTAGGTGTATGTAGGTAGTTTTTTTATTTATTCCAGTTCATAGTTAAGACATAACAACCTCTATTGGGTACAGATAGTTACTTATGTAATCTTTAAAATTGCTGTAGAAACTGCGTCTTACCATTCATCACTGTGTTGCGATTTTTTGCTGAAACGCTTAATTGTATTAACACTATAATAATATTATATTCAATTGTAATCTGAGAAAAACAAATATGTGTGGATTCCTTGCTGAAATTTTTTACCTACCTGAAAAGTATTTAAAACCCCATTTCTTTGAATACTTTTTAGAATAATATAAGGTAGAGCCCAGTCGTGATGGCTGGTTCTCCTTTATAGGGAAGCCCTAGCCTGTATAATAGGTAAAGAGATTTTGATGAGGGTCTTCAAAATGTCTATGGAATGTGAGAGAAAAATGCACGGAAAAATGTTTCTTTTCTAAAATATCTGAGGGTGTTGGTTCAAACCAACACCCTCAGATATTTCAGAAGAAACATTTTTCCGTTGTCAACACAACTCTCAATGGACAGTTCTGTCAAACCTATATCCTCAGAATTCAGATTATTAACCTTCTTTCGTGCCAAAACCTGATAATATTCAAACGCATGGCATGTGTGTAACTTTATTTTTATTAATTTTATCTATCTCTAAGCATTATTTAAAAATATGAGCTTTCTACACAACTTCCTACACATAAACTTTAACTGTACCAAATTTCATATTCCTCCGTTTACATAATTTTCGTAAAAAGGAGTATGAAGTTTTCGCTTAACGTAGAGATTAAGAGATTTTATGATGTATCATCAATTACAAAATCAGTATGTGCGTGACATTTTAATTTGTGTGAGCACCTTAACATTTTAGTGCTCGTGGCAGTGCTCTGTCATATAGGTATTAAAATATATCATTATAAAATAATTCATAACAAAAATTCGCATTGCAATAATAAAATTGCAAAAAATTACCATCTATTATCTAATTTGATTTTGTGCAGCCATTTTAAATGCAGATGCAGGTGTGGACTTCTGAAAATATTAATACTAAACAATAAAGACGTTATTCGTAGGTACCATAACCTTATTAACTAGCTGATAAAATAAAAAATAAAAAACTTGAAAAATATTCTATGCCTATGCTTCAAAAATAATCCAACCCAAAGAATAGAAAAAAATATAGTTAGATCCCTGCAACTTTTTTGGACTTGTAATTCATTTGTGAACATTGTTTTCTTAAAAAATATTAAAAACACTTAATTATATTATCTACGCAAAAAATTTAAATTCTAACCAGTAAGTGAATAAAAATAGAAAAGTGGGGTATTTAAATAATATAAATATAATAACAATTTCATTACATTTTTTTATATTAATTATTATTATACTTATTTAATATATATATATGTACTTCGTTACTATTTAATTTTTAGTTTAATCACACACCAAAAATTTTTAAAGAAAATAATCTTAAAATAGTACTAATTTTTAATTGACGTAAAATCTTTCGACGCACTAAGTATTCTTAAAAATGTTACTCTCCAAATTAAAATAACAAGAAAATGTTTTAGTCATTTTAAAGAATAACTGAACTCAGAGAAACGTTACTTTTAGTGCTTTTTACACTTCAATTCAAAATTATGGTGAACATTAACAACATTAACAACAAAACATGAAAAAATAACCATACTTTTTACAATTTTTAAACCCGAATATCGAACTTACTTCACATTAATTTACTTTGTTCGGTACTATTTTTAATCATTAATTTACTAAAAAAGTTCTAATTTTGGATATCTAATTAAGATTTCGTAATAAGCTTTTATTTTTTATTACCATCGGGAAAAACAACAAGAATTAACAATATCCACATTATTTTATACAAGAGTTATCCTCTAATTGATAATCTCCACAATTTTATCCTTACTAACAACTTCACTTACCTCGTTCCGTCTCCTCACGGCTACAATACAAACGTCCCGCACGCGCGTATTTCCGTTGCGGTGAGCTTTTCGCGACTGACGGCGGCGGCGGTGGATTTTGGGCGGGCGCGCGAACGACACGCCCCGTCCCACTGAAAAAAGTAAAAAAACGAAACCCCCACATAATATATCCGTTTCAGTCCAATTATAAATATCCCACTCTATAAATTGTTTGGATTGACCACTTCCTGAACAATACGAGGCTCATTTTAAATGAATACAAAAGAAAACTTAATCGCCAATTAAAATATCATCTTATTCTATGACAAATTTTGATAAGAATCAAATTTTTTAAATTACACGTTATTAGGTACGTATAAATATATATAAAAAGTTTTTTTTTTCAAACTATAAAATGTGATATATGAATAAGCAAATTCTTATTTGTATGTGTACAGGGAGGAGCGAAAGGCCACTCCCAGTCGTATATTTCACAAGAAACGAAATTGATCTGGCGAGGATTTGAATTTTTAAGTTTTCTCCTCTCTACCCATATCGGATTATTGTATTATCCTACACGAGTATTGCTAAGCATCTCGCTCTATAAAATCACCGTCTACGAAAACGTTATTTGATGTATTTAAGGAGTGCCTAATACCCATAGATGTACATAGATTATTAACCTACATGTAATCTTCATAAAAAGCTTGGAAAGTTTGAAGAGACAACATTCGTAAGTTTTTGTGCTCTCTTGTAAAATTGTTAATAACAGCACACGTTAATCTTGCTTTTACATTTTAATATTACGTTTTAATATAACTATATTTATAACCAGCTGAGGCCTAGAACTTCGTTTACGTTGAACTAACGGAAACGGACCTCTATTTTATCAAACGGAACCCTAAGATAAGGCAGCCTTTGTTACACCTTATAACATCAGCTAACTGCTAGTGAAAGTCCCGTGAAAATCGGTGCCGCCGTACAAACAGAAAGACAGACAGACAGACGGACAGGGAAAAATGTAATTTTTTTTGTTGTATATACGATATATATATACTTTCATATGCTTTAAGTAAAAAGATGTTAATTTTAAATTTAGATATAGATATATTTGAATAACGCATAAGCCGGCGACTCACTTGTGATTCCTCTGCTAAAAAAGCAAGTGTCAACAAGAGACAACTTTCCATCAGGCGATCTGTTCTCTCGTTCGGTTCGAAAATATATAACTAATAGAGAACGAAACGTTTCGCAAATTTATTAAATTATTTTTTTTAAATCACCCCAATTAATTATCTTAGCAGCCGACGGAAAACTCATCAAGAACTGCAACTTGATGAGTTTTACTAAATATTACAAATTTTCTTTTTCTACATGTAAACTCTACAATGATTTTGCGGTGGAGAGTTTAGTAGAAAACGTTCAGGTACGTAGGTAGGTACTGTAGCTATATTAAATAATATATTTTTATCTGAGAGCGCGGTAGCGGTCACGGCAAGACTATCCGTACTATCTAAACTCGAAGCATTTTCTAGCAGACCTAGATTTTTTTTGTTAGGCTAGGTTATTGGCTAAAAGGAAAATATATAAAAAAATCCAAAAAAATATATTAATTTTTAAACTATACGAATCCATTCAAACAAAATGTATGAAAATGTGTGCATTGTTAACTTTTTTTTTTAACGTTTTATATAAAAATCTTATTTATTTAAAAGTTGTAGATTAACCTTAGAACTTTTTTCCAAGGAAAGACGTGGCCGTTTTCATTTAATGCTCTTTGTGGGATGAACATTTCCAATAACATTAAGTTTAATAGAAATAAGTCGGTTGCTGGGTAATTGTTAATGTAAATAAAAAAAATGGTAAAGTCGGTGTTTGCTAGCATAAACAGTGTTTGCAAGTAAAATTTAACAAAAATCTTCTCTAAGTAGGTACTGAAAAATACCTACAAGATTTTCAAATGTTTATTATTACTCGACTGTTTTAATTATTAATGAAATTTTGTAAAACAATAAGCTAATTTATTTTTTGGATTCATAGTTTAACTTACCTAACCAAGAGCATGTCGGGACATGTCTAAGGAAGGTTCCGTAATTATCAACGCGTATATAGGTTTTTTTTTCAAATTACTTCAAAAGTTACTGTTAGATTTCGCTCAAAATAATTTTCCTAAAGAGTTTTCAGCATGATCTATCAGCATGGAAAATTACAAGTTTCTATTTTATATTGTTTAGAAATGTCAGGGGGGGACCAACTTATTAACTTTGGAGACCGATTACTCGAAAATGGTCGACTTTGTAAAAAAGTCACGTAGGAAACATTGCTTTTATTTTAAAACACCTATTCAACGATATGCCACACGATGGGGTAGAATGAAAAAATGTTTTTCATCCCCACTTCACATATTGTATGGAGAGCCACCCCTAAAATATAAAATTATTATTACTTTATGATGTTAAAACCGAGACAATATATGACTTTACCAAATATCATCCATTTATATTCATAACTACAGAAGCTAGAAGTGCGGACAGACAGGCAGACAGACGGACGGACAGAGCGAAACTATAAGGGTTCCTTATGTATTACGGAACCCTAAAAACCTCATAACCGGATTCTTTTTACGCACATTTGACGTAGATATGACTTTCCGTCGGAATATGTCACCAGAATCTCACCAACTACCTTCGTGTATGAAAATATTGTTTTAATAGAATTTTTAATAGCTATATTAAATAATATAACTAAATAATAGCTGAATTCTATGAAAAAAGCTTTTAGAAAGTAGTTGTACTTTTATCTATTTAGATATGACAAAAACACTTTCTTATATTACAAAAAATTAACTCGAAATTTAAAAACCCCTCTAAAAAAACTCTAAAAAGTAAACAAATCTATATATATCAAAGAAAATCATGTTAGTTGCACTAGTTATAACTCAAGAACGGCTGAACCGATTTGGCTAAAAAGTGGTGGAGAAGTAGCTTAGAACCAGGAGACGGACATAGGATACTTAAGTACCCCGCCGAGTCTGTCTGTCTGTACGTTGCAATAATCTGAAAAATTACTAAAAAGATTTTCATGCCGCTTACATTTACCGACAGAGTGGTTCCTTGGGAAGGTTAGGTCGATAATAATTTGTTAAGGTTTTGTGGAAATTGTTTGATTTATGACGATAATTGTTGAAGGTGTCGAAAAAAATCAAGCCGTCCGGGAACTTTTATCGAAAACGCTGCCTAAACTGTTGGAGATAAATAACTAAACAATGTATGTTTTTTTTTAATGGGTAAAGTTAAGACGGCCACAGTCTTAACTAAGTCGGACTGGGGACTGCCGGTTGGTTCACAATGTATGGTGGGATTGTTTCTCTTTTATAGGTCTACAAAAAAGTCCGCGATGGCATAGATATGTCTATCTCTTAAGGATAGTTTACTATACTCATTCTAAGTTTTAAAAAATGATCAGAAATAATGTGGTATTTTCAGAAGCTATATAGACGGAAATATTTTAATTATCCTTATCTAGGAGATTATATCTCGGAGATATCTTTAAATTAAAAAATACGTGTGATTTTTTTTTATAAAGTATATACTTTTACTCTTTGCTATTACTATATTGCAGGTATATTTGCTAAAGAAGTTTTTTGCCACACACTCTCACGCGGGCGAAGCAATATATAATTCCTAATAGTAATATTATGATACTGACGGCTGCAAGTATTTACATGAAATTTAGTATGCAAGAAGTTTTTGACGAAAAAATCGGTCTAGCTACTAGCTAGGTCTTATCCCTAGGAAACTGTGCATTTATAACCTATATATGTTTTTTCTTTTGTCGTGCAACAATATATCAATAATTTCGACTCTATAATGTCAGTCCGATTGGCAGCTTGGTTCATTTTTGCGTTGTTCGGAAATTCGGAATGTGGTGGGTTCGAACCCCGGTAAAATATTAATGTGATTCTTTTTATTTTATTGAAATCTCCTAGAGATCCGATCAAAGCTCGGTTACCCAGATACTATGTTATTATATTACTTACGTACGACCCAGTAATTTCGTTAACTCAACATAAAAATTTAACTTCAGCAGGTGATGATAACTTTTGATTTCACATACGGTCTTTAATTGGCGGTGTCCCCCGACGCGACGTGACGATTACGTATCAAAATATTACATCATACTTAGGAATAACTTAAACTTAAAATGCCATTAAATATTTTTTTATATGTGACTTTTTTGTATCGGGAGTTTTATAAATTATTTATATATACTAATATTATATTACTAATAAAAAAATAGACTCCGCTATCCCTTCGCCTGTCTATCACCAGGCTGTATCTCATGAACCGTTATAGTTAGACAGTTGACATTTTCACAGATGATGTATTTCTGTTGCTGCTATATGGGGGCCATACAACAAACGTGTTTATTTTACCGTTTGGACGGAACCCTCCGCACGCGAGTCCGACTCGCATTTGGCTCATTTTAAATCAGGTGCAAATAATCACTATCTATCTACGTCTATTTATTTAAGACCATTAAAATGAGACCAAACACGAAACCTCTGCTGTAAGTCCTTGTGAGGAGTTGAGTATCCTGCAGATTGTAAGTAGTGCTGCAGCACCATATGTAGGTTATTAAAGCGATTAGACCATTCGAAGTTGCTTACAACCTTTCATGAAGAGAGCTGATGATCTTTAAAAGGCTGAGAATATTTACTTGGACCATGGCTAAGAACTATCTCCATAAAACGTCATCGTTCAAACAAAAAAAAAACCACATTAAAACTCGAAAGCTCGTTTGGGAGCTAAGATGCCACTGACAGACACAGACAGACACTTCAAACTTACGACCGGCCCTATTTTTGCGTCGGGGGTTTAAAAAAATGTGATAAAACCCAACAAATAGAATGGAATTTAATTAAACTGTCTTGGTGTAATCCGCAAAATACTAACAAGTTATAAAAATTATGAATTAATGTCAGCCGCGGTGAGGGTTGAGATGGCCCGGGCGAGGGGGCGCGGGGAGGGGGGGGACACAATGGATGCTTTAGGGTGCCCAATAAAAACTTGACAAATGGCGTTTCATAATCGCATCGCATACCGACGCTCGTCAGCGGTTCACCTTTTTGTCCCAGCCCCGGATACTACATTTTATTGTCCACCAAAACATATCATGTTGACGTCGTGGCAATATTGTAACAAGTTTGGGGGGATTATCATATACGTATTATATTATAGACGAGGCATGTTGAGGCAAAAACTGTCCCCACTTTTGGAGCTTTTGGGGCCATTTTGACATTTGAAGTATGGTGAAATCAAGATGGCAGTCATTTGAGGCATGGTGAAAACCAAGATGGCGTAAGTGTAAATTTTTCTTTTATGAAGATTTGTTCTGTCAAATGTACGTCAAAGCCTATCTTTAGTTTTGAAATCTTTGGAAATAATGAGCTGATATATTAGATAGAAGATATATAGAGATAAAAGATACTACTGCTGTAGAGAAGTTTCTGACTCAACTTTTGTACGACGACGGAATAAGCTAGGTCTGATCAGGCTGACCAACGTCAGCGCCATCAATCATCATCACCATTAATGACTACTAATATCCCAAAAGGTAGCCGCTAGGGCTATTGATTCTCCTCAATGTGTACCGTGTCTTACAAACGTGTTAGTCTTGTCAGACAGGCAGGTTTTAGGAGTTAATAGGAAAGTCTCATATATATAGAGGTCAACATGGTGCCAGCATAGAACCTGGACTCTCTCGACTGTCGAGTGCAACCAAACTCCCTTCATGGGAAGGTGAGTATAATAAACGTAGGTAATGTTGGCGCAACCCAAGTGATCTAGCGAGTACAGAGTACATTATTTTAAACAAAAACTGCCAATCGAACTGACATAATAATGTCAAAATTATAGATATATTGTTGCACTACGAAAAAAACAACATATTTAGCTTAAAAATGCGCAGTTTTCCGGGATAAAACCTAGCTAGATCGATTTTTTTCCCCCAAAACTCACCGCATAATAAATTTCATGGTAATACTTGAAGCCGTTTTCAATAACCCGATAAAATATATACAATATTTTGATGAGGTTTTTTTAATAGATGGAGTGATTCAAGAGGATGATTTATATGTATATAACATGCATAATATAGTAGAGAAACACTGATAATTTTAGAGGTTTGTAATGTCGTAAATAAATAAATTTTTGTGCGCTTACATTGCAAACGCTGGCTTAACCGTACGAGATAGATAAAAAAAAAGTACTACAGTATTGTACGCCTTAAAAAGGTCTACAAAAAAGTCTGCAATGGTATATGTCTATCTCTTAGGGATAACCCACAAATAATACTTTTTACGAGAAACAAAGGCTTATTTACGAATCGATTTCAAGCAATACTGCATTAATCCTTATCCAATTAAGTACCTTAAATACATTGTGCATTTAATATAGATCAATATGGCCCTTTACAGCATGTAATTTAAATCCCACTAAAAACTTATTCATGTTAAAATATTGCCAAGATGATACCATATTACTAGCACTTTAAAAAAGTTACCATATGTCATGTAAAACCAAGCTTCTGACTCTACACGCCCTACAACAACACAACTAAACAGTTAACAACAGTTTCACAGTCAATTGTAATTTGAATGTTACATTTATGTTTAGTCTTCCGTTAAAATTACTACAGAATACTCAGGAAATAATTATTTCAATATTACGTCAATTATTTTCCAATCCAAACGACGACATAACTAACATAGTTCATAATATACGCGATAGATGACGCTTTATACCAAAAATAACTATTATCCCCTAGTTTAAGGGGTTGGAGGTTAAAAGTTAAAATTTTGACAATTGTTAGTTGTGTACTAATACAAGCTTATGTACCAAATTTAAGCTTTCTAGAACATCTGGAAGTAATTTTGTTGATCATCAGTGAGTCAGTGACAAAATCAGGGGTTTTTAGATATCAATAAAATCTACGTAATAATAAAAGTATACGACCTTATGCAATAAAAACTTTACAAGTTTAATAAGTCCGCAACAGGGAGCATATCCTGAAAATTTTATTTATCTGGTATAATCCAAACCCTAGTTATGAGGGTTCAAAAAATCGTCGAAAAGCTTCGAGAAAAGGTGGTCTGGTAGTGCCCTTGCGCTTCGCTTGGCGCGTCTTGGCGCGGGCACTACCGTGCCCCCAGTGGATATTTTTGAAGATATTATAGATTTAAAATTCAGGGACATAGCGGTTGCGGCGGCGTAAAAAACATTTTCAATATTGTATCAGAAGTATATTGCAGGGAGTATTTGCTGAAGAAGTTTTTTCTCCAAGAACACTATTCCACGCGGGCAACAGCTAGATTAAATTATAAGATATTTTTTCTCTTTTTAGTTATATTTATTATATTATAATGAACACGTTTTAAGAAAGTTATAAATACAAAAAAGACTCCGCTATTCTCGCTCTCTCGGCTAAACAAACTCAAGCGTTATTTTATGTCAGTTTTCTGAGAGGCCTTGGTATTTCCCCAAATAGGCATTACCGATCTGTGGACCTAATAAACAATCCCCAGTGATGATAATGATTAGATACTATATTATTAAATTATTATTATTATCTATTGTAGTAGTCGGCGTAAAAATGTATCAGTAAGCATTAAATATATTATAGTGATGATGATGATCCCGAATATAATTTTGGCAATAGCAAAATTTCAAAGACATTGATATCGGTGCACAAAACTGTGATGAGTACCTACGTCATCCTAATAATATGTTGGTGTTTCGTGTGAAGATGGTGGTGATGATAATGATGACTACTGTAAGTGATATGATATATATGGACTATCTATATGGACTCAGGAGTTCTGTTCAGTAGATAATTTTGGTACAGAAGCTTAATTTTTGGTAGCATATGCTTAGACTACTTCAGAAAAAGATGAAATTACTTTATATATATATCGATATAAATTTCGAAGAGTTCCCTCGATTCATCATCAATCCCATCATCATATCATCACTTTGATGTCAAAAGGACTAATTTGTCAAAATTTGAAAAATTTGACATCCCCTTCAACACACCGTATGACCGTATGCTTTCAGTAATGCAATCAAAAGTCGAAACTAACTATGGAGCTGTTTATCTGTTCCTCTTTCTTTTTTAATCTGTGCTACAAGTTCGTCACGGACGTATAAAGAAAACGCTATAAGTACCTATGATGTATTACTACTAAACTTGTAGAAGTATAATAGCTAAGATATCACTGTCCGTCCGTCTGTCAGTATACGAGGGCTGATTGATAAGTTTCCGAAACGACAAAGATCCTTCGATGCATTTAGTCCAGCGCTTCTCCAATGCCGTTACACCAGTTTGATAAAATGTTTTTTCCAACCCCTCAAAATACTCGTCCACGGCAACAATGACTTCTTCATTTGATGAAAATCTCTGGCCACCTAATCATTTCTTCAGGTTTGGGAATAAGTGGAAGTCGCACGGGGCCAGATCCGGGGAATAGGGTGGATGCGGTAGCAATTCGAACCGCAATTCATGGAGTTTGGCGACTGCAACCATTGACGTGTGTGCAGGTGCGTTGTCATGGTGGAACAAAATTTTTTTCTTGGCCAAATGTGGTCGTTTCTTCTGGATTTCTTCACTTAATTTTTGCAGCAAGCTTACGTAGTACTCTCCATTTATTGTTTTTCCTTTTTGCAGATAATCCACTAAAATAATCCCTAGAGCATCCCAAAATACAGTCGCCATCACTTTGACGGCCGACAAAACCGTTTTTGCTTTCTTCGGAGCAGGTTTTCCGCTCTCAGTCCACTGCTTAGATTGTTCTTTTGTCTCGGGAGTATAATGATGTATCCAGGTTTCATCGACTGTTACATAACGCCGCAAAAACTCATTAGGATCTCGGTTAAACAGCGCCAAACACTCCGATGAATCGTCCACTCGACGTTGCTTTTGGTCTACAGTGAGCAAACGCGGCACCCATCGCGCGCAAAGCTTTTTCATTCCCAAATGTTGGTGCAAAATATTAAAAACGCGTTCAGATGAAATGCTCACCATCTCTGCTATCTATCGCAACTTTAAGCGCCGATCATTCAATACAATTTTGTGATTTTTTTTTATTTCTGATGTCACAAAAATTACTAAAAACAAGTTTGTATAGAATCTTACGTGCGCCAGTCCCACTTTATAACATTTAATATTCTACAACAGATTTAACAAAGTTTATAGAATTTGATACGTATTGGCCTTTGTTTTATAACGTTATGTAACTTCATTATGGATCAACCTTAGAATAATTATACCTAATTAATATCGATAGCTATATTGTGTAGTTTCAGTCAGCTCTCAATTACCATCACCACAGTATTCAGAATGTGGTCAGTGTGTGATTGTAAATAGATAATCTAATATCCGTAGACCTGACATACCTGATTACTGTCAAATTATAACCTAATTAACACTCGAAGTTGCGCCTAAACACCACTAATTAAAGACAGTGATTGGTGTAACATATGTAGGTACTGAGTACTGATTGCTTTGACTGAGTCAGATTAATTGTGGATATTATTAATTTGAATATCTGTTTGTATATATGTTGCCCGCGACTCAAGTTCAATCGCGTATTATATTGCTTGATTTTTCTAGGGGAATCGTATATTTTTCGGGGATAAAAAGGCCATGCTTAGTCAATAAACAAAATCAAACATTTTAAGTAACCCCCGACTTGTCAGCAGTTGCACTTAATTAAAAGCAGTGAGCGAGCTGATAATGATATATTATATATAAAAACACACTTGATCACGTCATCCAACAAATAAAAAAACTAGATCAAAATAGTCAATCCGTCCATCCGTCTATCCGTCTGTTTGTCACCAGGCTGTATCCAAATGGATGACCATTTGGATACAGCCTGGTGACAAACAGACGGATAGACGGATGGACGGATGGACGGACGGACGGACAGACAGAGAAGTCTCAGTAATAGAATATAAAATTTAAAATTTGTACACCTACCGGAATTTGGTTACTGAGCCGTACCTTAGAAAAATAAGTTGTTACGTAAGAAGTAGCTTCTGACAGATATATCCAAAATCGTGTCGTTATGTGACGTGACCTTCAAATTGCTCTTTCAACGCCGCTAAAGAAGTTTAACTTCAATGATATGTAAACTTTAAAATAAACGTACCTACACAAATTCACAGCAATATGAAAAACGTTGATAATAACAAAGTTAAAAATATAATAGTAATTTCAAGGCGCCATTAACTTAAGGTTACGGTTTATTCCCACATAAAACTGCTGTGAGGTCATAAACTAAGTCGAGGGCTTATTATTATTACCCACTACTGGCGGTAAGGAATTCTCAGTAATAAGGGTCGGCATTAGCTCCAAAATATTGTCTCCTGTCACCGCTACTCTACCCCTCTCCTACAATATTATTAAAAATAATTTCTCATTTATATCACCACCCGCGGCTAGAGTGGACAATGTAATGATTACAGTGCAGATATGTTGTTAAATATATAGTACATGGGAGACCGAGTTTCGCTCGGAGTTCTAGTAGAACGATAAAAAAATAAAAAAAATATTTAAGCAATAGAAAAGAAAAAGAAATAACAAGTATCACAAAAATATTTATCTCACCGGGCTTAGAACCCACCACATTCCAAATTTCCAAACAACGCGAAAATTATACCAAGCTGCCAATCAGACTGACTGAGAGTCGAAATTATTGATATTATATTGTTGCACGATAAAAGAACGAAAAAATTTGCTTAAAAATGCGCAGTTTCTAAATGATAAGAGACCTAGCTAGATCGATTTTTCTCCTCCAAAACTCCCTGCATACTAAATTTCATGGTAATACTTGTAGCCATTGTCGAGATACCGATTATGTATAAATAAGTACATAATATAATAAATTCGTAACAAGATAGTTGAAGAGTAGTCCACTCTAGTCAAGATGCATTCGATAATTTCGACGGCAAACTATAGTTTTATTTATTTGACTATTATTTAAACTTTATATTTATTTATAAACACAAATAATGACTGCGATTTTCAGTAGTTATAATAAAATATGACGATCCAAATTCTTCATTAATTGAAAGCACATTTTGACGTAAGTAGTCACCGGTAACCATGTATTATTATAGATAAATTTATAGTGCTCATTGCCAAGTCACTATAATAATTATTTAAAAAATAAAATTATCCACATACAGTCTCAAAATTTTAATGAATAACTAATAATAATTAGGCACCAAACTAAATTAGACTTGGCTTACCTACGATATATCCAAACTTTTTACGTGCAAAAGACTTGGCCCTTTTTCACTTAATGGTTTTTGTGTGATACCATTTCTTTGCTTAGATAGGTTAGGTCTATTTGGGTTAATTACAACATATTGTATAGCAAAGCCCTCCGTCGTTTTTTGTCTGTTTGCGATAAACTCAAAAATTACTTCGCGAATTTCCATGCGGTTTTCACCAAGAGGTAGAGTAATCCTTGAGGAAGGTTTAGGTGTATAATTTATTAAGTTTTTATATATTTTGTCTCGCAGGTGAAGCTGTGAGCTTGTTATAGTAGTTAATTTTCGCGTTGGAAATTTGTAATGTGGTTCGAATCGTCAAATAAATATTTTTGTGATTCTTATTATTTCTTTTACTTGGCGGTTAGTTATTATAGTATTCAGCATATTTTAGTATTCACATGAATATTATAGTTGTAACTCTATAGTGCACTTTTTTTTGTATCTCTTCCATAAATAAAATGACTACCGGCGGCTCGTGGACATCTGCAACACCAGAGGAGCTACAAGTGCGCTCCCGGAGTTTAACACCAACTGCCCCTTGGGCCACCGATGCTCTTCACGTGCGGCGAAACACAACGCATGGAGGGTTTGGGGTTTGAAAAACCGTGAACGCACTTATGACAGAACTCCCTGGTGACACGAATGTCCATGAGCGGTGGTAGGTAATAATTTTAACCGATCGCCTGATGGTAAGACATTGTAGTAATTTCTTACCATCAGTGGTTGGTGGTTTTAAGGATCGGGAACGTGCTTGTAACTTGTTTAAGATGTCTAAGTGTGCAAACAGATGGCCTTATGCTTACCATAAGGCGATCCGTTTACCTCGTTTCTATTTCATAATTGAAGCGATTACCGCCGCTCACGGACATCTGCAACACCAGAGGAGTTACAAGTGCGTTCGCAAACTTTTAAAACCACTAACCTCTGATGATAAGAAGTTATAACAATTTCTAAGCATCATGCGATCGTTTTGCTCGTTTCCAAATTAATTAGTAAAAACTTATTACAATTTTATACTAAAGGGCGATCTGTTTGTTTGATCGTTTCCAGATCTATTCCATAATTAAAACGATTACTGCCGCTCATGGACATCCGCAACACCAGAGGAGTTACTAGTGCGTTTCCGATCTTGAAAACCCACTTTAGGCCACCGATATAAGTACCTTACTGACGCAGCGAAACACAACGCAAGTGGTATTTCCAATAGGTTTTCTGTGAGGCCATCTTATTGGTCGGTGGCATATCTTATCGGCGGAGAAGTCGTTGGCGGCACAAGCTATTAAAACATTAGACTTCTCCGCGACAAAAATTCAGACCGCTAGCTTTATTACAAACGAATATATGGGAGCACGAAAAACCGCGAAATGCTTCGAGAAAAGATAGTTACGGCCGCTTAAAAAGTCAGTTGACGATAGCGCTACCGCGCTATCAGATAAGAAAAATCTATGCAGCTTTATGAACGACACGGAACCCAAAACAATGAATTTTAAAATGTTTGTCTGTTGGTCTGTACGTTTGTATGCAGTAATCTCGGAATATACTGGACGGATTTTGATGTTTAAGCTTTGGTTTAAAACATAGAATTGTTTTTATCTCAAAAAAGTACAGTGTTCCCATGAGATACTGTATTTACGCGGAGCTAGTTTTTAAATATAATATAACAAGTGAAAAATAAAGTAGGTAACTAGGTACCTATTACCATCTATTACTAATAACGGTGTTGGTAATTGAAAAATGTTTATTGGTATAGGTACCTACTAAAAGTATCTACTATCTTACTATATATAATAATTAATTCCTAGTTTTGTATTTTGTAAAGAGATATTAGGAGTGAAAGGAAATTTCCTAATTTTTCGTTTTGTAGCTAAACACGAAACCCTAATTAGACATGTCCTGACTGACATGCTCTTGGATAGGTTATTTCATCCTTAATCCTTTGGGTAACGAACCCTAAAAGTAAAAAATAATATTATTTTAATAATATATTTTATACGTAGGTACTCGACACTGGCAGAATGGAGAAAAGCCTTTGCAACCGATAATTATATATCAAAAAAACAAAAAGACATTCATATTCGAATTTCAAAATTTTTTTTTTTTTTACTTTTAATTATTCTTACTTATATATTGTACTATTTCAGTATGTACATTTTTTCAGTGCTATTTAAATGCAGTTCTTAAAAAAAACATAGTAGGCGCGAACTTTATAAAAGTTTTCGTTTAAATAAACTACAAGGATAAAAGGTAGCCTGTAGCAGTACCTAGTAGTGTATTACATTGTCTTTCGTAGTAGTGAGTAGATTGGTATTTATTTTTAATAAGATATATGTTGTGTTACATAATATTTTAGACTATTACATTTTTCAATGAATACAGGAACATTTTAATTACATCATATTCTATTTAATAAAAGTCTATTATTATATTATTGAGGAATCCAAAATGGATGTAATTACAATTTCAACGCCAGAGTGGTTAACTCACCTTAATGAAAGTTATGAAAAAGAAGGTAAGTAGGTACCTAGACAGATTACTAAATAGTTACCGCGAAAGTAATGATTTGAACTTTGAACCATTTTCCAAAAACAAGGTCTCAAGGAGGAAGCTAAGCATAGATTAAGCCGGGGGCACAAGCTTTAAAGAATGTATATCTAATAAGTAATTGTAAAGTTTTAGTAGGTACCTAAATATAATCTGAGCTAAATACATCCAAAATATAATTATTTAATAATTACTATTTAGAATTTTTAATCTCCGATGAAAACATACTTATTAGTGTTATAAGTTTTAAATTTTTTTGTCTGTATGTGTGTGTGTGTGTGTGTGTGTATAAGTTCCTCTTTTCAATTCAGCTCAAACTTTTTCTATTTCACTACACAATCATATTATTTTTGAAGTCGGTACCAGCTTCTATACAATGATTGTAATATTAGGCTCAGATTCATTAAAATTTCTTTAAAGTTCAAGGAGATCTGCAATTGTTTGGGCTGGCACTGACTTCAAAGATAAGAAGATTGAGTAGAGAATTAATCATTAATTTTTAGCTGAATTGAAAAGAGGAACTATTTCGAGAATAAGAATTATTTCATACTTTACCTAAGTGCATACGGCAGTTCCGAGACGTGAACTACAGAACCCTAAAAAACAAGGACTCGATGACTTCCCCTTTCCTCATGGAAGCGGGTCTACTATTTGGTGACAATGAGACCAATTTAGAAGTAAACCCTTTGCGGTCCACAAACGGCGTAGAAATCGCGTGACATACTTACATACAAACAGGGCCGGACCGTAAGTTTAGGGGCCCTGGGCTAATTATACTACTTAGGGTTCCACATAATTACTCAAAGTATCCTACTACTATTATAGATGTGAAAGTTTGTGAGATGGATGGATGGATGTTTTATTATCCCTTTACGCAAAAACTACTGAACTTGGGTAATTCGATGAAATTTGGTATGGTAATAGTTTAAGCTCTGGTATAAAACAGGGTACTTTTTATCCCAAAAACTAGAGTGTTCCCGTGGGATACTACATTTACTCTGACCGAGCCGCCAGGTAACAACTAGAAGGTAAAAAATAGAATACGATCTGTTTAATTTAATACAATTATGGATTTTTTCACATTACCGTCTATTTTTGACTTTGACTTGACTTAGCTGGGGCCCTTTGAGTCCACGGGGACCTGGGCTGAAGCCCGACAAGACATATGGTAGATCCGGCCGTGCATACAAAGACATGCAGTCGAATTTGCAACCTCCTCCTTATCGGAAGATGGTTAAAAATTATTTCTATCGTCTGGTTCTTCACACCAGCATATTACGACTTTCGCCACTAAAGATCTGTCACTATGTTAAAAGTGCATACATTACAGATATGCACTTAAAAAAAATCTAAAGGTAGCATTCGGTTCTTAGCGACAGCGACAGCGACCGCGACCGGATCGCGTCCCACTGCTCAGTATGAATTTGTATAGAGCACTAAACAAACCCGCGACCATGACGCGTGACTGGTGGACGTGGCTAGAGAACCTGATTCGCTGGTTCGCTGGTCGCGGTCGTTAATGCTACCTTAATATAACATAAACATGGTGCGTAGACAATCTTATTGTATGGATATCTTTTTGTCTTGAAACTGTTGCGATGATCCAGCGGATATTTGAGACAAAATATCTTTTACTCACAAGTTGATATTATTATTAAAGTTCGAGAATCCGAGAACATTACGCTTATGACGAATCAAGGAAGGAATTATATTTGGAAGTGGTGTGAGAGGCTAGGGCTGAACAAACATGGCCTACCAGGTCAAGCTTGCCACCTGCTAGAACGCTACTTCGCCAAGACGCTGTTCAAAAAACTAAATACTCAATCAGGTACGAATACATTATACAGAGTGTTCTTTCATTCTGTGACCAAACTTTTAGGAATATAACAAAACACAAAGCACACACAGAAACATAAGCAACTTTTACTATGGTACCAACTTTTTCGTTACATGAAAAAAAATCTGCTGTTTCCTACAAAATGCTATCTATGCCTATGCTCTTTTGTAGAGTTCTCTTAGTTACCAATAACAGTAAAAGTTGATTATATTCAATAGTATCTTCACTCCTGAAAATTTAGTCACTGACTGAAAAAACAGCCTGAGTCAGACCTGTAGATGTATAAATATAGATCTATACATAGAAATAAATAAAATTAAAGAGTTTGTTTGTAATTTTAAATTAAGAGCTTATCACTTAATGCATATGAAACTATATTATATTATGGTACTTACAATAAAAAAATTTAAAAAATAATTTTTTAAATTTTTTTGACTGACCGTATGTCTGTCTGTTTATCTTGTCTTGTCCGGCTAATCTCTGAAACGGCTGGACTGATTTTCACGAGAATTTCACTGGCAGATAGCTGAGGATGTTAGGCTACTATGTCTTAGGGTTCCGTTTTAAAAAAACCGGGTGCCGTTTCCGTTAATTTGATGCAAACGAAGTTGCGGGCACTAGCAAGTACTACACATAACTTTAATAAATAATCTTAATTCCAGTTTTCAATCTAGTAGTAGCTCAACATTGTTACCCTCAGGAACGAGTTATTTTTGCCGCATAATGAGTAGCTCAGTAGCCTGCGTTAATCCTGACAACTATCTGTGGGCTATCATTTAAATCCGTTCCACTGTTTTAGCGGAACACAAATATTCACATGTCAATATTACCTACTATTTACTGTTATATTATATCTAATTGTATCTATACAAATAAATAAACTTGAAGTGTCTGTTTGTAATTACAAATTAACAACTTTTCACATAATGCATATAAAAATATATACGGTACCAACAATGAAAAATCAATTTTTAAAATTTTTGTCTGTCCGTGTGTCTGTCTGTCTGTTTGTTCCTGTTGATCTCTGGAATGGCGATTTTCACGGCACTTTCACTGGCAGATAGCTGATGCTACAAGGCGTAAGTAAGGATACTTTTTATCCTCATCATCGTCGTCATCAAAAAATGTTTGACGCCCAACGAAGTGGGCACGGGTCAGCTATATAATAATATACAGTAATATTCATAAGATAAAAATATTATTCTAATTATTTCAGACAACGAAGTAGTCGAAGGTTATATGAGTGATATAAGAGGAAATATAAAAATTATAACAGGATGCTGCATACTACTTACAGTGAAAATGTTTAAAAGAGAGGATGAAAAAAAAAATATAAACATGATTTTCAAGCATAAGTATGCGACAAAGGACATCGTAAAGACGGAGGCCGAAGTCTTTCAGGCTTTGGGTAGTACTTTAATTTACCGACTTCTATTGTATGAAAATAGGAATTGGCCTCTAGTAATGAAAGTAGCAATTTTAGCCCCTAATTATTAGAACAGGCTAAAATTGCTATTCCGGCTACTTGTTACTTTTTACATATTTCTAGCTGAGTATAATATACTAGATGTTACTAGCGACTTCCTACGCGCGTACAGAAATTCCGCGGGAACTGTAAATTTTGCCGCAGTAAAAAGTAGCCTACGTATAAATCAAAGACCTTCAACAGTACTATACCAATTTTCATTCGAATCGGTTATGGCCTTTGGGCGTGAAAGACAGTCAAACATATCCACATAAATACAGTATCCCACAAGAAGACTGTACTGTTTCGGGATAAGAGTATCGTATGTGTTAATCCATAGCCTGAACTACTACCATAACGAATTTCTTTGAAATCCGTATAGTAGTTTTTGTGTGAAAGAGTCACAAACATCTATATATCCTCGCAAACTTTCACATTTATAATAGTACTAGGATATCTTATTTTTATTGGGGCTCGTTATAATTTCTCAGATTTTTTCACAGAGATATTATTGACATAATACTATGTGAATCCTGTAGGTATTGCTAACATTAATTGTAATTTTAAAGATTTTTACATCCCATCAAGAACCACAGTGGAAATCGCTCAACTATTGGCAGCAGAAATAAGAGTAACTAATCGAGTTTTAAAAAGATCGACCAAGTACTCAGCCAAGCTGAGTTGCATAAACCAACTGTTATAGAAAAAGTGCAATGGGTGGCCGACCACGATGGTTCAGGTTGGTACAACCCTTTTAAACAAACTAGAGAGAGAGAGCTACACAAATATAGTCTTACTGATCATAATACGTTAAATGATCATGTTGAGTCATATGATCATAATACGTCAAACGATCTTGATACGTGAAATGATCATAATACGTCAAATGAACATGATACGTCAAATGATCATAATAATATTATCCCTCCCTTACTACTTGCATTTAGCTACTACTTACTTCCTTGTATTTATATCAGCCGGCGACCACCGTAGAAATGAGTGCATTCTATTCAGGAAATAGACAAATATGTAAAAAAAGACAATATTTTCTTGTCTTATTGTAAATGTAAAGCACCACTGTCCAAAGCACGGTCTGCATCTTTGTGCGGCCACCGGTGTGTTTTTAATATTATAACGGAACGGAATAATTTTTTCCTTTTATTTTCTATTGGTAATTAATTATTTGAGTGAGTTCCAACTTGTGTTTATTCACGGCCATATTGTCCATTTCTTTAAAAAATGTGTATTTTATTTGTGTGGCCCTCATTGGTGTGGCGGGCCATTTACATATAGTAATTTGTAAATGGTCCGGGATCAAATCTGGTCTAGACAACCCCGCTGTAAAGCATGACAGCCATTTTTAGGGTTCCGTAGTGCTACAAGGAACGATTTTAGTTTTGCTCTGTCTGTTTGTCTGTCAGACCACCCTTCTAGCTTGTGTAATCTGCACAAATATATAAAAACTGAAGTGTCTGTTTGTAATTTTAAATTAACAGTTTTTCACTAATCGACAAATTTTTAATTGACACATGGAATTAAAAAATTCTTTAATTTTTTCTGTCCGTCCGTCTGTCTGTTTCTCTGTTTGTTCCGGCTAATCTCTGAAACTGCTGGACCGATTTTAACGGGATTTTCACTGGCAGATAGCTGATGTTATAAGAAGTAATTAAGGCTACTTTTATCTTAAGGTTCCGTTTAAAAAATAGGGTTCCGTTTTCCTTAGTGCTTCGCAAACGAAGTTGCGGGCACCAGATAGTCTTACATATAATTTTTATTTATAAACAAAAAATTAAACGGATTTCCAAAGTAAAAATACACAAAAAATAATTCATTGAAGAGTAGTACACAGTACAGTATCAGTATCAGAGAATTTGAATGGGAGTTCTATAAAATATTGTAGGATATTGTTTAGGCTGGTACCAACTTCAAAATTAAGAAGATTGAGTAGAGAAATATTTAAATTATTTGCCGAATTTAAAAGGGGAAATATGTAGAAAATAAGATTAATTTATCATACTTTTATGTGTATTTTTACTTTGGAAATCGGTTTAATTTTTTGTTTCAAAATAATATTTTTTTCCTTTTTAGTGTTATAAGTTAAATTATTATTAATACATTTTAAGAACGTTTAAAATAAACGATCGAGTGTATAATTGAATACGCGCCAAGCTTCCATTAGGTATTGTAAATAAGATGATGATGATGATGATTACTGTAAGTTACAAAGTGCAGTGAGCTTGTAGTTCTTTAAACAATACCGAAATTTCCAAATGCGTTTCTTTAAATAGTGTCGGACCTGTCGGAGTACAATACTATAAGTAGTTCCTTTTAAAGCATCATAATGTGATGATATATGATAATTGGCCTTCAAAGTTGGTCCCCCCCTCCCCTGGCATTTCTAATCTATAAGACATAGAAACTTCCAATTTTCCATGCTGATAGATCATGCTAAAAACTCTTTACGAAAATTATTTTGAACGAAATCGGACAGCAACTTTTGAAGTAATTTGAAAAAACCTTTTACGCGGTAGCCCCACTTTTAGTGTTTTGGGGCCATTTTGACGTTAGAGGTAGGTACGATTAAATCAAGATGGAGTAACTTTTTCCTGTATGAAGATTCGTTCTGACAAATGTACATCATAGCCCATCCTTAGTTTTGAAATCATTGTCTGTATGAATGTGTAATGGCTCCCTTTCAGCGGTGATATGTCGCCTGCATCTGGCGGCGGGTGGCGTGGCGGCGGCCGCATACTACGTCAGTCAGTACACCACGGACCCCGCGCTACCACTAGCGCAGCTCACCCGCGCCTCCGCCGTCTACATCACCACCATCGCCCGAGCCATACTGTACGTCGCCGAGCTCAGCCCAGAGGAACTTGAGGACTAGATATAATATATAAGAAAGTTTTATTTTATTGAATTTAAAATAAATTTTATTTTATTGAGTAAGTACTAAAGCCAAGTGGCTTATGAAAACATATTCTAGCGACATCATAAATTAAAAACTTAAGATTGATAAATAAAGTTGATTTAAAAATATGTATTTTAGTTTTTTAATTTCCACTGATGAAAACACCTCTAAGTAACTTCTGGTAAGGATGTGACGACATAAACACACTAAACACATATGTACCTAGTAGAGAAACGGATCGTTTCTGTAAATAAATAGTTCAACACATCTTAAAAAGTTATCGTCAAACAGTAAAATGGAACATAACACCGCCATTTTACTACTACGGACTATAGCACAGATTACAAATAGTACGTCTAGTATGACGTCACAGCACAGATAATCTATCAACCAGCATGGCGAATAGTGTTTTCGGCGGTTTTGAAAACGTGTATTTTTAAAATATTTTTTTGTAGGTTTTTAGGTTTCATAATAATGTTATATTATTTTTTTGTGTGTAATGAAACAATTATGAAGCGTTTAGGACATAAATAGAAACAAGGTCAAGTAGCGTATTAAATGACATAACTTCTTATACTCGGATCACCAAAAGTAGTTAAATATGTGTCCAGTAACATTGTGTTCGAATGATGAGTTTACTGAAGTGAACGAAGTATGATAGTTACCTTTTATTAATTAAAACCGGACAGGAGCTACTCGGTCTCGTCCACCGAGGGTTCCATACAAAGTAGCAAGCAACATCATATTAAATACATAATAATCAACCAAAAAATGTCGACTCCCTCTTAGACTTACACAACCTACTTATAGGGTTCCGTAGAAAAATAAAAAACGCTTATAGTTTGATCTGTCCGTATGCCTTTCATCTGTTGATAACTTCGGTAATTAAGTATATGAATAGACGAAATTTCATATGCTTAAAGATTCCATATTATGCACTCTATTTTATAGTCCCTAGACATCTGAATTGGGAATGGACTTTTTCATTATAAATGTCGTTTACTTGTTGAAATGACAAGTTAGTCAGTCTCTGCAACCCCGCGTGGTGAATTGTGCCGTGTGTTCTTCGAAAAGTCTCACGAGCAGCATAATAGGGTTGATAATGTCTGCCTCAATATCCGTTATTGGAGTTCGCTTTGACCGGCGGAGCGTGAAGTATGCACGTCGATCCCGCCGCGGTTATAATTGATTTCACTCGTATTTTAATATCTCACTTATTAAGCAATCCATTTTGTTAGTTCAGTGATCTCTATAATCATTGTAATTTTAATATTTGTTAAATATAAAACGTTTGAAATTATACACATATTGCCATGTTACTTTTTATTTAGGTTGTATCTGTATGCTAAGTATAATGTTATTTATACTAAAATACTACAATATTATAAAGAGGTAGACTGCCAAAATCATCACCCTTCCTTTTGGCTTCGCCGTAGTCGGGTAATTACCTCTGGGGCTATTTGTTTTGTTTGCATTGCATTGAAACCTAAACCTAAAGAAATGTCTTTTTATCGGTCCGATATTCGGTCGGATATCGGATGGGATTGTGTGACAACGCTCTCAACGATATCCTTTCTCCTCTATAAAAGCAACAATATTTTTTTGTCATTTACGGGTTTCAGTTTACCAAAAGTGGGCTGAGAATTTAATAATTTCTGATTGATATGAACAAAGAGCACCAATAGAATATTTAGAAATGAAATTATAATTAAAAACGCAAATGTGAGTGGAGCGAAACGTGTCTTGTTAAATCGTAATTATATTAAAACGTGCACATACGTAATGAGTGGCGTAAAACTCAGAAGATGAGAGTGCGGTGGGCGTGGCGCGATGGAAGGCGGTGATTTTTCTCACTGACTCCGCCCAACGGAAAATATCCCACCTTAACGCCATTTCGAAATAAAACCATGTTATCTAATCCCCGGCCCAGGCTGAACTTATATCTTGAATACATTTACAATTGTAATGGCTGAACGTTTGCTAATTTTTAATTAAACACTTGCTATAAGTAATATAGATTCCTCCAAAGTAATATTTTAATAAATTAAAGTTCAGTTCAGTTAAATTAAAGTTCATTATCTCCTATACAAATATCTAATTCAATACTATAGTCTATATTAATTTAATAAATATTAATATAGATTTCTTTTTTTTGTAGCATTTTAAGTTTTGGAGTAGTTATTATTTTTTTAGTACTTACCTACTTTTATAGTACAATTGATTTTGTTATCATAACTGATTAAATAAATATTTGATTGTTTGCTTGTTTGCATTGAATAGGCTCCAAAACTTACCTAACTAGACTGATTTTTATGAAATTTGGCACAGACATAGTAGACCACGACTACGAGTACGAGGTCAATCAATCATACGCAACAAAATGTACGGTTCATGCGAGATTATTTTGAGCGCACGAAGTTGCGGGCAATATATAGTATATATTTATATAAGGGAAATAAAAGTAGCGAAAAGAGCTTTAATATTACCTTATTATTAGGTATTATATAATATTATTAGAATTTCAAAGACTTGTATTAAGTAGCACTTTAAACGAGCTAATCTTGTATATTTGGAGAGTCATTTTAACTCAAAGTGACTCTCCAACCATTACTAGATAATTTAATTAAATAACTTAATTTAATTTATAAATATTTTGTATATAAATTACTCAATTCAGTGTAACTATTTTTTGATATTGAAACTACCCTTAGTATATAAGTAGTATTACACTAGCCCCAACCCTTATTTTCTTACTTTGATTAGTTCATAACAGCCTCCGTGGTCTAGTAGTTAGAGTTTGGTCTCGACTCGGAGGTCGTGGGTTCGATTCCCGCATTGGAACAACAAAGAATGTTGTTTCCAAGTCTGGTTAAGACAAAGCAGGCTGATCGCCTGATTGTCTGACAAGAAAGATGATCCATGCGTCGGATGGGCATGTAAAAAAACGTCGGACCTGCACCTGATCTCTCGCCAGTCGTGTCGGTTGTCCGCCCCACTGGGTTACGAGAGTAAAGGAGGAGAGAGTGCTCTTGTGTTCTGCTCACACACTTGAGCACTATAAAATTACGCCTGCGTAACTGGCCTGGTTTCAATGAAACCGGCCACCGTCACCGAAATCGGTGTGGGGAGGATTAGTTTGTTATTTTAGTTCACAAGTAACTGCTATCTATGGAGGCTTGTAATTGGCTTTTTGTAAATTATCCTCAAGCATATGGTACATTATTGATAGCTGGAAGCGACCCAAAGAAAATAAAATATTTATAATGGATATCTCGCAAACGGCTTCAAGTATTACCATGATATTTAATATGCAGGGAGTTTTAGGGGAGAAAAATCGATCTAGCTAGGTCTTATCCCTGGGAAATTGCGAATTTTCAAGCTATATATGTTTTTTTCTTTCGTCGTGCCACAATATATCAATAATTTCGACTCTATTATTTCAGTCTGATTGGCAGCTTGCATACTAATATAATACTAATATAATTTTTGCGTTGTTCGGTAACTTGGAATGTGGTGGGTTCGTATTCCGGTCGGATAAATATTTTTGTGATTCTTTTTTTTATTTATTTACTAGAGCTCTGAGCAAAGCTTGGTGACCCAGGTAATAATAGCTCCCCACTTAATTAACGTTTAATTGAAACCAGGCCAGCTACGCAGGAGTTATTTTATAGTGCCCAAGTGTGTGCGCAGTACACAAGAGCACTCTCTTCCTTTTACTCTCGTAACCCAGTGGTACGAATAACCGACACGAATGGTGAGATATCAGGCGCAGGTCCGACTTTTTACATGCCCATCCGACGCATGGATCATCTTTCTTGTCAGACAATCAGGTGATCAGCCTGCATTGTCCTAACCAAACTTGGAAACAAGATTTTTTGTTGTTCCAATGCGGGAATCGAACCCACGACCTCCGAGTCGAGAGCCAAGCTCTAAACCACTAGACCACGGTGGCTGTTAAAGGGCTGTGACCCAGGTACTCCATATTAAATGATAACGATATGATGTGTTCACGTGTGATTTAAACAATCAACACTTGGGAGACCGAGCTCGGCTCAGAGTTCTAGTACCAATATTTTATGGAAAAAAACGGAATCAGATATAAGATTTGCAAACATTTTGAAAATCTTATATTCCACCAAAAATATTTTCATGTTAAAATGATGCCAAGACCATATGACTCGCGCTGTCAAAAAATTATCAGATCTCGTATAAAACCAAGCTTCTGACTCTACACGTCCTAACTCCACAAGCATAACTTCACAAACTTCATACCTTAGTAAAGATATGTGGCTTGACCGTTTCATTTCCTTATAAATTGTATAACATAAAAACAATCGGTAAGATTTTCACCTTACGCCAAAGTGAATGTATCGAAATTTGGTGGGATTTTACTTCTTTTTGTAAGTAATTGTAAGTTGTTATGACTATATTTACCCGACTACCGTGAAGACAAAAGGAAGGTTAATGCTTTTGTCAGTCTATGTATTTATATTTGTTCCACCGGAGCGCCTATACTACTGATCCGATTTCAATAAATTTGGTGTCAACAGATTCGTAATAACATACCAGTTAACATAGGCTATATATTTTACGTAGTCGGGTTATAGTTTTCACAATTCGCCAGGCAATGTCATATACGCGTGTCTCAGCAGCTACTAAGCGTCGACTTGATGAATTTTTGGCAGATTAGTCTCAGATTGGCACTCCGATCAGACGAATTGTTATTGTTTTTATTGTTTATTATTTTTATTTATTTTTCTATAATATTTTTATTCGTACCTACTACAGACTATATAACTAACTCCGAGTATAGCTCGGTCTCTCAGGTACATATTATATTCAGGTACATATTATAATCATGCATCAAATATAATGAAAAATTATTGTTTTATAATAAAAGTTAAATGAAACAAAAATATATAAGCAAGTGTAAGAAGTCATAAATGGAGATTGTACTGTAAACAACAAGCAGAAGAACTTTAAAAAAAATTCATTCATAAAATTCACAAGCACAATCATCTGGAAACGGTCATCCATAACCCTATCGGTGTACAAATATTGTCGTTGGAGCTGTGAATCATAAAACAACGCATTGTTCCGTTGTGTGACCGTTGCATTGGAGTTGCAAATTAGCACGGACATCCATTACGCAATCGAACGGGCTGGCGACGGCTTTGCCGGCTTTGCGGGCAGACAGCTCAATTTCACCGGCACATCTGCTACAGCCCGCTGATTTAGATAAAACCGTTGTAATCATTTCGTCATTAGGAATTTTAATGAAAATCATTAGTGAGATTTCGATAAACGTGCATTTGGCAAAAACTTAATTTTTATGAAAAGTTTATTTTGTTCAAACACCAATATTTGCCAGGTACTTCTACAGGTATGTCAAAATCTTTCATAATGAATAACTCATTTTTATTACAAAAATAATTTGAAATGTATGAATTATAAAATATTGCCTGTGGGCTCTACGCTGTCTACGCGGGCTCTACGAAATCAAGTTTATTAATTTTAGTTGAAAAATGCTGACTGTGATGTGATCTCTCTGATGATGTCTGTTGTAAGTGCTAACAGCTGTGCCCGGCGTGCAGACACGTAGCACCGTGTCTACTGTCTTTTCTATATTTCAGAATATTAACCACGATATAACAAGACAATTGTACTAAACAAAACTATAATATTAAAACTAGAAACCGAAATTGATATTTTCACCCCACACACTAGTTAAGTTAGGGATTTTTCTGTCAACAACTGATATGTAAATTCTCGACTTAAAGGTTCGGAAAATGCTCATATTTATATTATCGTTGTTATTTATTTTCTCTGGTGAGGCATAAAATATTGCCGTATGGAAATGCGGGGATTTGCGCCTCAGTGTAGTTTGACAAGATGACAGTTATAGCGAGGGTTACAGGGCGAGGTGATGTCCTGTTAGCTTGTTTATTGCCGTCTCACTTTTACGATTTCCACTTTTCTATAACATAAGCGATGGACATTTATGTCTATATTTTAACGTCCGTTGCAGACGTTATATTGGCCCTTTATTTTGTGATGCTATGGTGATACGGGATACTCAGGGTTCCGCTCTAATATTTTATTTCTATTTTTAAAAACGTACGCAACGTTTACATACGCAAAAATAGTGGTGTTATAAAATTGACGTGCGTGTCTGTCTGTGTGTGTGTGTGTCTGTCCGTGGCATCGTAGCTCCTAAACGAAACTATAAATCATCATCAACAGCTCACTCACAGCGTGACAATTCGGAGGTTAATTGAATTTTTTTAATATTGTTTTTATGTAAGAATTCAAAAATATTAACAAAATATTTTATAGTGTTTTGCAAACAGCATAAGATGGTATCGTCGTAAGTTTATACCTATAGCTTATAATATGTGCACAATGAATTGAATATCCAATAAAGTACGCGAACAAAGAGGTTGCATAGTTTTCTTTGTCCAGTCGCGCGTGTAATCGTATGCACGGTTTTATGAGATGCCACAGATGTATCCACTAGAGCCTGTGTTCTGAACTTTCTAGGTATTTAAAATTTTTAAATTCCATTATGGGATTAATGGAATTTTAAATTGATAAAAATTGTAATACCGCGAATAAAAATGTTTTAGAATAATTCTAAAATAGTTTTTCACTGAGAATAGAACGTTAACTCATACATGACAACTACATTTTAAAAAAAAAACCATAACCCGACTACATAATTTATATAGCTTATATTACCCAGGCTATTATTCCGAATCTATTGACACCACATTTATTAAAATCGGACCAGTAGTTTAGGCGCTACGATGGAACAAAAATACATACATAGAATGTCAAAATCATTACCCTTCCTTTTGGCTTCGCTGTAGTCAGGTAAAAACATACCTAAATCCTAATAACACATGATCAAACCAAAGTCCTCAAATTTTAAAATGCTTAAAAACTAATATATTACTAACGATACCACTTAAGCGTCGTGTCCGTCGTCATCTGATAACACTTGATATTGGGAATGATATATGCAATTTTTTTACAAACGCAAACTCAACCTTATAATATAACACTAACAGTTCAAATCCCATTGCACTACTCCGCATTTACGCACGTATGAATTGCACATTTACTTGCGAGGGTGCGAAATTTGTTGTTATCTTGAACAGGCCAATTTCGGCAAATGGATACTAAGTCCTAACTTTCCTATCTCTTTTATATCGTGTTACTCGCGTTCTTTTAAAATATCGACATACGACATACCACACGTGCTGCGAGCAATTTAGAAAGGATTTTCTTTATGGCCGGGGCTAAGTCTTCTTACAATGTACGATCGAAAAAGTTTAAACTTTATCCATACTTAGTCACTATAATAGAGGTGCGAGTTACGTTTTTATGATGCTTAAATAAAAAAAAACAGTATTCCGTTAAAAATATTTTAGTTTTTACATAGTGTAACAAAGCCACGACTAATTGTTTTGAAAAGTTTACTAATATCACCTAGTGAGATACATTCTGAATTTAAAAAGTATCTAATGTAATGACCGCTGAGCCGGCGCGCGGCGGTCGGCGGGCGTCGGGGGGCTCGCGCTTGGCTGCCGCCCTTTGAGGGCAAACCATGCGAGAAGTCATCCACTTATCGTCAGCGCGATCTCGTGCCGTTTTTCCCTTTTTTCCCCATCTTTTCGCCTCGCCTGTACTCCAAACGGCCGTAATTGAATCTACCGACGCAAATTGCTGGATTGTTTCAAATTAATCTCGACATGCGTAAAGACGCATTAAATCATACATGTAATTGTGTCAAACGTTCATTAGATAAAGGAAAACATGTAGGAACTAGAAAATGCTATTAGGATTTCCCTTCCTAAGGAAACATAATGTCTGTTAATAAATAAATTGATTTTGTCTATTTAGCTAACAAAATGTTTGTTAGCTGAATATACAAAACCTATTAATATTTATTATCACTTACATTTATTTGAGTTCAATGAATATAAAATGCAATGGAATGAAAGTAAGCGTTACCTACCGATGTGCAATTGTCATTTTCGTTTAAATATAAGCACACTGGTACGTGAAATGGCTATCTCCGTGTATTCACTTTGAAAGCTATATCAAGCTAGGTTTTTGCGATTGAAACTTCATAACGATTTGCAAGCATAGGAGTTTTTGAAGTTTTAGCACGGTAAACAGAGAACCGTAGAATATCTTCATACAAACGTGCCGCGATCGGTTTGAATGTGTGCGTGCGCGCCGGGTTCACACATTCAAACCGATGCGCATTGAAGTACGACTGCGATGGCTCACGTTAGCCTACATTATTTTAACATTTATTTTAACAGTCCTTGCGCCAACGCTAGAGTAGGCAAATAAATCGCCAGACAGCCTTACATGTCCTACTGTTCTCTATTTAGCGTGGTTCTAGAGAGTCTCAATTAAAGGTATCTGAGTATCATTTTTAAGCCCCGACGAAAACAGAGGGGGGTGTTATAAGTTTGACATGTCTGTATGTGTGTGTGTGCGTGTTTGTGTGTCTGGATGAACCGATTTTGTTTTTTTTTTAAATTAAAAGCGAACACAATCAAGAACGTGCTTGCATTGCTTGACAATTCAGTGGTTATTTAAAATGTTCAATTTTGTTTTTTAGGTCAATCCATTTATCATAGGCATCAAAGGTTCAATCCGCGGAGTTGCCTCATTTTTTTGCTTAATTTTAGTCTCTACTTTTACGCGGAATGAAAAGAAGGCAGTGAATAAAATACAGCAGTCTCTACTCGTTGTCCAAAACGATTAGTTGGAACTATTTTTACAAATATGCGAGCAGTGTGGTCGGTAGTATAACTTTTTGCGGGGGATTTTCACAATTCAATGCAAATGGTTTAAGCTACGTTGATTCTTCTAGAGATAAAATTCCTTGCTTTACTTTACCGTGTAGTATGTCAGTAAATTATTTAATAACTAAGTACAAAACATTTACTTGAAACTATTTTCGCATATATGCGAGCGTCGGATGCAGTGCGGTCGGTAGTGTAACGTTTTGCGGGGGTTTTTGCACTGGCGACTGGCGAGCCATAGCGGAATGCGGCCAGCCGTCGCTGACCGCTCTATTCGTTATCCACAGCCTAGAGATGGACGCGTAAAGTAGGTTTAATTTAATTTAAAGTAGGTTTATTTTAAAGTTTTATATATATCATTTGAAGCGTATCAGCAGACCGTTTAAAGCGAATGTAGAGACATCTTTACGTGTTATAGTATGTATAGATATCGTTACGTGATGAATAAACTAGGGCATGCGTTCTTTAATTATTATACTCGCAAAATTTTGAAATCCAAAATGTGATTGATGGACATAAATGAGCGCTAAATTATGTGGTTACTCCCATGCATTTTATTCTTTAGGAGCTAAGTTATCGTTTCGATATTGAACGTTTTTTAAGGCCCTAGTAGGAATTTTATTTATTTAAACAGTATGATATATTTATAAGACGTGATAACGACTTATAAATCGATGAACGCCAGCTGCACGCACGAAAAAATGTCACGTTCCGCCTGATTGTCACGTTCCGCCTGAGACGAGCGTGCAAGCGAGAGCACGGAACAAACGATAGAGATGCACGGTTATTCTAAGCGTTCGGCTTGTGATGACGTTATCACGTATAAAATTATCGTCCATAAACCGACTTAACAGACAACTATTTTTTATAACACCTTTTGTAAATAATCAAAAGTTTAAAACTAAAACCGGATTATGAAAATATATTTTACCTATGTTACCCATGCTATTATTACGAATCTATTGACACCTCATTAAAATAATCGAATCACTAGTTTAGGCGCTACAGTGGAATACAAACATACACACATAGACTGCCAAAATCATTACCTTTTCTTTTGGCTTCACCGTAGTCGGTTAAAACAAGTGTTATCGATGTTTATTATAGTAGCATATTTTAGCTCAGCGCAGACACAAACGTTTTTAAATCTACGACTTCTACGAGTAAGTCATGTAGCAGACTTGGGTCGTGTGCCTCTAATTTTGTACACTATCTGATTTATCTATTTCATCGACAACTCACTGTCCTGTCAACACGGCACATCCCTGTGCTCTGGTGACGGCGTGTTTTGCGCCCGCGACACGTGACGGTATAATTAGTGCGTGACCACCGCTCGGGCGTCGTGTCGACATGTCGCGACGTGTTTACAACAACCGGAGGTAATTTCAACTGAACATTTCATACAACTCTGACTGATCTCGCGCTATTGTAATTTAATATTAGTTTTAGTATCGGAGAATTACGGCATGTCGCGATGAGGTTCATAAATGTGAAAATACAATACTTACTCCAATACAAATTCAAGTTGAAGCGAAGCGTAAAATGTAAGAGATTAGAAAGAAAAGTGCAAGTGCAAAAGAGTTCTACATCTTACCTTTGAAGCTCAGATGCACGATCAATCCGGGGGTAAATTATATAAAAAATACATTTCAAGCTTCAGATGACGGCGAGATGGTTTCTTTATTAGTTTTCCGGGGGTGTGCGGCGGGGGGTGCGGGGGCTACGTGTGAAAGTGTCGGATTAAGGCGCGCGCCCCGGGCGTAATACAATCTCGGTTATGTCGCATCCGGATAATCCGCGTTTTACGGATATGCGCTAATATGACGTTTTTTACAAGTCCCTGTTTAATATTAGATGTGTAATGTAATTTGTTTGTATATTTGTTGTTCGCGTGTGCAATACATGTCTACAATCTTATTATATCTTCTTATGGATTGCAATTCCAATGTCTCGCGGCTCGGCCGGTTTCGCTTATTTCATGAAATAATTGTGAAAGTTCAGGAAAGGTTTAAATGGTGAGAAATATTGTAAAAATTACGCGGTGAATACTAAAAACGACAATTGAATTTTCCCATACCAATTGTTCACTGTTCAATTTATCATTTGACTATTAAATATTTATAGGTGTTACCAAATTAGTTTATTTCAAAAAAATTGGCCGGCTTCAGTAGGATTGTTTATGTAGGTGTTGGTATAGGTGTACTTATTGCAATTCATAGTTCATACAGAACAACGTATGTCGGGACAAGTAATCTACAATAATTACATCTACGACAAATTCAAACTTATCGTACATTTTACTCTTAATATGCTTTGACCCTAATTTTACTAATAATGTTGTGAATAAGTGATTTAAATCAAGATTAAACATACTTTTTATTACCACTAAAATACCATAATTTAACATATATTTCGTTTCTTTTATCCACTGATGATAGGTACAGTAGACATCATTTATTTATTTCAATATCACGAATACGAAAATAACATTAAAACAGGGCCATAAACAAATGGAAACAAACTTGCAAATCCTTGCAAATTGAAAAGGCTATTATCGAGTAAGCAATCAGCGCGCAGCTGGTGCGTCTACGAGCTACGAGCTACGCGGCTACGGTGCGTAGCGGTCGGCTACGAGATAAAATTTAATAATCTCTTATACTTTAAATGAGACAATCTTGTATATATATAATTGGTTTCTCGAAAAGGCCTAGAAGTATTACCATGAAATTTAGTATGCATGGATTTTTGGGGGAGAAAAATCGATCTAGCTAGATATTATACCTGAGAAACTGCGCATTTTTAAACTATATTATATGTTTTTTCTTTCGCCGTGCAAGTATATATCAATCATTTCGACACTATTATGTCAATCTGTTTGGCAGTTTGGTATGCTTTTTTTGCTTTGCTCGGAACTTCAGAATGTGTTCGAATATAGGTCAGATAAATATTTAAGTGATCCTTTTTATTTTTTTTAAATTAATCGGAAGTCCGAGCAAAGCTTGGTTACCCAGATATTATAATTTGATTTTATACGTTTGACTGTAACTTAGAATAGAAGTTACTCTTAATAGTAATGTTATATAGATACTAGATGTTGTACGCGACTTCGTACGCATAAAATGAAATCACGGAGGAAAAAGGCAAAGGCTTCTTTTTACGCGTAATGTACGCTACATTACGCGTAAAAAGAAGCCTTTGCCAGAGTCTAAACCGTAGTAGTTTATACCAAATTTGGTCACAATACATTCATAAGTTATTGCGTGAGAGAATAGTAAGTATATAAATATAGTAGTAAGTAGAAAATGTTGCAAATTAATTGAGTTTTAAAAAGTATAGTACAAAATAGTAAAGCATATTTTATTTGCGGAATACTAGCTAAATATTTTTTTCTTCATACACTAGAAAAATCTAAACTAACACAAGAAGCATATACCATAGGTCGTTATGGCGCAGATCTCATAAATAAGTGAGATGTTGACGAGCGGAGCGCGCGCTGAATCACAAATGCCGAACATTACAATACATTAGTTTCAATAACACGCCGCGAAATCCGTTCGCACTTTTTATGTCTGATCGCATTTTTTTTGTTTTATCACTTATGTGTTATACATCTTCAATATAGCTATAATTACAATATAGCAGAAACTTTGAGCTTTTTTCTAGGTTTATAAATACATGATACGTAATTATTATTTTTCACAAAAAGAACTGCATTTTTTTGTGCATAATCATAAAAGAAATGATGCAAAATCCAGAGGATATAAACCTTAATCAAATTTAATTAAAAGTTATTGTTTGAGTTAGTACCGACGTCAAAATTATGAAAATGGTGTAGAGAAATAGTTAAAACTTTAGCTGTAAATTCAGCTAAAGTTTTAGCTGAAAGCTGAAAAGAAGAAATATTTAGAAAATAATTTACTTCATACTTTTTTGTGCGTTTTTACTTTGGAAGTCGGTTTTCATTTTGTTGTTCAAAAATAATTTTTCTATTTTATATTCATATTTATTACGTTATAACACATTTTAAGGAAGTATAAATAAACATTCGAATGTAATAATTAAATTCGCGCCAAGCCTCCATTAGGTATTTTATATAAGTTACATAAATACATAACGATTACTGTAAGTTAAATAATGGCATATGCTTGTAGTGCTTTAAGCAATGCTGAAATTTCCAAACGTGTACCTTTTTGGTAGCATATTCTGGATTTACTTCACAAAAGTCAAATCCCTAAAGATGTCCCTATAAATTTTGAGGAATTGCCGCACTTCTTCATGAATGCCATCATTAGGTCTCCACTTTAGTGACTAAAGGACCAATTTCTAATTATATCCTTTACAAAAACAAAATAATTTTGCAAATAGGTCCACAAACGGCTGAGAAATGTTCAAAGATATCCGTGTCGGTGTAAAAAGACTGCCATTTTTCGAGGAATGTTGTCATAAATCCATCTCTCTTGCTTCACTGAGGTGTCTTGTAACTTTTCTAATCACCACAACCAATATGAAACGCCGTTAATATCGGCCAGCATCTGTAAAGGCATGTTGAGTTAATGGTGTTTGCAAAGTCGCCGCTGCGCTGATGCGGCGTTCCGTGGGGAGACCCCGCCGGGGCGCCGCTCGACCGATTACCGACATCTGTCAAAACTTACGAATACATTATTTATTGATGTCACTTCAACGTTATTAATGCTGAAAAGTTGGTACCTGCTGAAAAATATATGTATAAAGCGCTAATCGAGCATTAAGTCAAATCGAGGCTAGGTAAACTGATGAAAGGGGCAATAAAAGCAGAATGAAAAGAAATCCTGGACTACAATCTGAAGATGACCATAATAACCTAACCAAGAGGCATGTCAAGCATGGCAAGGCATGTCTAAGGAAGATTCCGATTTGCTCAAAATAATTTTCCTAAAGAGTATTTAGCATGACATATCAGCATGCAAAGTATGAGGTTTTACATCAAATTTTCAGGTCTTATAGCATGCAAAGTTTCAGGTTATACTAGTTGACCCGGCAAACGTTGTTTTGCCATTGTATGTATTTTAGTGCCCCATCTTATAAAAATAAAATAAATTACAATAAACTAAAAAAATATTTAGGGGTAGTTCACCCTTATCATTTAGGGTATAAATATATTACGACCGATTCTCAGACCTACCGAATATGCAAAAAATGTTCATAATAATCAGTCAAGCCGTTTCGGAGGCACTCCTCACATCCCCAAAACTATGACACGAGAATTTTATCAGTGCTGGATTAAGCCAGAGCGTGGCCCATAGCAAATTCTGCCGCGGGGTCCCCGAGTGAGCATAATATGCTCTTTATGTGAAACGAAAGCGAGCGAGCGAGCCAATTTTTTAAAATATTTTACTACCTGAACTAAACTTTACACCCTGAAATACTGTGTACCTTAAAAAAACAATTAAATGTAAAGCCTAAAACCGAGCGTCGGTACTATATAATATATTCCTTTTGTTAAACGCAAGCGAGCGAAGCTAGTGAGCAAAATTTTACTTTCCTGATTAAAAGCTGTCCAACTTTAAAACCTGAAAGACTGTGAACTTCTGAAAAATACAATAAAATCAATAGATTGAAAAGGAACATCGGTGCTAAATAATATAATAATTAATAATATCCATGATATCCATAATAACCATAATATCCATATATTATATTTATCCATGTTAAGAGCGAGCGAGAGGAGCGTGCAAGCGAATTTTTTTTTTCTATTTAATCAATTAAAATCTGTTTAAACTTAAAACCCTGAAATACTGCACTTGAGAAAATACAATCAAATCAAAAGCCTAAAACAGAACAACAATGCAAAATCTATTGGTTATACATTCGGCCGTTTATAATATTTTTTTATTTTTTTGTATGTTAAACGATGACTCCTCTGCCTGTGGACCGATTTTCAAAATTCTTTTTTTGCTGTAAAGGCTTTTGTGTAATACCCAATTGGTCTTTTTGACACCGAAGTCGTGACTTGATGATGTGATCCAGAGGAATCGAGGGAACTCCTTGAAATTCATATGAGCACCTATAGTGATTTTGACTTTTTCTGAAGTAGTCCATGCCCTACCTAAAATAAAGATTTTGCACCAAGGTATACCCTGGATCTAAAATTACTGAACAGAACTCCCGAGTTGTTATAGATACATCTATGGGGATTTCGGCTTTGTTTAAAGAACTGAAAGCATATGTCACTATGTCAATTAAAGTAATTATCAATCACCGCCTTCACCACACCATACACCATCACATTATGATGATAATAATATGTACTTCTCATAGTCTTTTACACCGACACGTATATCTTTGAACATTACTCTGCCATTTGTCGAAGCATTTTAAAAAAATTTTTTGTTATTGAACAGAATATAATTCGAAATTGGTTCCTTATAGACCAAGGTGGAGACCTGATGATCGCATCCATGATGAATCGAGAGAAGGCCACAAAATTATAAGGACATTTAAAGTGATTTCGACTTTTATAGCATGTAAAATTTTGTGCCAAGGTGTTCAAAGCACTGAACAGAACTTTAAAGATAAACGTTTAAAAATTTCGACATTGTTCAAAGACCTGTAAGCATAATTATGCCACTTACAGCTTCATAGTATTGTACACCGATATCAATGTATTTGAAATTTTGTAATTGCCAAAATTATATTCATAATCATCGTCATCATTATAATATTATATATAATGCTGACTGCTACATTTTTTCGGCCGACTACTACAATAGATAATAATAATTATTTAATAATATGGTGTCTAATAATTATCATCACTGGTGATTTGGTCCACAGATTGGTTATGCTTATGTGGGGAAATGTTACGGCCTTTCATAAAACCGGCATAAAAAACGCTTGAGTTTGTTTTGCCGAGAAAGTGAGAATAGTGGAGGCTTTTTTTATATTTATAACTTTCTTAAAATGTGTTATTAATAATAAATATAACTAAAAAGAGAAATATTATTATTTTAAAACAAAACCAAAAACTGACTTCCAAAATAAAAATGCACAAAAAAGTATGAAATAAAATTTATTTTCCAAAAAAAAATATATTTGAGTAATCTAAAAATAAATAATATTTCTATATATAACAAATTAAATAAAATGTTAAAAGCTAAAATTAACTAAAATCTATTTAAAATATTTACAAACTATAAAAGTAGGTAAGTACTAATAAAAAAAAATAATAACTACTCCAAAGCTTAAAATGCTACAAAACAAAGAGATCTCCCAGGTCGTCCCCACCAGGCAGAGTACCTAGAAGGCTCAAAGAGTTTCCTCGCTAGATTGCGATGCTCTGGGGCCTCGGGTGGCCTCAATGAGTTTTTTGGAGATTTCTCTGAAAAGTTTGTGCGCACCCAAACCCCATCTAGGGTTTCAACCCCAAACGGTTCAAATATGAGATCCCCACTAATGTTCTCATATTTGCGCGACTTGAGGTTTTCCGCCTGATTGGCGGCCGCACCTGCAGAACTCGAGGTGCTCTGGACATGGGACGGAGCAAGTGTATCAACGCAAGTAGCGTCCCATACAAGAGCCCGTCCCACTCTCCAAGGGACCAGGGTCATACCGTCTGGTCTCTTGCCATCGTCGCGCGCCAAACCAGAGGGTTCCAGCACAGCTGGCACTCCGGCGGTGACAAGAGCCCGACGGATGAGATCGTTCAGGCAGTGATATCGGGAGATGCGGCCGACGCTTTATTGACAGGACAGCCCGTGGTGGCCGAGGCGATGGTGGACGACGTGGGGGGTGCCAAGACGCAGGGAAGTGGCTAACCGGAAAGCTGTTCGATCCAGCAATGTGCCCGTATTGGTTGATGGTAATGCTTGTAGCCAAAGGCCCGACTCCCACTTCTCCGCAGCTAAGAGGCGAGCCTGCTCTACAGGACTGGAGGACGTATTAAGAAGATTATTCCGTACCAGTCTGCAGAGTGGCTCGTCCCAGAGCCTTTGGGAAAAAGTATTATCAGGCAATTCACTACAAGCACTAGTTGCGCTCCTGGCGTCCTTGGCCTCGTCCAGAAAGGGAACTGTATTGGAGTAGGATGGGTGATGTAGTATTTTGGAGATAAGACTATGGTTCGCGTAGACTGAGGACAAGAAGGCCGGAAGCGATATGTGAGAGGGCTTTCGAACACCCAGGCTACCGAACCTAACTGGAAGCGTTGCCTGAGTTTATGCGCGGTCATCGAAATTTGTATTCAAAATAATGGAGACCGTTTGTCTTATGGTATCATCCAACTGTTTGAAAAGTTGAGGGAACTTCCACAGTTGACAACACCGTAAGACATATGTCAATTTAGGTACGAAAATGCAAAAAAGGATTAGGGTAAAGGCCATGTGACAGTTAATTTGGAGGAGGCGGTCTAAAGTTTCATTAAAATTTTGTAATTTGTTATCTATGAAGCCCGGGAGAGATTCGTCTAAAATAGGTGAGCCCAAAAGGAAGAGCGAATCCTTGTCAATGACAGACAGTTGTGGAGCTATGTACAGTGGGTGCATCGCTTCCAAGGGTCCATCATCTAAATACCAAACATTAAATTTTGAATTTAGAAGCTCGATGACCGGGTGTATAGCAAGGCTGAAGATTGCTGGGGACTAGAAGGTCGCCCTGTTGGCAGCCCACTTCAGATGAGATGAGGTGGTCTTTGTAAATGAGTTTGGTGGGGTCGTTGTATCACTGGAGCATAAATGGTAAAATGGCAGGTGCTTTAGATTTAATTTGGGCCAACATGGCGCCTCGGTCAACTGAGTTGAAAGCGTTTTTGACATCGACCTTCAGAAACACATCATCGCCTTGATTGTGGATAGCTGTCCTGAAAGAGTGAACAGCGGCCTCACAACCCCCTTTGCAGACAAAACCGAGCTGTTTTGGCTGGAAGTATGACGCGAGGGAAGTGACCGATTTGCAAGCTAGTTTGGCTGTAAGGCGCCGGTATGTGGAGCCGACAGCAAACGGACGAATGCCACCATCTCTCTTCCTCAATGCGCAGAGGTTAGCTCTATACAGAATGTCTACGATATCTGATGCGACCCCTCCACGTTGCATCAGGTTGCACAGATTCGTAAGTTCATGCAGGAGCTTCTCGCCGGCCTCCCCGCAGCAACCGCTGGTGAGGTCCTTCAGATGCTGAGGGGTGAGACCGTCGAGGTCGCCAGCTGAACCCGGAAGAAAGAACAAGATGGCTCCGCGTACTTTGTCGACGTTTGTAGTGGTGGTAATGCGTCATTGGAAACTGTGAAAGGATTGGATTGTGATGGATGTTTGTTTTGCAGGGCGATGAGGGTTTCTGGGCAGTCGGGGACGACCGTGTCGTGTCAAACAGTAGCCGCGCTGCACCCTTAATGTCTACCTCGCTTATTTTATTTTCCACAGTTTTCACGATGTTATGTTTGACCGAGGAATGTGAAGAAAAATCTGGGATGAGGTTAATGTCGGAAACACAATTCTTTTTGATTCTTGAAGTGAGGGAGGCATTGTTGAGCGGATCTCTAGTGATATGCGGAAATCGGTAGGGAAAGGTTAGTAGATTTTCCCGGGCTTGCCTCGAGTTCTCCAGCACTGTGTGGCGTATTGTCTCGGCAAGCTTTTTGGCTACAGTACACTCTGACACCCCTAGGGATCCGTCTTAGAACTGGTACAAAACGTTTAAATTTGGATATTTCTTGCCAGAAATTTGTTTGATAGATTGGGTTCGGAAGTGAATTGGTTATTGGGGGAATGAGTATTGGAAGCTGTTTGTGGCATTTGCCTACGTGGATGTTCAAACCCCGCTGGCTTTTAAAATATCGGGAACAGTGGGAGCATTGCAGCAGATTTCCAAAGGACACGGTCGAAATATTAGTGGAGGTCCCTGCATCCTGGCTGCTTGTCATAGGTTGGAAAGATAAAGTATAAATGATAACTTATATAATAGGATAAACTATAGACAAAAATTAAAAAACTGCTTAACTAATATAAAAAACCTTGAACTATAGTACTTGTGACCCAAATTGGCCCTCTTGGGGTGCAAACTACTAAAAAATACTATCCTCCTCCTAATGGGGCTTGGTTGGTCATTCACGTTGACACCTCCGATCGCAAGTTATAGTGGCCGTCCTAGTCCTTTCACAACTCCAACCGCGTACATCAATGTTATGGTGTCCAATAAAACATCCAGTGTGTATTTGGGGTGTAAGTAGGAAACACCGTTTACTCAACTTGGACCGTTCTAAGCCATTCACTGCTCCAAAGTAATCCGGTCGATAAAATAAGTCGGGGTCCAGGCGTTGGCAAATCTTGAAAATTACTTGTAGAATTTTCTGTGGTGTTCCAAACGTAATTGGTATTGATTTATCTTGTATAAATCAATACCATATAACGCAATAAATATTAAGAAATAATTTTAGAATTACGAGACATATTGTTGTTGCTGTGACGTTTAGTTTAAGGGTTTTTTTTTTTCAAATAATTCCACTATTAAATTCGGCTAAAATTTTAACTATTTCTCTACTCAATCTTCATATTTTTGAAGTCGCTACCATGGTGTCTACAAAAAAGTCTGCGATGGCATAGATAGGTCTATCTTTGAAGGATAGGTAGGAAAGGTAGTAGATACTATACCCATTCTAACTTTAAAAAATTGATCACAAATAATGTGATATTTTCAGAAGCTATTAAAAGGCGGATACAATTTTACCTAATCCTTGTCTAGGAGATGTATTAAAATTAAAAAGTAAGTGTGAAAATGTATTATAAATTTATGTTTTTACTATAAGTAATAGCACAAATAAAACATAATAAAACATAATACAAATATACAGGGTGACCTGAAATTCGATACATTCCTTTGAAAGACAGAAAGTAGACCTCATTTACAGTAATATTTTTCATGGCATCCCCTATCCGAAAGTTGATATTTACAAAGTTACTGAAATTTCAAAAATTTTTTCTTTATTTTCGACTTTTTGACTTTGACATGACGTTTTTTTAAAAATGTTTGTCTTTTTAGTGATTTTTTTATGTATTTTAACCGTCAATGAGTCAAATATTATTTTTAAGGAATAAATAGGGACAAACTAAGCGAGAATTTTTCATTATGAGACATGAAACAGAATTTTCTTTTAAGAAAAATGCACATTTTTCTTAAAAACAGGTGATTTTCTTAAAAAAATGTATGATACAATGCGTACAAATACCTTAAATAACTTTCTTACCTCATAAGCTTCCAAAAAAGGTACAAATATGTACTACACACCTGTCCAAGCGTTGGAAGAGGGAGACCCGGTTAGAGGAATGGAATTCTGCCGTTGTATGATAAATGCAGACATGGAGGATCGCAATTTCTTCTCAAGAATATTGTGGACGGATGAATCGAAATTTGACCGTGACGGGATAAACAATTTCCACAACACACATTACTGGACACCAAAAGGAGAAAACCCCAGGATGAAAAAAGAAGAAGAAAAGGGCCCATCAAACCAGATTCAGTCTAAATGTCTGGATGGGTATAATTAATAATAATTTAGTTGGACCTCATTTTATGCCTCAAAATTTAAATGGTGAAATGTACGAACATTTGCTAAGAGAGGAGATTACTGGTTTAATGGAAGATGTGCCAATAGCAACTCGTCGTAATATGATTTTCCAGCATGATGGTTGCCCGGCCCATTTCCGCCTCGGCGTACGCCAGTGGCTAGACCAAACTTACCCACATCGCTGGATAGGTCGAGGCGGACCAATTCCTTGGCCAGCACGGTGTCCCGATTTGACCCCGTGTGATTTTTATCTTTGGGGTCATATGAAGGCTTTGGTGTATACTACACCCATAACTACTGTAGAGGAGTTCAGAAGCCGCATAAGAAATGCAGCAGAAGAAATCAAAACTAGTCTACTACCAGAATAATCAAAACAGAGGTACGGAGAAGACTACGGGCCTGTATCAGAAACAGAGGTTCACATTTTGAACAAGACCTAAAGTAGAATATTTATTATTAAATTTAATTAAACATTGATGTTTTTTAAACACAATAAACGTAATTAAATTCAAGTTTTTCCTTTTATTTTAACCTTATCGCAAATAAATCGATTTAGACATTATTTCATTTTACTTCTAATATGTTTACTACAACGTCATATTTTTATGTAGACATTTGCACCTTTTTAGAAAGCTAATGAGATAAGGAAGTTATTTAGAATATTTGGACGCATTGTATCATACATTTTTTTAAGAAAATCACCTGTTTTTTAAAAAAAGTGCATTTTTCTTAAAAGAAAATTCTGTTTCATGTCTCATAATGAAAAATTCTCGCTTAGTTTGTCCCTATTTATTTCTTAAAAATAATATTTGACTCATTGACGGTTAAAACTACATAAAAAAATCACTAAAAAGACAAATATTTTTAAAAATACGTCATGTCAAAGTCAAAAAGTCGAAAATAAAGAAAAAATTTTTGAAATTTCAATAACTTTGTAAATATCAACTTTCGGATAGGGGATGCCATGAAAAATATTACTGTAAATGAGGTCTACTTTCTGTCTTTCAAAGGAATGTATCGAATTTCAGGTCACTCTGTATATACTATATTTGTACTCTATGCAGTAGGTATAAGTAGTAGGTTGCTAAAGAAGTTTTTTGCCACGAACACTCCCACACGAGCGAAGCTGCGGGCAAAAACTATTATTTTTAATATTATATGTTGATTGTGTAAAAAGCAAGCGAGTGGAGCAAGCAAGCAATTTTTTTTACTGGTTTAATATACGCCGTACTTATAGAACACAATGTAAGTCTATTTGGTATTATTTCGAAATTTTTAAATTACTTTTCTGCCTAAACTACTTTACATAAGCAGTAAATCATGTGACAAAAAATATCCGTACCTTATTGATTTCACCAAATATAATATAACCACAGGACTATGGAAAGTTTGAATTTTTTATTGTTCACGATCTATGACTTCGTGAAATATATTAAGGTTGGGAATTAATTCTTATGTTTTCATTATAAAACCTTGTGGCGTTCTTTTGGATTTCCTATACTTTTTAAAATTATTTTCGGCTGTGAAGCGCGAGGCCTCTTAGACCGCCGTGGGCGGTCGCCCATACTCCCGCTTTTGTTAATATGGAATGTAAAAAAGCTAGCTTTTTTTATATTCTGAACTATTGGGCACCAATGGTCATCACGGTCAGACAGACGTTGGAGCGCGAGGCCCACCAAAGTCCGAGGCCCGTAGCATTTGGTACATCCGCTACTAGGCTAATCCGGTTCTGAATTTTACATATTAGATAGTTTAGAAACGCCAGAGTATGGGCAACTTATAGATCACATTCGAGGTCATCACTCGAAATTAGAAACAAAATGTGATTTGCAGCTTACAAAAATGATCGTATCATTCGCGTAATGCAAATATGTAACTAAAATGTCCATTAACATGTAAAATACGAGCACCAACAAGCCGGGTTGAGTTTAATGAAATTAATTTGTGACATTTGTACCAGCTTGTGGAGCAAAATGTGTGATCGCGACCGCATCTGTCGGAATATTAGATCGGCAACATTAATCTGTTACCGCACCGCAGGTCGGCGCGCCGCTCGTCTAGCCGCTCGGCGAACTGCTCGAGGCAGGGTTGCCAGACGTAGTCTTGTAAAATTCTGTTAATTATATTATAAATTATACATAGAGTTGTTTGCCTTTGGAAATAGTATTTCAGAAATTATCGTATTCTTAAAGTCATTAAAAACTATTGCATTATTACGAATCTATTGACACCTCATGCATTCAAATCGGATCAGTAGTTTAGGCGCTACGACGGAACATACATAAATAGATAAATATACTGCCAAAATCATTATCCTTCCTTTTGGCTTCCCCGTAGTCGGGTAATTGTAGCGTCCAATTCGGCTTTTATACCCAACTGTCCGGCTCAAGGTCCACGTTTCTGCATCGGACACAAAAGATTTTCGTATGAGCGTCCACTGATGCGCACCGCTCAAGCAGTAACAGAATTAATTTTCGATGTTGATTTATATGCCGTCGCCCAAAACATGCGATTGGTCCAGATTCTAGACAAATCTGGTAAGTTACAACCCTAAGCTCACCGCTCGTTCAGCCGCTATTCGCGAAATCATCAAAAAGCCTATTCTGGAGCAAAGTCGTGGTTGACCATCGTTTTCGTGCGATCTCCGGCCGGAGACAACATCCGGGCGGGCGCTGATGGACCAAGCTATTTCACAGTTTATATCCCGATTTGTGTTTCCAAATCATAGTCACTATTGTATTATTTCGTTTATAAACAGCTAATTATAGGTTTGTTGAATGGTTTTAAGTTAAAGTATAGATTGTATTTTAATTATTTGTGCTTTTTTAATGAAAATACTTTAAAGTGTTTTTTCAATTACAGTTTACAAAATTTCCAAAATGTAAAACATTCATAAAACACGTTATACATTTTCTTTTGTCTTTTTCATGAGTATTTTGAAGTTTTAACACGTTAAAGATTATAGAAAACATATTTTTAGTAGCGATATGAGTTCAATTCGTTTACGATAACTTTGATCTCACCTTACCCCGTGTCAATATCTGTTTATGGTGATCGAATAGAGGAATTTTGCAAACTCCCTTATAAAACACGTAACGGCCAATAACATATAAGATCTCTTTGTTATTTTGTAGGGCCGAAACTTATTCATCCCGCAAATCCGCTCATGTATGAACCAAATCCCGCCCGGTCACCGCTGATTGCATTGTCATGTGTACCGGACATTATCCCGCTGATACAATTTAAGCCCTGTAACAATGAGATAAGGTTCACTTTCGTGTGTGAAGAAGGCGAGTTAACGGAACCCACGACGTATAGGTTTGTAAAACAAGCGTGCCAACGTGATTGGAATGTTTTATTTGACCCAGGAACATATGAGACCGATATGATGTATGTTTTTCCTTTGACGTGAAAATTGATGTAAACGTTCAATGATGATTTAATTAAAATATGTAAATATGTAACCTAAGTTGTAACACGAGTTAAGGTGGGAATTGTGCTTATGATAATATAAGTGTTAATTAGTGTGTGTATAAAATAATCATTAGTCAATAACTGTTATCCCGATTACGCAAATTATATTAAAACCTACGTCTCTTGACACATCATTCGTTAAAACCGGACCAGTATGTATGTTAGTTTGTTCCACCGTAGCGTCTACACAGGCGTTACGGTGGAACAAACTAACATACATAATTACATACACGGACTGCCAAAATCTTTACCCTTCCTTTTGGCTTCGCCGTTGTCGGGTTAATAGATAAGATTTCTTGATTGATTTGAAGATTGTTCGTTGAGTATTTTTGTCGAATCGATCAAAAATTTTAGAGTTGTGATAGTACAACTAAGTAATACTCGTAGGTAAGAAAGTTCCGCGCGTATCTGAGGCATGTCACGTTTTGTTCAAACTTGTACAATAATGGCAGAGTTTGTATTACGCGCCACATCTGCTCGCTGATGCGATCATCAAAACAAACCTACCTACATCTAGACCTACTATATCTGCGATATTTGTTATATTGTATGTTATATAGTAAACAAATAAGGCAAATGCACTAGTGTATAGTTTAATATTTGTCTCAATAAATACTCAATAATTTTGCATAAATCATGATAAATTTAGGTGTTACAAATTGAATGGGTAAGTACTTGTTTTGCCAATTTTGGCATGCAAATATTACTATAATAATAATCATTTAACATATTTATATAATATTAAATCGAAACATTATACAATGGTTTATTTAAAATATTACCATCGAAAATGACATTTTTTAATTAAAACCTCTGACAAATAAATTAAATAGATCTACATTTGTCGTTACAATTAAAATTCCCGATCTCTAAATGATACTCCTTTTTTTCGTCTTAATTAGTATTTTTAATAGAATATATGCACTTAAGCGAATATTACATATATATAATAATTATTCACACAATCAAACTATCCAAATCCTTGCGTAAGGTATCGGTAACAAGGGTACAGTTGTAAGAGCTGACGTGTTAACCCCATTATCAGGGCCGGATTAACACGCTAAACCCTTAAAAACGCCCCAGATTTATGACCACCAGCCGATATTGGCTATACGATTTTCAGTATTACTTTAATTGGTTGATCATTTGCGATATTTTTGTGATAAAAATTGTACTTAAGACCCAATACATACAAAAGAATGAAATTTTATTTCCGTGTAGAGATTTAGAGTAACATCCATAACTCCAAAATCATTAAATAATTTTATAGTATGTGAATGTGTGTTTGTTAATCTTTAACACTAAAACTGCTGAACTGATTATCAATACATATACTTTATTAATTCTTGAATAATGTTGTAGACGGACGAATTTATTTTAGGTCATAGGCAACATTTAGTATCCAACACGTTGCTACTCGCCGCGTAGAGTGCGCTACGCGCTACGCCGCGCGGGCGGCGCGCGGGTGTGTCCCAGTAATCCCTCGCGCCGCGCATTTCACGCCTCTTTATTACATTAATTTAAATGTTTGCCCGCCGGATTTCACTGATCCTCTCCCCGCGATATATTCCGATGTTCGATATTGCGTCTGCGGTGAATGTGACGATTTCAACGTGAGTTCTCAATTAGTGAACTTACTCGTACGTGTTATGTTTAGACAAGTTTTAATAACTAAGAACCATCGTTGGTAGTTTCGAATATGCTTTCGAAAGCGTGAATAACATTTAGATCAATATAAATTGGGAGAAAGACAACATAAGTAATATAGTTATAATAGTTACATATCAAATTAAAAGCAACAAATTAAAATTTTACTGTGAAGCATTAGTTCTCAAAATTTTGTCATTATTTACAGATTCTTTTGTGACCACCAGGAGTGCTTTGGTAACTTCTTTTGTGTTCAAATGACCTGTTTATCTGATGCAAATAAATTAGCGAGTAGCTGGACGGGCGGAGTGTAAATGAGTGGTGTTTAGTGCTGAGTGTGTCGGGCCTGAGAGTGGAGTGGGCTCGCCAGCGGATTACGGCTGTCAGCGCACCTGGATCTACGATAAACGACCCCAATTAGTCACACTAAGCCATCGAGACGCAAACGAAAATATTTACTGCAGTCAGCGCGCTAACTTATTGCTTCATAATCGGATAAACGGAGATCACTCGCCTGAAAATTGTGTTATAGTCGCTGTAAAGCGCTCGCGAGTCGTCGCTTTACGAGGGTAGGCGCCGGGGGCATGCAAACATAAAAATTCTCTATCGGGACTAATAGGAGCGAAACAAATAAAAGGATACGTAAATAGGAGAGGATAAATTCCAGTGGGGCTCGAGAGCGCGTAAATCCGCGCGATTTGTATCTGTGACAGGGGTGTGCGGGCCACCCCCGAGCGCCCGCACCTCCGCCCGCCCGCCTCTAACAATTAATTTGACAGATAATATTTCTACCGCAACTATAATGAGTATCAACCCTAACTTTTCGGCGTGATGAAATAATCCCGTTAATAACAGAGAACATGGATTATGCCGTGTTACTCATAGAAATCACATTTGTATGTTGTTCGCGTAGCTAACTGTAAGCCCTAAATACATGTTCGTTCGTTGTCGATGTTCGGTGTATTAAGATGAATAAGAATCAAGAAATACATACAACAAATGGAGATAAAAACGGATAAAACTTATTGACTCTTTAAAGTATTGACAGTAATTGCATTCGCACTCAAAGCCTCTGCACTGGAATTTGTATATAATTTTTTGCCGCAGCACCGGCGGTTAATCGCAGCAAATCTTGTGGCGTGTGTGTAAAGGTAAGGTAAAGGTGCTAAAACGAAGTGGTACAGGCTATTATTGGCTTGACTAAATGACAAAGTAAATTCGTTATTAACCATCATTACTGATATTTCTATATTATTATTCATAAAAATATCCATGAATATTAAAAGAAGAAAAAGCGACATCAAAACGAATGAAACACAGTAATTTGAATGCAAAAATCAGTCGCAAGAGCCATCAAGCAGCATCTATGCAAATGACGTTAAATTAGAAACGCTTAATAACAACTGCGCCACGGAACCCGGCGGAGAGGTGCAATTACACCAATCAAATTGAAATTTACCGTACTAATTGCGTACAACACGTTTTATATCTGTAATCCCGTGATGGACTAACCCTTATATTAAAGGTTACGAAGTTGTGTACCGACTAGCGACGGCATTTAAAATTGGCATTTTTGTTTATTAAAAACTAAAATGCCTTGAAATTGCTGTAATGTTTACTTCTAATGTTTCATAATATCTTTCATGGAGATTTTAGATCCTAGCAAGAAGTGACCTTACAAAATTTTACGTCAAGAAAAAGGTGTATTTGTTAACATCACTTATTTCAATCTATTTAATTGTGATTTCAGTTCTTTCGCGCAGAATATTTGTTATCTATCTACCTGAAAGGTTATGCAAACCGTTTATTATGAGGGATGCTAGGTGGCCATACGGGCCTCAACATATAAGACATCCGAAATAATATGTTCTTTTCAAAAGACTTTTTTGTTTAATTTGACTAAAGTCATGAAAAAATAAATAGATTCTATAGCTTGAAATCAACCTATATCGAAAACTAATGTAATAGGTCTACAAGGAAATATTCGTAGAATTATCAATATATTTTATCACTAGATATGTTAAATACTTCGTCTTCTTTCCATCCCACACGTGTAGAGCAACATTACAAACACCATGACACCACATTACTATTAGTTTTGCTAAGCTTACATCAGGTTGGTATTGTAAATCAGGGCATCAATAGTGGTAAGCCGTGCCGCGGCGCGCACCTGTGACCTCGCTCCGCAAACGCCCCACAACGATGCAAAAAATAACAAAACACAACTGAGACTGGTCATTATCGGGATCAAGAGAATAAATTGACATCATCACCCTGTTTTATTATTTACTCATATTTCTCAGCTTGCTCCTAAGTATTCAGAGTAAAACCTTAAGGAAGATAACACTATAAGGTAGTTTCCACAAAATATATAGTAATTGTAAATTAAAAAAAGTTAGAAGTCGCCCTGTACTCGAATTTCGCCCATAATACTTCATTTAAGTTTTAAGTTTGAACTTTATAAGGATTATTTTGCTCAGATAGAAAAAAAAAACTAAATTTTGTGGTAGATCGACAAACGTCAACGTGTGTGTGTTAATAATCTAAGGAATTGTGTTCTTGTTATTTTTATTAATTTTATGTATTTGTAAGCACAAATTAAAAGAATATTAGCTATCTACTCACCTCCCTCCACATAAACTTTAACTGTGCCAAATATCATACTCCTCCGTGTTTGTTGTGCACAATTTTTGTTAAACTGTCCTGAAAGTTTTTGCTTCACGTTTAAATGTAATAATGAATAACATAAAAGTTTATACTAACGCTAAGAACCGAAATCTTAAGCACACAAAAGATGCTATCATTTATAGAAGACAAAGCGCGAACTTTTCCGAAAATAGCGGTGATGTCAAAGGAGAGCAAATTAAATTGCAAATAAAAGTCGTATCATCGCGTTTTTTCTTAAGAGACTTGCATCGCAAACTACGTTAAAATGATTTAAGTCCCCCAGATAGCGTTAGCGACTTTTATTGAGCGCTAGCCCCCGGCCGACGGCTAATAAACGCTTATCAACGCCCTTATTATCACACCCTTAACATCGCTTTAATGTCTTGCTCTTGAACAAAACATATTTAATCACATTTTTTCCTCAGCTCAGGCCGCGGCGGGAACTTTTTAAATTTCATAAATTCTCCGCTGCGGGAAGCGAAGGTATTATTCAGATTGCGGATAATAACTTTGTAATAAAGGCCACCAAATTATATAAAACCTTTACATTAAGTGAAAGTATTAGTTTTTATGAGGACTTAGTAGATAAATATCCACGAGTTTGTAATGTTATGTTAGCATAGAATAAGATCATTCTCTATAATCGACATAAACAATATATTATCCTCATTTCAATAAATGCGTAATATTTAAGACTGGAATTAAACGATGATAATAAGTTAATTAATATTATTTTTCTTATTTTCATTACTAAGAACTAAACACTATATCTTAAATTGAACAAACATGAATATTATTTCACTTGCTGTTAATTTACTCGTAAAATGCAAAATATGGAATATAAACCTGATTATTGGCTCAAACATGATAAAATGGACTAAAACGTGCACAATATCGTCGAGTCTTCTACCTACTTGATCTTTTAAGCCCAACTTCTCGTTCCGTAGCGATACTAAATTACAATTTAATACGTCATAAATTTCTGGAACTATCCTCTGTTGACATCCACGATATATAAACCATGTATGAGGTTAATAAAGCATCGCTATACAAAATGTTGTAGTGAGTTTAGAAGGTCCCAAGACCGTTTTGCCGACGGAAATATATATTGCTGAACTGTTAATTCTATGGTTTGTAGTAACATTGCTACCATATCTACAAAAATCTTACTAATATATTATAATACGCTACTTGACCTTGTTTTTATTTATGTCCTAAACGCTTCATAATTGTTTCATTACACATAAAAAAATAGTATACTTAACATTATTTTGAAACCTAAAAACTTAAAAAAATATATATTTTAAAAAACTTTTTAAAAACCGTCGAAAACACATTCGCCATGTTGGTCGATAGATTATCTGTGCTGTGACATCATACTAGTACTATTTGTAATCTGTGCTATAGTCCGTAGTAGTAAAATGGCGGTGTTACGTTCCGTTTGACGTTTTGACATAAATAACTTTTTAAGATGTCATGAACTATTTATTTACATAAACGTTCCATTTCTCTACTACATGTGTTTAGTGTGTTTATGTCGTCACATCCTTGCCAGTTACTTCGAGGTGTTTTCATCAGTGGAAAGTAAAGTAGAAAACAAAAATACATATTTTTAAGTCAACTTAATTTATGTTTTTGAATTTATGATATCGCTAGAATATGTTTTCCTAATCCAAGTACTAAAGAATACTCCTTCAATGTATGAAATTAAATATGAGTCAAGCAGCCTATTGTCTAATAGATCATAAATAAACAGGTGTAAGTGTACCTAATAACATTTACAAGGGCTATTCATTATATAATTATAAGAATTTTATTAAATACTTGAAAAAATTTAACTCCACCAGAGCTTTACATATGAAACATGAATTTGGTTTTGATAAAATTAGGTACCCACTTAGACCAAAGTGATTATAATTAACCAGTTAAACTCGTACATCTAAAACAGATACGAGTCATAAGATAAAAGTGACTAAAAGGGAATAAAAGTTACTACATAATGATGGTAATACATATTTATGCATAAAATGGAGTAGCAGGTGTATGCGGCTCGAGTATTTGTCAAGTATTCTTTTGAGCACAGTCATCCCCTGTGTTTGAACTTAAAATTAAGAGTCAGGAAGCAAACAGTATCGTTGTAGGGAAAAAATAAAAGGGTGTCGACAAAGTATCTCGTTACCCGCGATATCCGAAAGCGAAAGAACAAAATTGAATATTAAATGAAATAATTTATGCCATATTTATCATTTTGCAAATGAACAGCTTCACCTTAATGAAACATTTAATAAAATATTTCTGAAATTAGAATTTTAAAACGTTAAAGGTAAGCTAGCTCATTTGAATAGGCTATAGCTTTTTTGGGTATTACTTGCTTTTTGGGTATTAGCTGCATACTACTGATAATTCACTTCCACTCTGATAATTGCATCGATAATTAGTTACTAATTACTATTAAAATCCGCACAATGCATATTCACTTAAATAAACTGTCCTCAAGTTTATTTTTCGTGAAACATATTATACTAATACGTGGGGCAAAAACTTTTAGTGCAATTTTACGAGGATGATGTAAACGGAGGAGTACGATATTTTGCACAGTTTATGTGGAAGAAGGTGTGCGGAACTAAAATGTTTTTAAATAATGATTAGAAATACATTAAATTAATTAAAATAAAAATAACAGACTACGTGTAGTATCCCACGGGAATTCTCTACTTTTTCGGGATAAAAAGTAGCCAATGTTTTAATCCAGAGCCTCAACTACTGCCATACCAAATTTCATCGAAATCAGTTCAGCAGTTTTTGTGTGAAATAGTAACAAACATCCATCCATCCATCCTCACGAACTTTTACATTTATAATTAGTAGTAGGAGAAACAAGGATTCAATTTTTTTACACGTTGACGTTTGTCAATCTTTTTTCTATCTATGAGGCAATCGAACCCATACAAAGTTCATACTTAAAAACTACATGAACTATTATGGTCAAATTTCAACGAAGTGGCGACCTCTACTAATTTTAAACTCGCGGCTTCCAAATTATGTTGTAAGAACATATATATTGAATGTAGAGCCAATTCAACGAGTCATCGTTATAATATTATGGCTGCGGAGCCAAAAAATACTAGCTAAAAGTGCGGACTTTTAGCTAGTATTTTTTGCACTTAATCTGTTTAATAAAATTACATAACAGCATAGCTATTATAAATCAGTATATTCCCAAATACATTTATGGTATAAACAAACAATTGTTATAGTATAAGCATGGGTAGAGTGTTAAGCGGCAATTTACCATACGACTTTATATTATATATTCTCGACGGCCTCTGTGGCTCAGTGGTTAGCGCGTTGGCGCTCAAGCCGGAGGTCGCGACTTCGAATCCCGCCATGGAACAAAAAAGATTTCATATTCCTGGGGCCTGGATGTGTATTAAATATTTTATTATATAACAAAAATAGTTGTCTGGTACCCATAACACAAGTTCTTCGAGAACTTACCACGGGGTGAAAGCGTCCATATATATTATTAATATTGCTCGTCATCTGATTAAACTAACAAAGAATAAAACTAACAAGCTATAATTTTATGGCAATACTAATTTTTCAAAACGTATTTGTTTGTACCTTATTAATAATTAGTAGGCATTTTCTCATCGCATGCTTTAGTCAAAAATAAGCACATAATTAGTGCTTATTTTTGATTTGGATTCATTCATGGAATTACATAACAGCATGTTTTCAGCTATTATAAAGCACTAGCTTTTGCCTGCAGCTTCGCCCGCGTAGGAGTGTTTGTGGCAAAAAACTTATTTTGCCTGGCTAAATTAGACAGTGCACTTACCTACTGCAATATAGTTATAGCATGGAGTAAAAATATATACTTTATAATAAAAAAACTATTACTTAAGTATAATGTTCGCGCCAACACTAGCGCGACGTTTAGAATAAACACAAAGGACATCACTACGTGAAGTATGGCCGACCGACTCAGGGGCGCTGTCAGAGAGTGACGAACACTTGCTTTTAGATCCCCTTCCGCGCCGGATGCATTTTCAGCTCATCCCGAAACCTAGTGAACGCGAACGCGTGTGCGCATATTTATTTGTGCTCGTTAATATAATACCAAATTCGCCGGCGAACCGCGATAAATCTATCGATAATCCGCTCAACAGCTGTGTAGTGTAGTGAGAAGAAACCTCCGCCCAGATCCAGAACCACCAGCTCAACAATAAGGTCAGTCCCAGATTTCTCCAGCCCTCACATTAACCTATATACCTACTTCCCTCAGCTCAAAGTCGTATGTGTAAGTTCCTAGCTTACACATATAATATATTTTTACTCTGTGCTATTATTATGTTGAAGTAGCCAGTAGGTATATTTACTAATGAAGTTTTTGCCACGAACACTCTCCCACGCAGGCAAAGCGAACACACAGACAGACAGACACGGCGGGGGACTTAAACTTATAATACATTTTAGAGAAAAGTCAAAAGTGTGCGTATTTCGTTTCGAAAATTTTAGTTTTCCCAAAGTCCGCTGCTTGCCCGGACCCGCCACGCTTGTTAGCACGACCTTAGGCTGGCTGGGACTATATTGTCCGGAATCCGGTAGGCCGGGGAAAATTCAGACTTTTTTTTTATCTTTATTTTATTTAAGAGGCTTTTGCCATACAAGACTTGCCAGCCCCATCATAACTTATACTAAATATATTAATTAAGAATTTTATACAAAATTTTTGCTGCTTCGCCCGCAGGTGATATATAAACCTAAATCACAAATATTAAATTTAAATTTCTCTAACAACTCCTTTCTTTAATCGGCACCTTTCACACACTCCATTATCAAGTGGTGAATATTGTCCACCACACACACACAGTTAGGCGAATCAGATATTTTAATCATATAGCTCTATAGCTTCTATAACAATTGTAACTATAGTTACTAATTACTACACGGATAATGGCCCGATCTTAAACGAAATGCTAAAACAGTATCCCTTCTTGGCATATTGCATGTTAAAAACCGGAGATATATCCGAGGAGGCTGACTCTGAATAACTTTGTAGAGATGGTTCAACTCATTTGTGTGCGCGGGTCTATGTGTGGGTAAATGTATAATACGTTATCGACACAGCGCCGCATGCGGGGAGTGGGCCGCGCCACTGTGTAACAAATTAAAGCTGTATAAAATTTACAAGCGCCCGCACACATAGCGCTGCGCGCACAAATGAGCTGAACTATCTATACCAAATACCTTTCTCCTGACTTCTTTTATCAAAATATTCATTAAACATATCACAGCATAGTCTCTTAATATTAGGTAGGTGTTCTGAAAAATATGGCTTAATAATGTACGGAATTCCCTCTACACTCGCAAATTTGGCTAATCTCAGCCTCCTCGTTACCATGAATACCCACATGCGATGGAATCCATTGCGACTTCAGAATAATGTCCTTAGTTTTTAACGATTCTACATCGCGTATAACTTTAAAAGCTATCGAAACACCTCTGTAACCAGAGGCGCATCGAGCTATATGTTGCAAAGCGCTTTTGCTATCACAAAAAATCACGATTCGAGATCTGTTTACATTACCAGCATACTAAATAGCTTCTGAAATTGCAATGAGCTCCAACGACATAATGGATACCATAGCTTGTGTTTTATACAATTTCGTGTAACCTTTCACTGCATCATATACGGCCATTCCTTTACCAATATTACTCCATCCGTAAATTTTTTGTGCCAATCATTATACTTGACATTAATTTCTTAAAAAAAATAATTTTAAGATTATTATGTTCAAGATCTTTTTTACAATCTGTTACACACTCAAGATTAAAATTAATAAACTAATTTTCATAATAATAAGATATCCAATGATCCATTAGAAACATATCTAGTAGGGCAGTTGAATGAATTTCAAAATTTTTGCATTGATTAAATGCATTTTGCATGCCAATAAGACTTAGTCATTAAAGAATTAAGTTTTTCGATTTTAAGTATTGTCACATTGTCTGCTCACGAAAAGTTTTTCAAACAAAATTTAAAGGCCAAATATAACCTACGAATGTTTAACGACGGTATTCCTAGTTCACACTCCATAACGTGTATGGGAGTATCTACTCTTTATAAAATGCCCGATAACCCTTAACGCTGTGTTTTGTAACCGATCAAGATCGAGTGTCAAAGTTGAGCTAAACAATTCAAACACGATTGACTTTTTCTAAAACCTAAACTAAAATAAACTAAAATAGGGGGATATGAATCTTTTACCTATCATATTATGTAATATCTCACAAAGGCATGATATAAGAGAAATTGGCCTTATTTTCTGTTCGCAATTTAAATTATTAGATGTATGTTTTGGTATAGGTATAACAAGAATTGAATGCCATTGTTTCGGAATATTACCACTCGAGTAAATACTGTTATATAAATTGAGTAAGTATAGTTTGGCAATTTGTGGCAAAAATAAATAATAGAATATGTAATAGCGTCTGATCCGGGGGATGTATCTTTTTTTTTCATACAACTCATTAGTTCACTAAGAGTAAATGGTAGTTCTAATACATTATTACGTGACCTAATACTCGGCATTTGATTTATGATACTATCAGGTGCCAAAGACCGTAACAGTTCATTTAATTTATTATTTGAAACGTTCAAATATGAAGATTGTTTTCTACCTTTGTACCAACGCATTTTCTTCCACATCTCCGTCACCGATGTTGCTTCGTTAATACTGCTGCAAAACTCCCTATGACTATCTATCTTAGCTTTTTTTATCAACTTACTAGTTTTTGTAGTCTTATTTTCCAATTTAGACATGTTATCTTAAGTTGGGTTTCTTCTTAAGTGTTTGAATGCGGCTAGCATTCGTTCTGCCACAGCTTTCGATAAATTTGAATTCCAATAATGTCTAGGTATAAATTTTTTGTTTGGATCTCAATTAAATTTTATTAAGGGTACGTTATTAGACACTGAAATATTAATTGCGTTTTCGAAACAATCATATTCATCTTGAACATTATTAGATAATTCATAGTTAGAAAAAAGGTTAATTAAACCACTACTAACTTATCCCAATTAGCCTTCTTAAAATTCCTTTTCTCAAATACATAAATTTCCTCTTGGTAACTATATCTGACCTTAATAATTAAATTTTCACTCCCCAAATTCTCATTAAACACATTCCATTTAAAATTCATTTCGACATGAGTACTTACGAATGTTATATCAGACGAAAAATTCTGAACTGTTCCATCCACCAACTTAACTATATTGTGCGTCCCGTCGTTTAAAGTAATAAAACCACCGTCTAAGGATGAATCCAATAGCTGATTTCCACGCTGGTCTATCTTGTATGACCAGTTTGTGTGATGGCCATTAAAGTCACCACCTACGAGTATAAGTGTATTTTGCGAGCATATGAAAAAATGTTATCCCAATCAACAGAGCTAGTTCTTATAGATGAAGGGCAATATACAGCTACTATGTTATTTAATTGCTTACAATTAAGAATTTTTACATGTAACACTTCTATCCCTGAATTTCCTATATTAACTGGGCACATGTATACACGTATTGATCCATGAGTAACAATGGCCACACGTCCATAACAATCACTTCTGTCTTTTCTGTAAATATTATAACCAGTAATTTTATAATAGCTATATGAACTTTTTCCTGTACTAATAAATTCTCAAAACTAATTAATTTTGGATTTAAACTTTGTGAATTCCATTGCAAAATATTTGTTTCAAAATTATTAATAGAATTACAGCTCATCATAAACCTAAAAGTTTTTTATAAACATTTCTATCAATAAGCATGATATAAACACAATTCTTAATTTCACTTAAAATTACTTTTAATATCAGTATACATCTATCTTCTATTTCCATGATTTGCTCTGAAAATACAATATCCTTGATTCTCTAAAATATTTTTCTCCATTCAAGCTTCCATTCTTCATCCATCCGTTTCTTCATTATCTACGTCTTTTACCATTTCAATATCGACGTCATTCGTCCAATCGAAATCTTGTCTTTGATTCTTGTTTATTCTTTCAGGTCTTATCTTTTTTTTGCAAAGCCGCATTTGAATAATGTGGACTAAATATTGAAGCATTTAAATCCGGAGGGTCACTACACTGAGGTTCCTCATTTACTGTAGATATTATAGATTCGTGAATTCTTGTTGGTAATGGTGGAAACTCTGTAATATTGGAATTATTGTATGTACCAAATACGCCATGATTTTGCTTTTATTTGCATAATAACTTTCAAACGCTTTTTTATGAGTAACACTATTCTCACTCATGATCTTCCGGATAACTTGTTCCATTTTAAAAAATGGACAGCATTTATCTAATGACATGTGCGCGCCTTTACAGTTTATACATTTAAAGTCCTTTATTTCACAATTTCCATGTCCCAAACCGCATTTAGGATAAATAATTTTACGTAACGAACAAAATTTTCTTATGTGACCGAATCTCCAGCAAGCTGAACATTGAGTAACAGGATAATAGTATGTTTCAACCTGAAATCGGCAGCCATTTCCGCAGCAGCATAGCAGCCAGTAATAAACTATGGACGTTATCATTTTTAAAACATAGTCTTACAGACTCGCTGTCAACCCATTTACCATACTCATCCATACGTTTCAATCTTTTTAAAGACACAATTTCTTCAGCACTCGAACCTTCAAGGGATTCAATCACTTCTTTTTCAGACATCTCAATATCGATCCCCTTAACGACTCTATAACATAAATTTAATTGATCTGTAAACTGACATCTTATATTCATATCCTTTATTTTTGAACATTTCATAAGATTTTCCGCCTGCTCTAAATTATCAAAGTGGATAAATACTTTATAAGCACTTTTGTACCTAATCCGAATAATATTTTTGATGTTTTGATCACGTAATTATTTAGCGAAAGCCATTTGTTTAGGTAGGACTTCCAATGATGTCAAACATATTATTTCATAAGTACTTTCACGATTTTTGTTTAATAAAGAATTTGTAGATTTATATTCCTTACTTAACAACGTAGCATCCGGTGAATCGCTTCTTAACAACCTCTTACTTTTTCTTTGCGTCACATTAACAAAACCATCATCATTACTGTCTTCACTGCTTTCTCTCATTCTTTTCTCACATATTTTATCACTAGTCATCATATCACACTGCTCATTTTGTAAATGTATATTGTAATCCGTCATCTATTCAAGTTCTTTTTCACAATCGTCCAATATTTCGCTGTAATTTTTATCATTCCCCTCACTATTAATCTCCTCTTCCATACTAATAACTTAATGAAAGTGTTACACGCACGCCGCGATAAACAATACATACGCGCAACACACTATACACAGACTCAAGTTTAGACGCGCGCTCACAGCGAAGGTGAGCACGGGACTGAATTCAGAACATTGAAAATAGAATTCTGCGCTAATACAATAGAGCTGAAAAGCTGATTGACATTTGACTCGTCATTTGCGTGTTCGATTTTCAGCTCTATTGTATTAACGCAGAGTTCTATTTTTATCGCTCTGAATTTTCTCCGGCCTCCGGATTACGGATCATATAGTGGGACTTTATCTCTTTAACCATTAGCAGTAAAAGGAAAAAATCTAAATATGTTTTAAATAAACACTTGAGATGGTTGAAGAGAAATCTTATTTTGAGAAAAATATAAATTTGAGTTATATTATCAACATATGACCAATAAACATCACCTAACGATTTAAATATATTTTATAAAATCATTTTTTTTGCAGGCACTATCAAATTCTAACTAACTTTTCTCAAGAACTAATATAAAAAATAATATAATAAATCTCTCATCGATAAGGCAGCGTTTCTGAAACACGATTTCGTTCGCCCGTTTTTTGTGTTAATATATAGCCTATGACACTCAAAAATAATGTGGCTTTGTATTGGTAAAAGAATTTTAAAAAATCGGTTGATGTATATACATTACTCCTTACAATCTCGGTAAGTCACAAACTCACAAAGAAACAAACTTTACCTCTTTTTAATATTAGTATAGTCCAGACGTTAGCCACGACTTCGTACGCGAAAAAGAAATCACGTGAGAACAGTACTTTTTGCTGCGAATAAAAGTATCCTATGTGTTAGTCCAGAGACTTAACTATACTTCCATATCAAATTTCATAAAAATCCGTTCAGTTGTTATTACGTCAAAGAGTAACGAACATCCATATATCCATACATAAAACTTTAGCGTTTATAATATTATAAGGATATCTTCATCGTCGTGTTTTAATGGTTTCGAAAATTTTTTGAATAGGAAAACGTTAGTCGACGTATAGATTATGACCTTAAAAATATTTGGGATTGTGGTCACCCATCCTACTTGAATCCACGACCGGTGTTGCTTAACATGAGTTAGCGCTGCGACCATAATAGAACTTCTCACTTATTCCTCCTGGTTTTAATATACATCAAAGATAAGGTAATACCTACGTAAAAATTCAGACAATTCAACTGATCAGTTATTCAGTTATTCTATAGCATTTTATATGTTATATTATTTAGACTGACGTTAGTTTTATATTAATAAACCAATTGAAATGAAACAAACATAAAATTTCAAGTGGAGCAGATCAAAACACTTAAGTGAAAACCGCATTCAAAAGCAAACATCGTGGGAACGGTACATTTTTCTGCAATAAAAAGTAGCTTATGTATTAATCCAGAGTCTAAACTACTACCATACCAAATTTCATTAAAATCCGTCGAGTACTTAGATTCTAAGAGTAGCGCGTACAAACAGACAAAAATTCTAAAAATAATCGTTTTGTATTCTATGTCGTTCACAAGCCCCCCTGTAATAGTTTTCTTAAATATGTTCCATGTACAGACAGCGACCAGTTACGAATTTATTATAATTATGTATAGATATAGATTATAAGTAGATTATATTCCAACGTATTTGATTATGTAGGTGATGCAAGTAGAGATACGCTGTACTTTGTCATTTATCTTTTTTCAGGTAATTTTGCATAATATCACATTAACAGAATTTACGTAACAACATAACAGAAGCTATTATAAAGCAGTATATTCCTGTATCTGTTTGTAGGTAGAGTTAGGCTGCACACACATCAGGCCGTAAATCACGCAGGATCATGGGCTATCAGACGCCGACCCGCGTCAACGCCCAATGACACGTCACCACTAATGAATCACTGCCTAAAAATAGATTTACTATCTAGAATTGTAGTTGAATGAGACAATAACGTTAAGAAAAGTGTTGTGCGTACAGAGTGCTAAGTGTGAGTTTTTCTTTTCCCATTCGATCGTGAGCGCGTTTAACGTTGATTTGTATGTGATTTGTACAGCGCCACCTAGTTGTAAACGCGACAACTAGGTCAAATCACATACAAATTCCTAGTAAACGCCAAACGCGCTCACGATCTAATACGAAAAGAAAAACTCACACTCAAATAATTGTCATACTCGTTGTATCTTTTACGAGTATGAGAATAATTTTTCTGCTTAAACGTCTTCAGATAAGCAGTAAGATCATATGCCCGTTTTAATAAATATTGTGCTTAATAACAGTCCGAAATGGAACGTGATCTATGATCAGTATCGTGTAGACGGCCAAATGTTTCATGTATTATATCGTAATTCGTAACTCACTACATGGTATAAAAGCATATTTTGCCGTGCATTTTTTCACGATTACCTACAACTTGTAGAAATTATATTGTTACGAACATTAGTGTATGCGACACATCTGACATCAGTGTATAGGTACGCTGCAAATTGCAATACTTTACATTCTTTCGACCTTTTTCCATTGAAGAATGGAATAGCATAATATAAAAATAAATAAAAAAAAAAACTCCAATGGAAAAAAAAACAATACCTAAGCAACGCACTAAAAAGACCGAAACAAGATTGAGCTGAAGGCCTAAATGAAATAATTGACATTATATTTGGTAGCAGGCATTTGCAAATTATAAATCGTTCAAAAATGTTTTTTTTTTATTTATTTTATTTGTATTTTTTAGTTTATCCAACACACACTTCATCGATTTAAAACAAAAATACGACTATTTCAATGCATTGATAACAAATTTATTTGAAATGGTTGTCATTATTCCCGATTAATTTTAAATACATGGCATAAGTATATTTTCGAAATATCATTTCAATTTCCTTTATACTGATACCCTACTCGATAGGTTTGGTTAAAAAAAAATAACTACTTACAATTTGGCACTAAAATCCGCCATTTTGATTTTTTTTTCTTTAAATTATCTAAGGACATTTGGGATTTTGAGACAAATCAAACGATACTTTCATTGTCGAAATCCATCCAGCCGTTTGGAAGTTACGTGGGAATAAAGGAATTTACAAACATACATACATACGAGATACGCGCGAAAAACATAACCCGGTCATGTAACCAGTCAGGTATATACAAATACCTATATACAAGCATATATAAGAATTTTTGCAAACAGTACTTATACAATACGAAAATCTTAGGCAGTTCATTTTGAAGCAAAACAAACAGAAACAGAAGCTACTTGTGTCATTTATATTAAAAAGTTAAATAAAACATTGGGCAGGTGAGTCGGTGGGGGGTGGAGGGGGGGTTCGTTAAGGTTTAATTAAATCGTCCTCGGCGGCCTCTCGCGTTTTAATTCCACCGTTATTAACGCTGTTAAAAACTGAACATCCAGCATAGAGGTGACGTGGAGCGGACTCTTGATATTTTTGTATTGCATAATTTTATAGAATTACTAGCTTTTGCCCCCGGCTCCGCCCACGTAAATACAGTATCCTACGGGAACACTGTACTTATCCGGGATAAAAAGTAGCCTTTGCGTTAATCCAGAGCTTAAACTATTACCATACTTTTCATCAAAATCCGTTGCGTAATTTCTGCATGAAAGAGTAACAAATATCCGTCCATCCATTCTCAATTCTCACAATGATTAGTATACTACTAAACTATAGTAGTAGGAAGAAAACGGCAAAGTGCAAAAGCTTTAAAATTATTACCTAAATTATAATCATTTGAACTACAACAAATTACAACACGTTGCTAGATTTAAAGAAGGCTCAAACATTACAAGTACATAATAATATATGGAAGTGTTAGAGCACTCAATGGAATTTTAATTCATAATGCTTCTTTAGATATTAAGTATCTACCTACTTATCTACGATTATCTCTAACTATCTATTTATCTTGAACTATGGACCATTTTCTTCTATGAACGCAATATAAGTCATAATCTATTTTCCACTTATTTTTATGAAATTTAATCTATTATTGTTAAATACAATAATAGACTCGAAAAAAAATACAAAAAAAAATTAAATATATGTAGAATGGCTACTCTATGCCGTTTCATTTACGGTGCCGGCGCAGATGAGTGGCCGCGGTCTTTCCGCAGGAAACACTCGCGATAAGACACCACTCTATCCCACCCCACAATCTGAATCCTACCGACTGTTGCGATTTTAATATCACACTTAAGTGTTGTTGCTAAAGACGTCCTCCGCTAAGTGCTAATTTGTCCAAACTTACAAACCGTTTTAAACGATACGCTCTTTGTCGTTCGTATAATGTATTAACCTTTTGATGTATTTAATAATTGTATTTTATTAAGACAACCCCTGTAGCTCAGTGGTTAAGACTTGAGCGCGTCGATACTCAAGCCAGAGGTTCAAATCCAGCCAAAGGAAAAAAAATCTGGCTTCCTGAGTCATGGATATATATGTATGTATATTAAATATGTGTAAGTATATTGTATGTGTATGAAATATGTTACTACTAAATTTCGAAGAGTTCCCTTCATTTATCATGGATCCCCTCATCAGGTCTCCACTTTGGTGCCTAAGGGACAAATTTCGATTTATAGCCTTAACAACAACAAAACAATTTTGCAAATAGGATCACATACGGCAAATTGATGACTAATGTTCAAAGATATCCGTTATGGTGTAAAATACTATGAGAAGTACGTATTATTTCATCATAATGTGATTATTCATGGTGTGATGATCTATTGATGATGATGATTACCGTAATTGACACAGTGGCGCAAGCTTGCAGTTCTTTAAACAACGCTTCAAACATGTATGTATTAAGAGGAGTTCTATTCAGTATTTTTTTTGGATCCAGGTGCTTGGACCTTAGTGCAAAATTTTACTTTTTGGTAGCAGTAGGTAGTTTGGTGAAAACTGGACCGCCTGGAATTATACCCTTTAATCCAAACAAGAATTTTGAAAATCGGTCCACAGGCGGCGGAACTATCGTTGAACATACAAAATAATAATAAAAACATGTATATGTATACAGCCGAATTTATAACCGCCTCCTTTTTTTTAAGTCGGTTACAAAGTTGCTTAAGTCTTAATCCAGAGTCTAACCATACCAAATATCATTGAAATCCGTTCAGTAGTTTTTGCGTGAAAGAGTTACAAACATACATCCATCCTATCCAGTATCGGACTCAAATATTAGCAACATGTCTGTCGACACGAAGTCTGCGTTTAACATGGATACATCGTCGGTTCGAAGTTTACCTGGTCAAATCGTGAATATTACGAATGATTCAATATTGATGGATCTAAAAGACCATAAAAGACGATCTAAACATAGCCAACGAAGAAATTTCAAATTTAAAGGAGACTGAACATCGTGGGCCCAAATGTGATGGCTTGATATATGGTTAAAAAATTAGTATTTTTTTGTTCTACAATATAAAAAATCAGCTCAATTATCAATCTGGGAGCCGAGAAAAATAAGAAAGATGTTTAGGTTTCGTGATATCCTCCATTTATTCAATCGATTTCAGTATTACAGTAAATACTTTTTGCACAAGTATTTAAAAGTGTCCGGGTGGTTAGGTCTGAATGTCAAAATGTACTTATCTACATAACGTACGTACTTCAAAAAGAACTTTTCCCAAAATGACTGATTTTCTATGTCTTTATTATTAAATGTCGGAAATGAAACTGACAAATTTATGTACAGTTGCGTACAGTCACTGTCTTTATTTTTAAGTTAACAAAATAATATCACATTCTATAAATTGGCAAACGAAACAAAAACACAAATCCTATATTATACTTAAACTATTTAAATGTGATGCTACATTAGTGTAAACGCTTTTTTAAAGTAGTGATATTTTCTAGAAATTGGATTTCAGTTATTTCACCGGATTGCAATTCATTCAACTGGTTTTTATAGTTCTTGTCAAATAAAATGTCCCGCCGTCGTCTAGTAACACCACTAAACAATGAATTTTTAATTTTAGTGTCTCGAAATTTCGCCTCTTTTTTTAGTTTATACAAAAATCTCACCAGGGTAGGTTTGTGCGGCATACGTACGTTCAATCTCCTATGCCAGCCCTCGACAGCATTATTCGTACGATGCTTATCATCTCCGCATCCAACAAAAAGCGCACACAAACTCATCCATTGCTTGGAAAAGTACTTTTGAAATTTTATCATTTCTGGAGATTGGGGGAACAGAGCTTCCAAAGATACCCATGCACTATGAATTTTTTCCTTTGGTAATAAAGGTAAATTAGCATACATTCTAACTAATGCTCTATTTTCCATAGTGGCGGTTACCTTTAAATTTTTAGCTTGTTTTCATACTGCTCTGTTGTAATGATAGTAACAGCCGCTGATCAAAACAGACGGAAAAACCTCTTTTACGCCATTGATTATAGCGATTTCGAAGTCGCACTTAAATAATTCGATTTTCAAACCGTCTGTCCTTCAACAGATTGAACATCCTGGTGCACGTCTCCTGAGATTTGTTGGGCAAAAGCACGGACACAATTGGTACTACATTCGTTGTGTCGTTATTTCTGCTAATGTCAATGTGTACATTAAAAAGCTGATAAAACGGTTTGGGGGTTCTTTTGAAAGTTCCATCGCCATACTTCATTTTGTTTTTATTGTCATTATGGAGTAACTTTCTGGCTTGTTTAAAACCAGGATCTTCTCTTCCATACCATCTTCGATGACAAGGAAATTGTCAGATATCATTTGAGGAATTTTCACATCGGCCAACAGATTAAATTCAGTTTTATTTTGATTTAAAATATTGTGCCTTTTTCTATAAAGGGAACTTTTTTTTCCTCAAACGATGGCATTATTGATTGTCCTGAACCTTGAAAGACAGAAAGTTGTTTTTCAAAAACCTTTTTTACTGGTGTCATATTTATAGATATCGCCTTTTTACAGGTATCAACAAATATATCCATTTGGTTTTGGTTAAAATGCGGTCGACACGCATGCTTACTTTTCCTAATTATAGTAGCTTTTTCAGTATTTAGTGAGACCGAAGCCGAGCACTCACTTCGATTGATGCACCTCCACATACTAGTACCAGATTTATTGTGGTAAGAAAAGTTGTACCTATGTCCATCATGCACCAAAGTAGGTTTCCCTTTTTGATTCTCTATAAATTTTAAGGTATTATCCATTTTAACGCACAACAGAAATAAATTATGTATTACTCAGTCTGTAAAAATACTGGAATGACAAGGTGTGAGAATGTATTGTTTTTCAAGTGTCATTACAAAGTTATAAGTGGCCAGTAAAACTCTTTTTATCGCACACTATGTTTATACGCAATTCCCATACTTATAGATAATGGAGCTGAATGTACCCTTTGTGTTAGACTTTACGGATTTCTGACATTTAATAATAAAGACCTATAGAAAATCAGTCATTTTGGGAAAAGTTCTTTTTGAAGTACGTACGTTATGTAGATCAGTACATTTTGACATTCAGAGCTAACCACCCGGACACGTTTTGAGTGCATTCCGAAAAAGATTATTTTCAACGACCACTGCTTTAATTATTACAGAATTCGGGTCAGAAAACTTGGAAAAAATATTTTAGTCTACGGCTGTCGTAGTGGAAATGCAGCTATTCTTATGTGCGCTTCTATTGTAAGCAGCAGCCGTATAGTATGCAGACGAACTGTTGGAGTCTGCTGAGTGCTTAATGCTCATGTTACGTGTATCATAATATTATGGTACCTTAACTGGACAAGGTATCAAGATCATATTGCTCCACCTGTAATTTCTTGACGACATTTTAATCTTTATAAAAAACGAATAAACTATTTATACTAGGTACCTACATTAAAATTGATCTGTTTTATGTTTCTTATAAATCTATTCCTGTAATATCTTTATTGTTTTTAATTCATTATAATAATCTACTACTATTATGACTTTTCACGCGTTACCCATCTAAAAGTACCTAATTCTTGTTTTATAGTAGTAAAATATTAAAATATTTTTTTTTGTTCCTCAGTATATTTTTGTATAGCGTCTTACATTAATGTGACATTTGTTGCATGATTTTAGATGATTTAATGGTAAACATTGAATTTTTTCATAATATAGTCATAATATTTATCTTAAGTTAAATATGGGAAATCCAAAGGAACACGTTGTATATATTAATAATTGGTGATAATTTTATATGCAGGTAATTATATCTGGCAAGATTTATTCACTATTAAATATATTATCAACTCTTCATGTAAATTCATAGTCACAGGTTATAGGAATTTGACATTGGTTGCATGGTTTTAGTATGTTTATGAATTAAAGATAGTTTAAAACTTGGAGTGTATTCAAAAATTATATAAAACTAACTACAACTACTACAAAACTTAAATCTTTATTGATCATAATGTTGTACTCATGTTTAACTTAATGTTTTTTTTTTATTCTCAGCAGTAAAATGCAATTTTTATTTACTGATAACACAAAAAGATTTACGGATTAATTTATTTTATTGCATATCATTTATTCAATAGTGTTAAGAATGTAAAGTTGTAAACTCAGTTCAGACCCCATTTAATCTAAACGTAAGGAAAATGTTTAAATTCTACCAAATCATTGTGTGTATTTCTTTATTGCACGGAAAATAAAAGACATTTGAATAAGTAGCTTTTTTAGTATTCACTCTACGTTTTTTCCATTTTTATATGTGAAATTAAATATTTTACCTTTTTTTTTGGCTAAGTTTTGTTTCGTTTTGTTTTATTGTCGGATTTTTATGTTTCAATGGTTTTATTTTTGTGAGAATTGTGTATTTGCTACGGAAACTTAACAAATGAACACTGTTCTTATGAAATTCAAGGTCTTTGAAATATAAAATTTTGACATACAAATCCCGTAGATTTAGCATTATATTGAAATCTATACCTATATATATATATATATATATATATATATATATATATACAGGTGACCTGAAATTCGACACATTCCTTTGAAAGACAGAAAGTAGACCTCATTTACAGTAATATTTTTCATGACATCCCCTATCCGAAAGTTGATATTTACAAAGTTATTGAAATTTCAAAAAATTTTTCTTAATTTTCGACTTTTTGACTTTGACATGACGTATTTTTAAAAATGTTTGTCTTTTTAGTGACTTTTTTATGTATTTTAACCGTCAATGAGTCAAATATTATTTTTAAGGAATAAATAGGGACAAACTAAGCGAGAATTTTTCATTATGAGACATGAAACAGAATTTTCTTTTAAGAAAAATGCACATTTTTCTTAAAAACAGGTGATTTTCTTAAAAAAATGTATGATACAATGCGTACAAATATTCTAAAATATAGCTTCCTTATCTCATTAGCTTTCCAAAAAGGTGCAAATGTCTACATAAAAATATGACGTTGTAGTAAACATATTAGAAGTAAAATGAAATAATGTCTAAATCGATTTATTTGCGATAAGGTTAAAATAAAAGGAAAAACTTGAATTTAATTACGTTTATTGTGTTTAAAAAACATCAATGTTTAATTAAATTTAATAATAAATACTCTACTTTAGGTCTTGTTCAAAATGTGAACCTCTGTTTCTGATACAGTCCCGTAGTCTTCTCCGTACCTCTGTTTTGATTATTCTGGTAGTAAGACTAGTTTTGATTTCTTCTGCTGCATTTCTTATGCGGCTTCTGATTTCCTCTACAGTAGTTATGGGTATAGTATACACCAAAGCATATGACCCCGCTAGATTGCGCTAGGAGCTACATCAAACCTTCATTTTTGAACCGTCAAACAGGTGATTTGAAGTATATTTTTCAGTAGTAGTACTTATCATCTATGGACATGACTCACTGTACTGACTATTTATTTGGACTTTAACTAAAGTAAGGCCAACCAGACGAGATAAGGAATGTAAACAAATTTTCAGGGGTTCAAAACATTTTTATTTGAATAAATTATTATAAAGTTCGAATTTTAATCGCTGTCGTCTGTACTAGGCAAAGATGATTCGTTGGAAGAGTCCGAGTCAGCTGTGTTTATGATAAAACTATCTATTGTATTATCAATTATGTTGTCAATATTGCTATAAAAATTGTCCTCGGCTTTTATTACATGATCCACACAATTTCACCATTTATCAGCAGATACACGTTGGATCCCCTCTTGTAGAAGTTTTTTCACATCTTCAAATTTAAATGTAGTATTATTGCGAGCTACGTGTCCCTTTATGTCAGCCCATACGAGTTCAATGGGATTGAGCTCGCAATGAGAAGGTGGCAGTCTTAGGACTTCCACCTTAAATTTTTTGGCGAGCTCATCCACAGCGTATCTTTGGTAGTTCGCCTTTACGTCATTCACTTTCTTGAAAAGTTCTGCCTTTACGTCTTTTTCATCATAGCTTAGTTCTTTATTACGCAGCCATTCTTGAATACTTGCTTTTCTCCATGCTCTGGTGGGTGTTTTTTCTTGGTGTCTTGAGTGGTAAGGAGCATTGTCCAGTACCACTACAGCATTTTCACCAAGTTTTGGTAAATATTCTCAAACCACTGCTCAAGGCGGTTCGCGTCCATTGACTCGTAATCACCTATGTTTTTTGACTCAAATACATCATCAGCCCCCTCTGTGAAACCATTTTCATTTCCCATATGCACCACAATCAGTCCTCTGCCCTTTGAAGTAGGGTTCTTTGCACCCGTACTCAGTCCCTCCATAAAAGCTTGCCGTTTTGAAGTTATTGTAGTATCCACGTAAGTTTTTTAAACAGTGTGCCCTGAAAACGAAATAAGTTTTACATTACCAGTGATATGCACTGCCGAAAATTCTAATTATTTTAGTAAGTCATCTTCTTATTTTGTGGGCTGCAAGGCTTATCGATCCCAGAAACCCAACGAGGGAACAACTATAATACAAATAAAGTGACTTTTTAGTATGTGTGTTCCCTGCGGGAACCGAACCCGCGACCTCCAGATTAAGAGCCCACGCTCAGCCCACTCGTTAACGGAGGCAGTAAGTAAAGTAAGGGCAAAAGCTAGTGTTTATTAACATAATAAAGGCACAATTATTTGACAAACCTGCAATCACCTATGTTTCATCCATATAGAATATAGAGCGATTCTCCGTTCGGTATTTTTTAATCTTTCTTAAGTAATTCATTCGGCATAGTATAATGTAGTCTCTGTCTATTAAAGCATTGTTTCTTTGTCGTTTTATGTACTTCAATTTTAAATGTTTAAGTATTTTCTGAAATGTCGATGTCTTAAAGTTAGGTAATTCTTCATCATCATTGACAGCTTGGAGTACTTTTTTTTATGTAGGTAATTCGCTTTTTAGATAAAAGCTATGAACTTTCTTTCGTATGGCCTGTTTATCAAACTCGTCCACTTTTTCCGAGAATGTGACCCTTTTTTTGGTTGTTGATGGGCTTTGTACATTCCCAGTTGTTGCATATTCTTTTATAATTCTATATACGGAAGCGACACCGATGCCCAAAATGCTCACTGTTTTCTCCATATTCATCAGTAGGCCAAGTTTGCTTCACGTATCTGTGCACATTAACGACCATTCCTTTTTCATTAGATGTAAAATACGTCCGCTGTAAATAAAAGAAATGTGAGGAATGGTAAATTTTAGACTATTTTCTTATTATTATATAAAAAGAATATTTTTTGGTATAAAAATATTCTTTTTATACCAAAAAAAACCATAAAAATCAAAATTATGGTAATGGTTCAAGTGCAAATGAATTATTAAATTAACTTACCTTTTGACGCTTTTTGCGTGGTGAATTGATTTCTTTCAAAGGTTGTCTCGAACCGCCAGGCTGTGATTCCATAATTAAAATCAACAACTAAGCACTCACAATAACAGCAAAAATCAAAAATAAAACTAACCGAAACGGAATAACAACAACAAAAAACCAAGTAAATACGGAGAAGAAAAAATATGTATCACTTCGAACGCAATCCAAACCGGAATGAACTTGTTCACAATTGTTTGGCGAACCAAATGTTGACAACTGCGGCACTGGCCGCTTTCCTGTACCACGAAACACGCTACGACAGCTGTCGTCGACCAACTGACGTCATTATTGCACACGAGTGATAAGGACAGATATAATATTAACTCACTTTCATAATGCAACTCAGTAGCGGTCCGTTTATTTACGTTTTTTATCTCGTCTCGTTGGCCTTACTTTTTAGACTTTAGACTTGACGATATAGGAATACGGTATTGAAAATTGAAATTAAAGTTTTTTTCCCGTCTTTTTAACTTGACACTGGCAAATGGTACTTGTTCTTCTTTTGGCATAGCCTCCCCTGTAATAGGAGTTGCCAACGTCAGACTGATGGAGCAGATTTTTTTTTTATTTATTTATAATATATGGTATCGGCTTATAACCATTTGCCAGTGTCAAGTTAAAAAGGCGGGAAATAGAATTTTCGTTTCAATTTTCAACACCGTATTTCTATATCGTCAAGTCTAAAGTCTAGTCAAAGTCCAAATAGTACAGTCATGGTCATGTCACTCGATTGAATAAAGTGGTAGAAGCTTTACTGAACGTTCCTAGGGAGTTTTGGCGGGAAACACAAAATAGCATGTTTTTAGAAGTTGTACCACTTGCCCACACTTGTACACGTTAATGAATATTTAATGGTTAATACCAATACTACACATTAAGAACCGAAATAACACAATTTTATGAGGAAATACGAATTCCACAACGTCACCCATTGAACTCCCCGGCAAAACTCGAGCAGATGTTCAGTGAAAAGCTGATGGCGTACAGTGCAGGGAATGACTAATGCAATGACTTCATGAGTACCTCATGCAGATACAAGTTGTGATTACTAGTTTAAAAGCAGAATAATATAGAAAGTCAATGTTTCTTAGCCTTTTTTTTATTAAGCTCCACATAGTATGCAGTACATATATAAATAAAATAAAAATTAATGAAAATTAGTTATACTTTAATTAAATATACATAATGATGTGATTGTATGTGATTTGAAGCTATAATTGAACATAGAGTGTCTACAATTATTGGAGTAAAGACGTAGGATAGGAAAGTGTGTAGGAAGGAAGTCGTATAAAGAAAGATTTATAGGACAGTTAAAGAAGATATGATCAGAGGAGCCTTCATTTAAGCCACACTCGCACAATGAGCTAACCTTGACTCTTATTTATTACTCTTACTCAAAAACAAAATTTGACGAATGTCCAAGGCGAAGTCGACAAATACTAGAACAAACAGATTTGCTAGCTTTGGAGTATTTAAAAAACCAGGGCCTACTAGGTATAGATCCTTGTATTTCGGAATAAAATCGTCCCTTAGTTGTACTCGAATCGGTCCAAATATTATTCCACTTAGAGGTCATGTATCTTAGCCAGATATAGAAGATCTGGCACGAATGGTTAAATGGCAAATGGTTAGCTAGCCGATGCCATATATAAATAAATAAAAACGTCAATCTTTCAATGTCATGTCTCAACTGTCAAACTATTGTCAAAATTGCGTGTTCGATCGTCGGTATCTACAGAATTTACTTGCAAATTTCTTACTTCTCTGAGTTTTGTTTGACTGATGTAATAAGATAAAAGTTGATGTTTCGTTGTTGCATGATGTCCAATATCCGTATTATTTTCTCATATTACTTCTGGACATGCGATCACCGTAATATCAACTACTGTAGTAACCTTATTGTCAATAAATATTTCATATATTGTCTGTGTTGTGAAGAAAAATAAAATGGGTTCATGACTTGAAGCACGCAATACCCGAACTTTTGACTAATAAATATATTCAATAGTTGATAGCAATAATGGCTGGGAGTACATTACCCGAAAAAGTGTCACAGATTTATTACACATACGGTTTATTCTGTTCTTCGTATCCAGCCACCGCTATATTTCTATCGCTTTCGGTTGTGTTATTATGTTGGTGAGTGACAGTTTGCGCAGCAAATGGAAAAACCAAGTTACCAAAGTAGTTGCTAGATGCACCTACGCAATAATATGTAGCTTGGAAAAACATTTTTAATGTTAAAATATTGATTGCAGCTATCCTCTTCTCAATGTCCCGTTACCTGGAAATATACCGACAGTTGTAAACCTACCTTTACAAATGAAAAATGAACAAAATATCGCAAATGACTGCAGTGTAAATAAATGTCGCTCAGTAGGTAAGAAGTCATTGATTCTGAATTCTGAATTTCTTACCTAGATATGTGATAGGTTAAAGTATATATCAAACTATGTTTATCCAATTCACTTGAAGGGATAAACAAAGTTTGTAAATAATCTATATATCATTAAGGGACGAATACTGGAACCATAGTTAAATAAAGTAACACTCAAGTTACATGCTGTCCTTGTTGTTTCGGGTAGCAGAGACAGTGACAGCCTATGAATAGTAGGGATCTTAATTTTAATTAGTGTTTCAGTATTCGGTCATTACTCAATTGGTTATTATTCAATGACATACAACTTGTACTATATAAATATAAAAAAAGTTTTATTTCTATTGGTTACAAGGCAAAGCTTATGGAATTATCCCTAAGTGATGCCTAGCACCAGTTAGGGAACAAACCCGGTGAGAAGAACCTGCTTAAGAAACTCGTAAAAGGCTTTACTCAATTGTTGCTCTCAAGAATAGCAGAAATGTCCAATGTGTGTGATGTTAATGTAAATGGTAACACCAATGCTATTAAAAAGTGAGGGTTGTCACAAAATAATAAAAACAATTATTTTAATGTAATAGGTATGATGGCTAGTTTGAAAAACTTCTATTTATATTTTTAAGTATATTGTTTAAAAAACAATATTTCTACAGTAAATCAAGCATTTTTACCCGACTATGGCGAAGCCAAAAGGAAGGTAATGATTTTGGCAATCTATGTATGTATGTTTGTTCCATCATAGCATCTAAGCTACTGGTCCGATTTTAATAAATGAGGTGTCAATAGATTCGTAATATAATAATTATTATAAGACTATATAATATTTTTTTAAATTTGTATTTCAAAAATGAGACCTCAGATTCTAACATATAATTTTTTTTTTACGGAAATATTCATCTTTCATGTTTGGTATCAAAAGAAAGGTCTTGTCAAGCACATTACAAATATGTATATATATTATATTAAATCATATTGTTTGTAATATGTATAATGCGGTTGTTCAATTCGTACAACCCAATTGTCAAGTTTTTGAACATTATGTAATATAAAGGCTATAAATATATAATTATTAATTTTTATATTAATATATATTATTGTACCTTCATAAAACATATTTTATTTTATAAATATAATTTTTTATAGACAATAAATAACAAAATAAAAATTTAAATAACCCCTGAATTATCAAGCAGTGAACGAGCTGATCATGATGAATTATAGCTATGTACCCTGTTGATCATGTTTCTGTAAGCTTTGAAACAAATGAAACTAGATTAAAATCGGTTTAATCGGTTCATCCGTTTTTAAATGGAAATTGCAGATGAAATCAATTATTAGCACATTAATTATTACCTATTTGTTTGATAGATGTCACTATACGGGTCTTGCATTTTTGTCAGTCGGAAGTATCGTTGAGTAATAACTAATAAGGGAAATTTTGGATCAATCTTAATTGCGTTTCTTGATTATCATTTAATCTAGACAAAAATTGGCTCACTCCGCACTCCTGAAGAAGATATTTTTTTAATTTCAAGTATTTTAATTATTAATATTATTCTAAAGATAATTATGTTCGATTGTAAAACGGAAAATACGATATAAAAAAATAAGTTAAAATACTATAACCCGACTATGTAAATAGGGATCTAAAAAGGACGAAACAAGAAAATATTTCAGATAGAAATCCAGAAATGCATATGTACGGTATAGACCACGGCTCTACCTTGACCAATTTGTACCTATAATACCATAGTCGGGTTATAGTATTTTTAACTTATTTTAAAATTTGATCCAGATTGACGTGGTGTATAATATTATTATTTAAAAAAAAAGATTCCTTATTATACTCATCATACCTATTATAGTACATTCCGAGTTATTATATTTTAATAATTATATTATCACAATAAGTGAGTCATGGATTTGAAAAAAACTGTTATCTTATCATTTTCTATTCAGATAGCCGTCTTATGGTTGCTAAATGCTTGTTTAAATGCTAAAACTTAAATAAAAACCGGCCAAGTGCGATATGGGCCTGCGCACAAAAGCTTACATACTTAACGGCAAACAATCATGTTTGTTGTTACATAAGACCCACTTAAATATTTATCTTCTTCTTTTTTATTTTGTGTTTTTATAGCAGCAACTGAAAATCATCTTTGAAATTACAGCCTGGTGACAGACAGACAGACAGGACAGTGGAGTCTTAGTAATTAGATCCCATTTTTACCCTTCGGATACAGAACCCAAACAAGCCATTTGAAAATATAACTATATGTTTGGTGATTTATGTAATGACTGTAAAATATGTTATTATTAGTATTAATAAATTTAAAAAAAAAAGTCTAATGATACGCGTTTGGAAATTGAGGCATACTAATATAAATAAAAGAACCGAAAGCATATGCCACTATGTAACTTACAGTAATCATCATCTTATTTACAATACCTAATGGAAGCTTGGCGCGTATTCAATTATACATTCGATCGTTTATTTTAAACGTTCATAAAATGTATTAGTAATAATTTAACAAAATATCACTAAAAGGGGAAAAAATATTATTTCTAAACAAAACTGCCTTCCAAAGTAAAAATACACAAAAAAGTATGAAATAAATTTTATTTTCTAAATAATTCCCCTTTTAAAGTCAGCTAAAATTTTAACTATTTCTCTCTAAGAATGTGAGTTGTATTTTAAATTATATTGTTTTATAGGATGTTGTGAGTAGATATATAGTTAAAATTTAAACCGAATTCAAAAGGGGAATTATTTAGAAAATAATATTTATTTCATAATTTTTTGTGTTTTTTGATATTTTTATTAATAAATACATCTTGTTATGAAAATGCATTAACTCAGAGACTGATAAAACTAGCTATTTTAAAATAATAGTATTATAAAATTATTATTTAAAATTACTAAGTGTGTGACATAATATTCCTTTGTTTTAGGTTATCCATTCCAAATGGGTGTATTGCATAATGAAACTCAAAAGCTACCACATGTCTGGGTAAAAGACAAGCCATTTCTTTATATACATCAAATAATTATGAGGATTGGTGAGTTTCTTATATAAATGACATAATATTGTATTTTGAAATGTTTGTTTTTTAATTAATATGACTTTGTGCTACCTTACTCTGTTTGCTTTTACACATTTTTGTTTTTTAAAATTCTAATATTTATTGAAAATTCCAAACAAAATGGGCTAGCATGGTGGACTACAGCGTAGTTCTCCTTACATTAGGAAGACTTTGAGCCCCAGCAGAGGAGAATGTCGAATGATGTGAGTGGTTAATGAGGATTAAAACTTCTGCTATTTTTAGGTGTATCACCATGGAATAGTGATTTAAAAATGTGGGATGCTTTCCGTGCACCGTTACAGGAGGTATTCCGTTTGTTGGAAACTGTGAGAAACCATGAAGATCCTAATTTGTAAGTATTAAAGATATAATATAATTGCTATTCAACGAGGCAATGCTGTCAGTTTGTTAGGTACTCTGCCAGATGGCGACGACCTGGGATTTTTTTTCTATTTATAGGTATTTGTAGGGATAGTTTTATTTGTAGATAAGACTTCTTTTTTAGTATTAGCTTGTTATTTCGTTTTATCGTGTTATTTAATAATAATATTTAATTCTTGATGAATAAAAAGTATGAAACGTCATCGTCAATTTGACGATTGACTGGATTTATCGGTATTCTTATATCTTTTGGTATTTTTTTAATGTGAACTCTAAATACTTATAAATACAAAATATCTTTATTGTATTGTATCGACAAGGTATTTACATATTTAATTTTTTACCTAGTAGGTAGTTCATAAAGATCACAATAGTACAAATGTAACCAAAGTGTGTCTAGCTGCGAATTTCTTCTATACATAAATGAGTTCTTGCAATAAATATGTAATTCAAAATCTTTAATATGTGCAAAGCAATCATTTTTCTAAGTAACATTTATATTTATGTAAGTTATACTCATTAAGTTGAAACATGCATGAAATTTCTTTTCTGGCTGCCTGTCTTTGTTATTGCTTGGCGAGAAAAAATTGCTATTGTGTGTTTGGAATTTGATAAAATATTTGTCGTTACCGGAAATGACAGGCGAACGAACCCTTTTAATGCGATGCGATAATCTATTCATTATATTGAGCAATACATAATGATGTTATCATTAATGAATAACTATAAACACACCTGTTGAACACACCTATTATTTATAAATTCGCAAATCGATTTATCTTAGTATCCATTATGTTAATATTTTTAATACTGAAATTAGTGAAGCAACTATTATTTTTTCGAATTCATGTATTTATGAGTCTGGTATTAGATTAAAAGATTCAACAATGATTCAACATTAAATATGGAATTTTATAGAATAAATGCATACATTTTATTAATTAAATTACATGCGCGTAACTGTACCTTTGCTAGTGAGTAACAATTGAATCTTCTTTTTAACTTCCAAAAAAGGTATAATCCCAAATTGGTCCTTTTGATATCAAATTGGTGACCTGATGGGAATCTCCATGGGAAAATCCGTGAGGAATCGAGGGAACTCCTCGAAATTTATATGGACACATATTGTGATTTTGACTTTTTCTGAAGTAGTGCAAGCATATGCTACCAAAAAGTAAGATTTTGCACGAAGGTATACCCTGGATCCAAAAGTACTAAACAGAACTCCTGACTCCTTATATATACTTGTTTGGGGATTTTGGGCGTTGTTTAAAGAACTGCAAGCATAAGCCTGTGATAAGTGACCTGATAATGGCATCCATGAGGAATCGAGGGAAGTCTTCGAAATTTATATGGATACATACAGGCTGTCCGTTTACGTCAAAAAAAAAATTAGGTCCCTCGGGTCGTGGGGTATCCAAATCACCCCCATGTATGTTCTGCGAATTTTAATACTTTTCAAATAATAATTTTTTTTCTGAATTTTCAAAATGTTCGACCTAACCAACTTAAAAAAAAAAAAAAAAAGAAGACTCGATTTTTTTATATGTAGGAGATAGTTATATGTTATATGCTAACGAAAAGTAAGATTTTGCACCAAGGTATACCCTGAAAACAAAAGCGCTGACCAGAACTCCTGTCTTTAAATATACGCGTTTATAAATTTCTACATTGTTTAAATAACTGCAAGCATATTATGCCATTATGCCATATATGTATATATATATATATATATATATATATATATATATATATATATATATATATATATATATATATCTATTACTATATTTAACACTGCTTCTGGGATATTGCGGTATACAATAATAATAGTATCTACTTTGTATTGCTACAATCTTAACAAAACATAAACACTAATCTTCCACCATCATGCCTTCTTACACATCTTTTTATCATAATATGTAAGGACTGAAATTTTGATTGATTAAGCATTCCACCTGACCCAAGAACTGTTAATGGCGAATGCGATGCATATTGCATCTACCGAGCGTACCGCAGTAGGTATAGGCTTCTTTTGTTCGCACCTGTAACCGGTGTGACAGAAATATTTTCTGCAAGAATTAAGTATATATATATATATAATATATGGGCAATATTTTGCATAAACTAAATAATTTACTGTAGTCGTCTTTATATTTATTTTTTGTTTTTGTTGGAACAATAAGTTTAATTAGTCTTAGTTGTAATGTATATACTTTATTTAAATAGCTTTTAAAAGTTCTTCCATAGCTTGTGAGCCCATATGATATTATTGAGGCAGCTAATGCATTATATAAATTAATAAGGTACTTTGTGCCTAATTATAATGTGCTTAATCTTATAAGGTACTTTGTGCCTAATTATACAAAACATTGACAGTAACAGTCTTAGTTTAGTGCAAATATGGTCGATATGGCCCCCGATGATATATGTCGATATGATATACCCCAGCTGAAGTGATCGTCTATTATGACTCCTAGGTAAGTGGCTTTATTTGTTTGTTCTATATTTGGGCAGGCACATGTTTTGGTCTCTCCAGGGTACTGTATGTAGGCATTGATGACTGTCTGCACTAAGTTTAAGATGTTGTGATGCCGGTTTACGTCCAGAGCTTATATAAATAAGTTTCGTTTTTTGGGCGTTAAGAACCGTTAAGCATTAAGAATGCTTCGTGCTGCATCGTGCATCCTGCATCGTGTGACCACATACTTAGGTAGTAAAGTCTTCTTGCAATTTTTGAAGGGCTACATTTATATTTTTATCAGAGATAACGAGGCAAGGTATCATCGGCATATTGGTAAATAGAGCAGTGTTTTATTACACTCCCTGCGTCATTTACATAGGACAAATAATGCAATGGGCCTATTACTGGCCCTTGAGCTGTGCCAATTATAACTTACCTACAGTAATCATCATCATCATCTTATATACAATACCTAATGGAAGCTTGGCGCGTATTCAATTATACATTATAAGATTATTTTAAAAGTTCTTAAAATGTGTTACTTAATAATAATACAGCAAATATGACTAAAAAAAGGAAAAAAATATCTTTTTAAACAAAAAATTAAACCGACTTCCAAAGTAAAAGTACACAAGAAAGTAAGAAATAAATATTATCTAAGTATATTATAAATCTAAATAATTCCCCTTTTAAATTCGGACAAAATTTTAACTATTTCTCTACACAATCTTCATAATTTTGAAGTCGGTACCAGCTAACGTAATGTGAGCTCTATAAAATAATGATTTATCAGGGTATTATTTGGGCTATATTAAAATAAAACTCACGTTCTTTGCTGGTACCGACTTCAATAATGAAGATTGTGTAGAGAAATAGTTAAATTTTAGCCGAATTTAATTACATGCCCATCCGACGCATGCTTCATCTTTCTTGTCAGACAATTAGGTGAGCAGCCTGCATTATCCTAACCTAACTTAGAAACAACATTTTTTGTTATTCCAAGACGAGAATCGAACCCACGACCTCCGAGTCGAAAGCCAAGCTCTAAACCACTAGACTACGGAGGCTGTTATAACAAAATAATAAGTAAGCGTGTAAAATATTAGTATATTGGTACGGAACCCTACGAATCAAACTGGCACTTGGCTGGTTTTTTTACAATATATACTTATGAAGTATTTATTATAACTGGGATATTAAATTTAAAAGTAAATATCTCAAATATTGCATTACTTGTGCTTGCTCACATCATAGTAAATATTTTTTAAGGTTCCGTACCTCAAAAGGAAACAACCGAACCAAGAGCATGTCATGACATATCTAAGGAGGGTTCCGTTACTATCAACGCACGATTTTCTTTGTATTACTTCAAAAGTTATTGTTCTATTTTGCTCAAAATAATTTTCCTAAAGAGTTTTTAGCACGATCTGTCAACACGGAAACTTACAAATTTCTATCTCCTATAGTTTAGAAATGCCAGGGGAGGGTCGAAGTTATAAACCACTTTTATGATTTAAGTAACTATTTACTTTGTATGGATAACGGAATCCCCGGAGCTAAGGTCGGGGCCCTATTACTAAGATTCCTCTGTCCGTCCGTCTCGTGTGTCTGTCACCAGGCTGTATGTCATGAACCGTGGTAGCTAGACAGTTGAAATTTTCTCAGATATATTTCTGTTGCCGCTATAACAACAAAATATAATAAAACCGATCAAGTGCGAGTCGGACTCGTGCACGTGGGGTTCCGAAAAATTAGACCAATTTGGACCAAAAAAAAGGGGGGGGGGGGATATTTGAACAAAAAACCTAACCATGAGAGTGTCACAACATTTCTAAGCTCATAGAGACCGATCATTTCAGGTCGTTTTTTTATAGGTCTACGAAAAAGTCCGCGATGGCATTGATATGTCTATCTCTTAAGGATAGGTTACTTTACCCATTCTAAGTGTTAAAAAAATGATCAAAAGTAATGTGGTATTTTCAGAAGCTATTTTTTAATAAGCAATTAAAAAGTACGTGTGAAAAATTTATTATAAAGTATATATTTTTACTCTGTGCCATTACTATATTGCAGGTATATTTGCTACAGAAGTTTTTTGCCACGAACACTCTCCCACGCGGGCGAAGCTGCGGGCAAAAGCTAGTATTTAAATAATTACGTAAAACGATCACAACCCTGCAACTCTTGTTTACCTGGTTATTGTCCATTGTTGTCACGTCATAGTATTTACCACATTTTGCTCTTTACGTCAGTATCTGAAGTTTTGTTTTTTTTTTTTTAATATTTAATTATACATTTAGAACTATTTATTAGTACAACTTACGTAGAAATTATCGATATACTTACTAGCTTATTTATGCCCGCGGCTTCGCCCGCGTGGTATAGTGTTCTTGGAGAAAAAACTTCTTCAGCTAATAACTATATTCACTGCAATATACTTCTGTATTATACAATATTGAAAATGTTTTAGGACTTCAAAATTAGGAAGATTGAGTAGAAAAATAGTTAAAATAGTTAAAGTTGGGAATTATTTCGAAAATAAGTTTTGTTTCAAACTTTTTTGTGCATTTTCACTTTGGAAGGCGATTTAATTTTTTGTTTAAAAATAATATTTTTTCTCTTTGAGTTAAATTTACTATCTATATTATTATGAACACATTGATATCGGTGCACAAAACCCTGATGAGTAGTGAGTACCTATGTCATCATAATAATATGTTGATGTTTCTTGTGAAGATGGTGGTGATGATGATGGTGATTACTGTAAGGGGTATTATGGCATATGCTTGCAGTTCTTTAAACAACGCCGGAATCTCCAAAAATGCATCTATAAGGATTCAGGAGATCTATTCAGTACTTTTGGATCCAGGGTATACCTTGGTACAAAAGCTTACTTTTTGGTAGCATATTGCTTGGAATACTTCAGAAAAAGTCAAAATCACCTCATGTGTCCATATGAATTTCGAGGGATTTCCTCGATTCCTCATGGATAACCTTTATAACAACAAAACAATTTTGCAAATAGGTTCATATACGGCAAAGTAATGACTAATGTTCAAAGATATCCATGTCGATGTAAAATACTATGAGAAGTACCTATTATTACTATATCATCATAATTTGATTTTGCATGATGTGACGATGGTGTTGATGATGATTATTACCTTTATTGACATAGTGGCATATGCTTACAGTTCTTTAAACAACGCAGAAATCCCTAAACATGTATCTATAAGGAGTCAGGAGTTCTGTTCAGTACTTTTGGATTTTACGATATCTTCTAAGTAATTAAAATATTAGGTCCTTACATATGAAATTGGCGTTTTGTCGTACTGACCGCTTTGATCTCAAATATATCTTCTTTGGTTAGGAATTCCAATTTCAAATTTATACCGCTATTTACTCATGCATTTGTGTTTCGAAAACCGTAATTCATTTGTTTTTTCCTCTTTTGGTTTTTTCTTTCCGTCACTCTGTTTACAAAATGGAAAACTTAAAATATGGTATTATTTTCGAGTACGAGTTCCACCGTGGCACCAGTGCTGCAGAAACGGCTCGAAGGATTAATGATGTGTATGGCGCCGGTGTCGCAGAAGAAAACACAGTGCGTTTTTGGCTCCAACGTTTTCGTTTTGGAAATTTCGACCTGCACAACAAGCCCCGAGGACGGCCGGATACCAAAGTTGATAATGAAGAATTGAAGGCTATTGTGGAAGCGGATCCATAGCAAACCACGTCCGAGTTAGCTGCAGGCTAAGGTGTTAGTGATAAAATTGTTTTAATTCACTTGAAGCAAATTGCGAAGATGAAAAAGCTTGAAAGATGCGTTCCTCATTATTTGAGTTCGGCAAACCGACAAACTCGCTTCGACTGCTGCGTTACATTACTCAACCTGCACAATAATGAAGGGAATTTAAATCGAATCTTTACCTGTGATGAAAAGTGGATCTTGTACGATAATTGGAAACGCTCATCGCAAGGGCTGAACCCTGACGAACTAGCCAAAGCCTACCCCAAGGGAAAATTGACTCAAAAAAAGTTACTTGTGAGCGTTTGGTGGACTAATGCCGGTGTTGTTCACTACAGCTTTATTAAATTTGGCCAGATGTCTATTGCTAGCAACTGCAAAATATGATGGAAAAGCTAGCTGCTAAACAACCGAGGTTGGTCATTCGCTCTAGGCCACTGCTGCTTCAGGGCAACGCTAGACCACCCACTGGACAAAAGACGGCTACCAAATTAGAGGAGCTTCAAATGGAATGTCTAAGACATCCACCGTACTCGCCGAACCTTTCTCCAACAGATTACCATTTTTTTCGCAATTTGGATAACTTCTTGCAAGGGAAAAAATTAAACTCCGATGGGGTAGTCCAAAGCGCCTTCAAAGATTTTATTGAATCCTCTCCGAATAGTTTTTTTAGTAAAAGAATATTTTACTAAAAAAACTTTTCGGAGAAAGAATTTTTAGAAAAAGTATAATCAATGAACTACCTACGAGATGGCAAAAGTGCATAGATAGTAATGGTATATACTTTGATTAAATAAATATATTATTAATGGTAGTGCCATCTATGAACGTTGAACGCCACTGAATTGCATCTCATAATATAGATAGATAAAAAGTATTTCACTCCCTTTTCCTCTCCGAACGAAGATCCTATAACGAAGATTATACGAGAAGACACGACTGCAAGATATTGCAAGGGTCGCGTCGGGTGCGTCTGCGATGGCCGACACCGCATGTGTTATTAGACTTTTCCGCTACTAATTCCCGCCCACGACAGTGAGACATATCCCTATAGGAACGCACGTTATAAGAACTCTGGGAAGACTAAAGTGTTGTGAACAGAAGGAGGTGACGAAAACTCCAGCTGCAAGACGCCGTTCGCCGAAGCCGTAGTTCGGTAAGCGTATCCCTTTTCACCTTTCCATTTAATCTAATTATTACTGCATATTCACCTGGCGACGCCAGATACCTTCTGAAATACAGTCCACAAAAATATCGAAGAGATATTATTCGCTAAACGCCAGAGAAAGGTGGCCCGCGTGGCCATTGTTTGGTCCATTCGAGCCGGACCACATTTGGTCCGGATTTTAATCCAGATTTTATTTAATTTTCCGCATATGTAGCTTCTTAAAGTGCCTAACTAGGCAGTGGTAAAACATATTAACGCTTCTGTAAACACATTACTTGGGAACAACATCGCCGTAGGTAATACACGATATAACGTGGCTACCTACAGAGATTCCTTATTGGAATTATTATTCGAACTATCATAGTTCTATTATAAATCTCATATTTCAAACGCTATTATATTTTCAAACCTCTTTAAAGTCGTTGCCTATAGGAATAAGTAATTAAACCGCATATATTCTTAGGTACTCTATTTGTAAATTAGTAAATAGATACTTGGGTGTAACATAAATATCGCATAACCTACGTATATTATAAATACTTAGGTATATAATTCGCATAGTATTTTGAATATTATAATAAATCTAATTCAAAATGGCGGAGGATCCAGAGCTAGCCATTCTAGTCGCTAAACGTAATATTTTGTTCGAACGTGTTCAAAATATATACGAGGGCTGCACTAAAAGTATCGGGAATGGAATATTTCCACTGTTCCTGTCATATTAAAATCTTTTTAATTTAAAACTCCTTGGTTTTAAACATCGAATACCGTTTATTTATTTAAAAAAAGATTCTCGGTCTTGTCACAAGGTCTTGTCAAACTTGTAGTCATTAAGAAAATGGTATTGACTCGAGAAAATTCTAGAGCGATAATTTATTATGACTTTCGAAGTGGTTTAACACAAAAACAGTGTGTTGACCGGATGATTTCTGCATTTGGTGATGAAGCCCCATCCAAAACCACAATTTATCGCTGGTTTGCTGAATTTCAACGTGGACGTGTCAAGCTCAGTGATGATCCCCGTCAAGGTCGTCCAAAAACTGCAGTCACCCAAGAAAACGTTGATGCTGTGCGTAAGCTGATTGAGGAAGATCGACATGTGACATACCGCGAAATTCAGGCAACTTTAGACATTGGCATGAGTCAAATACAAATAATCTTGCATGAACAAGTAGGTGTAAAAAAGTTGTTTTCCCGATGGATACCGCATTTGCTCTGTGAAGAGCAAAAAGTGGCTCGCGTTACTTGGTGCGTCAGAACTCTCGAAAGATTCCACGCAGGATCCTCAAATGCTGTATACAACATCGTATCAGGTGACGAATCCTGGATATAGGCGTACGAACCCGAAACAAAAAACCAGTATGATTTACCTCCCGCTATTGAGACGGTGTTTGGATTTGTGATTATGGGTTTCGTACCTACGTCGCATAGGTCTCATTATACTACGTCTTGTTGCTCTGTGCTTCAAGAAAATAATATTAATTCTTTCGCCCAGCGATTTTGGGAGCTTGAGGAATTGACAGCACCGCCCTCGATGAGTCATAAGGATCTCGAGTGTGAAGAACATTTCCGCGCTACCACTGTTCGCGACGACAGTGTTCGCGTTGCCGTTTCAAGGTGACCCTTATTCATTAGGGCTTAGGCGATTCGTACGCTACCGCTCTTCGACGCTTTCATTGTTTGGAACGTAAACTCGATACATCACTAAATATGCGCGCCGCTTATAATGACGTCATGCGCAATTATATAAATAAAGGTTTTTTGAGCCCGGTTGAAATTAAGGAGGACGATAATTCGGTTCCATCATATTATATTCCGCATTATGGCGTATTTCGCGAAGATAAGACCTCCAATAAACTACGTGTAGTTTTAGATGCTAGTTGTCGGACTACGTCGGGTCAGTCTATTAATGATATTTTTCATACCGGCCCGAATCTACAGGTGATTTATTTAACATCATAATAAATTTTCGTCTTTTTAAAACTGCTTTGTCAGCTGATTGCCGCCAAATGTTCCTTAATATTAGTGTTCGCTAATTTGACCGTAGATATCAACGGATTCTTTCTCGCTTTAATAACGGTGAACCTTTAACCGTGTATCGGTTCAATCGAGTTTGCTTTGGACTCCGCTCCAGTCCTTATCACGCGTTACGAGTTGTCCGGCAATTGATCGCTGACGAGGGAGAGAACTTTCCCGCTGCCGCCTCCGTTATTTTTCCCGCTACCGCTACCGCTACCGCGCGCGCTCCCGCTCTCGCTACCGCACCCGCTACCGCTACCGCGCGCGTTCCCGCTCTCGCTACCGCACCCGCTGCCGCTACCGCGCGCGCACCCGCTCTCGCTACCGCACCCGCTACCGCTACCGCGCGCGCTACCGCACCCGCTACCGTTATCGCACCCGCTGCCGCTACCGCGCGGCTCCCGCTACCGCTATCGCGCGTGCTCCCGCCCTCGCTACTGCACCCGCTGCCGCTACTGCGCGCGCTCCCGCTCTCGCTACCGCGCCAACTACCGCACCCGCTACCGCTATCGCGCGCGCTTCCGCTCTCGCTACGGCACCCGCTGCCGCTACCGCGCGCGCTCCCTTTACCGCGCGCGCTTCCGCTACCGCGTGCGCTCCCGCTACCGCACCCGCTGCCGCTACCGCTCTCGTTTCCGTTACCGCTCTTCCTTCCGCTCTATTCATGGATGACATTGTTTGTAGCGTCATGAACGTTCCCCTCGCAGCTTCGCTTTGTGAAGAGCTTATTCAGCTACTCAAGCGAGGCCAATTTGACCTTGTCAAATGGACAAGTAACTCTCAATACGTTCTAGCACGAATACCTGAGTCGCACAAGACTTCTACAGACATTGAGTTTGAGAAGTCTTTACCGCATAAGGTTCTTGGCTTACGCTGGGTCAGAGCCTATGATAGTTTTCGGTTCGACGTCGCGACACCTGATGGTAAGTGCACTAAACGCACTATGTTGTCCACAGAGGCTCGACTATGGGACATAATGGGTTTCGTGGCTCCCAACATTTTGTACGCCAAGCTCTTAATAAAAGAGCTTTGGCTATCTAAGTGCGAGTGGGATGACGCACCATCCGATCACATAGTCGCAGCTTGGAAGCAGTTTTGCGTTGAGCTTCCCCTACTCAACCAAATTAATATACCGCGTCATCTAGGATTGGTCGATGGTTGCACTGACAACTTAATAGGTTTCGCTGATGCTAGTGAACGCGCTTACGGAGGAGTCGTGTATGTATAGGTCTGTATTGGTTCTAACTACGCTGTTCAGCTGGTTTGTGCTAAGTCTAGAGTCTCGCCGGTGAAAACTATTTCGGTTGCGAGGCTGGAATTATCCGCGGCCCTTCTGTTGTCTCAACTACTTTGCAGAGTTCAAGACACAGTTTCGTCTCACTATCCCACTAAGGGAATATACGCGTTTACGGACTCCAAGGTGGCCCTCTCTTGGATTCGTTCCTCTCCGCACCGCTGGCATACCTTTGTCGCAGACCGCGTTACTAAGACAATTGAATTCATCGCCCCCGCTTGTTTTAATCACGTCGCAGGTACTGGAAATCCTGCCGATTGCCTGTGTCGCGGTATTACTCCTGGTAAGCTTCTAAGTCATTCATTGTGGCATCATGGACCCACCTGGATTTCCCATGATCCGTCGGAGTGGCCCATTGAACCCTTTGACTACGATACGGAAAACGAAGACGTACCCGAGCGGAAATTTCACCCCGTAGTCGTGGAAATTGTGGAATACCCACTATACACACTCGCACAACGCATGTCGTCGTGATCTAAATTACTATGCGCCATCGTTTATTTCTATAGGTTTCTTAGGTTATTACCTAACGGGACTTTTATTTCAAGTTCCGATCTGGAATTTGCGGAGTATAGATTATTACGAACCGAACAGATGGTTTACTTCAGTAACGATATTGAAAATTTGAAAAATAATAAGTCTTGTTCTCACGCGCTTCTTAAACTTAAGCCGTTTCTTGATCGGCACGGCGTAATACGCGTTGGTGGTCGTCTGTCGAATTCGGACGAACCGTACAACTATAAGCATCCTTATCTTCTACCGCGTCATGATCATGTAGTAGATCTTCTTGTTGATTTATATCACAAGAAGCATCTCCATGCTGGTCCAGAGTTGCTTATGTCCTTACTCCGGCATAAATATTGGATCTTTGCTGCGCGGCGAACAATTCGCCACAGGATACATAATTGTAACACTTGTTTTAAATTTCGCCCACGCCCGATATTTCCTCTTATGGCCGACCTTCCTTGTCAGCGCGTTAATCAAGTGGACAAAGCGTTTCCACATACTGGTTGTTATTACGCAGGACCACTCCAATACACCCCAGTTCGCGGTCGAGGTGTTAAAGGTCGTAAGGCCTGATTATGTATTTTTACGTGTATGGCAACGCGCGCTACGCATATCGAAGTTGCGACGGATTTGAGCACGGTGTCATTTCTGGCCGCCCTAAAACGATTTCTATCGCGGCGCGGCCCTGTACAGTGCTTATACACGGATAACGGCACTTGTTTCGTGGGTGCAAATTCATATCTACGCGACCTTAATAATTTCCTAAATAAGGAGTACCGCACGCATCTGCAGGAAGAGCTTTCCACTAATCTTATTGATTGGAAGTTTATTCCGCCGGCTTCACCACATTTTGGGGGATATTAGGAAAGCATGGTTAAGGTCATAGGGCAACAAATTCTTTCTTATGAAGAGCTTTTAACTGTCCTTGCTCAAGTTGAAGCATTAATTAATTCGCATCCGCTCACTGCATTAAGTAGCGATCCCGCGGAACCGTCAGCGTTAACTCCTGCACATTTTTTAAACACAGTGCCATTGTCATCACTTCCCGCGCCTGAAGTAGACTCCTCTAGTTTACTCCAGAGACATACATTGTTAAATAAGCTTGTACAATCGTTCTGGCAACGTTGGCGTTCAGAATATCTTCACCAGCTTCAGACTAGATCCAAGTGGAATAGTCCTGGGTCTCCTATACAGGAGGGTACGTTGGTGATTATTATCAACGACAATTCGTCAACACTTTCGTGGCCATTAGGCATCGTTGAGAAATTACATACCTCTAAAGACGGTACAATCCGCGTTGTTACCGTCAAAACTTCAAATGGAAGTTACGTGCGCCCTGTCGTACGTCTCTGCCCACTGCCAACGCAGTGAGGTTTAGCTAAGGCTGGATCTCTTTTAGTTTAGGCATCTAGATAATAAGATTAGTTGTTATTACTTCGCTTTAGTTAATTAATAATACAGCTGTCTTAGTCTATGGATAGTTTATGCGATAATGGATACACCTAACATAGCTAAATTATTATTATTTTTAATTTTTTTTTAAAGGCAACCCTTTAAGGCCGGGGGGAAATGGTAGCGCCATCTATGAGCGTCGAACGCCACTATGAATGGCATCTCATAATATAGATAGATAAGCAGTATTTCCCTCCCTTTTCCTCTCCGACGCAAACGGAAGAAATATGAAGATGCACGACTGCAAGATATTGCAAGGGTCGCGTCGGGTGTGTGTGCGATGGCCGACACCGCATGTGTTATTATACTTTTCCGCTACTAATTCCCGCCCACGACAGTGAGACATATTCCTATAGGAACGCACGTTATAAGAACTCTGGGAAGACTAAAGTGTTGTGAACAAGACGCCGTTCGCCGAAGCCGTAATTCGGTAAGCGTATCCCTTTTCACCTTTCCATTTCATCTAATTATTACTGCATATTCACCTGGCGACGCCAGATACCTTCTGAAATACAGTCCACAAAAATATGGAAGAGAGATTATTCGCTAAACGCCAGAGGAAGGTGGCGTGGCCAATTAAAATCGACCTTATGTTCCTCCTTTACAAAACGACAATTTTATATGTAATGACCTAATATATTAATTTCAACTGTATGGTTTAAATGGCTACTATAATGTGTATAAAATGGTTAAAGTGAGTAACGTATTTAATTTGATAAGGATTATACTGTATCCGTGAAAATACCATACATAATAATAAGTAGGTATGAACTGGGCACGGGCAGCTAGTTTTATTAAGTAAACCACTATGTCCCTGCATTTTAAATCTGTAATTAACACTAAAATACACACATAGTATAAAACAAAGTCGCTTTTTCTGTCTGTTCTTATCCTATGTATGCTAAGGCTAAGAACTCACCGAGCTATTTTCAGTCGCGCCCGCTGCGATGGTTGAACTGCGATTTTATTTCAAAACTCACGAGACCGGTTATTTGCGCGATTACAAGTCGCCGCGGTTCGTTGCGGGCGAAAATCGTAAGACGTGTGTTTCTTTCATAATTCTTATTATTATATTTCATTCAGAAGCTGCGAGCCCGCAATCGCGTCGGGTGCGACCAAAAATGGCTCCGTGAGTTCTTAGCCTTAGCATACATAGGATAAGAACAGACAGAAAAAGCGACTTTGTTTTATACAGTTTTAGACAGTGATTATATTATTGAATAATTCTTGATTACATAATAAATAACTAGAATATGTAGTTATTTAACACCGTTTTCATGTGTACTAATTGTGGGAATTGTGTGAAAAATTTATTGTGAGAATCATTTACAAATTTATATATTTGTTTCATAGGAAGTAGTTTGTGGTATTTAAATTCTTAATAACACAAACAAATTTTCAAGATGTGTATCTTAATGTGACTTATTATATTTACTAGTAATTAGTTTAATAGTGTATACCTACCGATTAATATTAATAAGTGTATATAAGGTTGTTTAAAATCAATTACGGATATTTATTATGATCTACTGCTTATGTAAAGACGTTTAGGCAGAAAAATAATAAAAAAAATCGAAATAATAATACTAAATAAAATTACATTACTCTCTTTACAGCGTTATTAAGGTAATTGACCGCACACACTGATTGTATTGATCTGATCTGATTATTTAGGCAATGTCGTTGCTTCCCGTTTAAATCAGCTGTTTCTGTGAAGAACGTCTGAGAGAGTGCAATGTAATCTTATTACATACATATAAAAAAAAACTATTTATTAATTACTTTTCTGCCTAAACATTTTTACATAAGCAGTAGATTACATACCCAAAATATCCGTAATTGATTTTTAAACAATTTCAGTCACCAATAATCTGTTTAAACTTAAAGCGTTCACATATATAAAATATTAACATTCTCATTAATACAGTTGACGTATCGTATTTTGCCTTCATTTGTCATAAACTTATTAACTGTTACGAAAACATCAAATGATTCTTTCTTGTGGTCGTAGAAAAGGAACGCTGCTGCAATATTGTTACCAGATTGAAAATATCAAGAGGATAAACAGCAAAGCGAGCACCGAACATGTATTACCTGAATATAGCTGTCTTCTACTGTCACCGGCAAATCTCTGGCAACAGAACATACAGTCATTTTCACTCGACGCCAATATTATCAACACGGTGTACAACTATCAGGTAAGGTTTCCCCCACATTAGGCGTGCGCGATCCTCGGGCGTGTCAGCGATGCGGATGCTGCTGGCGCCACTCACACGCCCGAGGAACGCGCACGCCTAATGTGGGGTCAGCCTAACACAATTTATCATCACAGCACATTTAATACCATCAGATTTAAAATACTGCTGTGTGTATCTGTGTGCCTGTCCGTGGCATCGTAGCTCCCAAAGGGATTTATTTATACTAATTTGGATCTAGTTTTTTTTAATGCTGACATTTGATTGATTTCTCAGGGCCAACTTTCGTTTGCTCAGGTCTCTCAGGTTGTTTTGTGTTTGTGTTTGGTGTTTCTCAGGTCAAACTCGTATCAACCCCAGCTATTAACTTTAATTATTGCATAGCTTTTAAAGAAAATAATATAAAGAAGACCTAATACACAAACGCTACTCAAAGCTACGGGTCACCTTTATCACAGGTTGTCACTGTCTCCACTTCGCAGAATGACAAGGACTGCATGTGTTTTGAGAGACTTAATTTTTGCAAGCGGAAAAAACCTGGTTTTCCGAATCGAATGATACCTCGATCGTATTTCTCGGAGGTGGTGAAAAAAAGTTTGTTCTAAAGGGCGCTTGTAAACTAGACAATAATCTTTAAAGCAGCTGAAGTCGGAACTTACATCCTCTTTAGAAGTCGTTGGGTGACTTCAAAATAGAGTACGATTGTTGTACTCCATGTGTTTTGAATGTATGCCGCAGAACTTACGAACGGGCAAGGTGTCTATCGCGGAAATGGCTTTTGGCATGCACCTACGGGATACTGGGATCAAAAGATACCCGCTGCGGTGCCGACCCAGGGTGCTACAGTATGCCATCACTATATTCTACCAGCACGCCGACGAAAGGTAAGATTTTTAATTGATTTTGCATTTTTATAAATATCTATAATATGTATTTTTCTTAACGCCCCCATCTTAAGTTCATATGTTTGCTTGTATATACATACCCCCTCACTAATAAAACGGTTTACACATCAACGTTGCTGTCGTTGATGCGTTGGAAAAGTCACTTGACAGACAAAGACAGCAACGTTGTTTAAGTTATCCGTTGTGTAAATATTTTTATTAGTAAGGAGGTAATATTATAAAGCGGCAATACTTGTTTGTTTGTATGTTAGCTTGTTTTGCATTGAATAGCTCCCTAACTAATATGGACCGATTTTGATGATATTTGGCATAGATATAGAGACACGAGAAGCACATGTGCTACTTTTTATCGCGGCAAAATGTACAGTTCATGTGGGATTTCTTTTTGCGCGCACGAAGAATGGCGAGGAACATAAGCTAGTGGTTAATAATAATATGACTTATTGCAATTTAAATTGTACAGACTCTTCAACCCCCGATGCAAAAGAGGGGTGTTATAAGTTTGACGGGTCTATCTGTCTGTCTGTCTGTGTGTCTATACGCGGCATCGTAGCTCAACTACACACACCGGCATATTTAGCGGAACATAAAATAAAGATTTGATATCAGTATCATATAAGGTTGCTGGCTGGTTTATACGTCATTTAATTTAAAAAGAAATATTTTCAAATTAAGAAAACAACTGAACATCACATTTTATGCAATTGTTTTAATTTTATTCAAATAAACCTTATCTAGAGCGAACTTCGAGTATTTCTTCCATCTGAGTTTGATTTAAAATTTCATTGAAATACTGTTTTTTGTTAGTTTTTTTTTAATCGCGTATCTTTTTGGAGTTGAGGACTGAATTATGCCTGACTTAGCCCCAACGGAGATTGCCAGGGCACTCCAAATGCGAAGAAATGGTCAAACCTACAGAGTGATATCCAGAGATCTTCGTCGACCAGTTTCAACGATCCATCGCAGTGTCCAACGGTTCAGGGAGACCGGTACTTATGTGAGAAGAGCAGGACAAGGCAGAAAAAGACGCACTTCGAGTAGGGATGATCGTTTCATTCGGCTTCGTGTACGTAGGAACCCGCGTTTGACGGCCGTCCAAGCCCGACATGAGTTAGAAGCAGTGCGGGGTGTAACCGAAAGTGAGCGTACGGTACGAAGAAGGATCGAAGAAGCTGGTTTGGGTTCATTTGTGCCTGCCAAGGCTCCAAGACTCGAGGTAAATCATCGTAGAAACAGGTTAACTTTTGCTCAGGAACATCGACTTTGGAACGCGGACCAATGGAGTAAGGTATTGTTTAGTGATGAGTGCAGAATTCTCTTAAATCAAATTGACGGCAGGCAAAGAATATACAGACGCAAAGGAGAACGATACATTCAGACAAATTTTGAAACTACAGTTGCATACGGTGGTGGATCAATAATGGTTTGGGCGGGCATTTGTTTGGGAGCTCGCACAGACTTGGTAGTGATTGACAGAGGGAGTCTGACTGCAGACCGCTATATCAGAGAAGTTTTAGAAGAAAATGTCGTACCGTTTGCCCCATATATCGGTGACGATTTTTTTTATGCAGGATAATGCTCGGCCGCATACCGCTCGGGTAACTCGAGCTTATCTTAAGGATATGAATATCACTTTTATGGAGTGGCCGGCGAGATCACCGGATATGAACCCAATAGAGCACGTTTGGGACTTGCTGAAAAGAAAAGTTAAGTCCAGAATTCCAGCTCCTGCCAACGTGGGTGAACTGCGAATCGCCGTAGTTGAGGAATGGCGGAGACTATCCCAGGAGACCATCGATAACATCATTCTCAGTATGCCTAAACGGGTAGAAACTTTAATAAGAGCACGTGGAGGAAATACGCGATATTAATCACCATTTTTCTAATTTAATTAATTGTTATTTTAATATTAGTTTTCACTTTTCCCGGTTACATGAAAAGTTAAAAAATGTAAAATTTTTCACAAATAGCCTTTACTCGCAAAATCTGTTCTTAATGTGATCTCATTTTAAGTAAAACAAATGAAACTTTAAATAACAAAAGAAGTGTAGTAAGTAGATTTTAAAATAAAACCATATTTTTTAAATTATGGACCTTTTTTTGTGTTCCGCTATATATGCCGGTGTGTTTAAATAAAAGGTCCGATTATAATTTTTTTATTTTTTATTTGAAAGCCAACATGATCGATAGTGTTGTTAGCAAGTTATTAGCTATAATTCATGCATAGAATTCTGTTTGACAATAATTGGAAAATACTTTAATTTTTTTTTTTTTTTTTTAATAGGCCGGTTGATTGTGGGTTAAATACGAGGGCGGCACTGAAAATTTCGGGAATCAAGGAAGTGACACAACATTACTATTTAAAAATGTATTTATTGCTTTTCGAAGTATTCTCCGCGAAATTTGACACATTTTTCCATACGATGGAACCAATCATTGAAGCAACCATTCCATTCGGAAGTTGGAGTCTCCAAAATGGCCGTTTTGTAGGCGTCCACAGCTTCAGGTGATGAAAATCTCTGACCACGCAATTTATTCTTTATTTTAGGGAAAATATAGAAATCATTAGGGCTTAGGTCGGGGCTGTACGGCGGATGGTCTAATAATTCTATGATTTCTTGCTCTAAAAACTCTTTTGTTCTGTGCGCGGTGTGAGAACTCGCATTGTCGTGATGGTCCTCCATCACGACAATACGATGCGGCGGTTGCAGTTCTCTTTACGGAGTTTAGAAACGACCTGTGGCAAACAAGTGTTAGCATACCATTCTGCATTAACCGTTCTTTGTCCCTCAAGAGGAATAGTCGTAACATGGCCGGTTTTGGAGACAAACGTGGCCACCATTTTTTTGCAACACTCCGTGAACGAACAATTTTTGTTGGCTTTAACTCATTTTCGAACACCCAAACTCGTGACTGGTTTTTTGTTTCGGGTTCGTACGCGTATATCCAGGATTCGTCACCTGATACGATGTTGTATACAGCATTTGAGGATCCTGCGTGGAATCTTTCGAGAGTTCTGACTTACCAAGTAACGCGATCCGCTTTTTGCTCTTCACAGGGCAAATGCGGTATCCATCGGGAAAACAACTTTTTTACACCTAATTGTTCATGCAAGATTATTTGTATTTTACTCTTGCCAATGTCTAAAGTTGCCTGAATTTCGCGGTATGTCACATGTCGATCTTCCTCAATCAGCTTACGCACAGCATCAACGTTTTCTTGGGTGACTGCAGTTTTTGGACGACCTTGACGGGGATCATCACTGAGCTTGACACGTCCACGTTGAAATTTAGGAAACCAGCGATAAATTGTAGTTTTGGATGGGGCTTCATCACCAAATGCAGAAATCATCCGGTCAACACACTGTTTTTGTGTTAAACCACTTCGAAAGTCATAATAAATCATCGCTCTAGAATTTTCTCGAGTCAATTCCATTTTCTCAACGACTAAACAAGTTTGACAAGACCTTGTGACAAGACCGAGAATCTTTTTTTAAATAAATAAACGGTATTCGATGCTTAAAACCAAGGAGTTTTAAATTAAAAAAATTTTAATATGACAGGAACAGTGGAAATATTCAATTCCCGATACTTTTAGTGCAGTACTCGTACAACCAATGAAATTACTGTAACGCCTATGGTGGCTGTAGATCGAAGCTAAACAAAGTACATGGTTATTGTAACCCCGCCCCAGTAAAATATTCTTAAAATGGATTGCATGCGTATCTCCCGTATGAATTTAACCTTGTTTGGCTGCGGCCTAGTTGTGTGTTTTAGAACAACAATACGTTTATTATTTGCCCTGCAAGTTACGTCACTAGTCACTACCGATCTAATCTGTTACTTGCACATGAAATTCTATCGAGATGTTGCCGAATGGAATACAAAGTTTTATTTTTTGTGTTATCTGTCTCTAGACCCACTCTATCTACTCGATCCATTTTTAGGATTCCTTAGTTACTACAAGGAACCCTATAGTTTGGATCCTTAGTAACTACAAGGAACCCTTATAGTTTATATATATATATATATATATATGTATACTGTGTACATACGAAGTGGAGGATGAAACTTTTTTTCATTCTACTTCATCGTGTGGAGTATCCTCGAATAGGTCTTTAATTAAAGAAAGGTTTCTTACATGACTTCAGGCCCAACTAAAACCTCTTTACGAAAATTATTTTGAGCGAAATTGGAGAATAATTTTTGAAATAATTTGAAAAAAACTTTGCACGTTGGTAGTTATAGAACCCTCCTTAGACATGTCCTCTTGGTTGGTATCATTAAAATTGTTTTGTTTTGCATGGTTTGAAAACCTTATAAGTAATTTGAGTCACACGTTTTTAGTACTTTACACAAAATTATTTAAATTAATTATTTTATTTCTAAAATACCATGTGCTTACTTAGATTTATGAACAGACAAAAATTAGTTTTGGCGTCCGACGTGATTTGTAAAATGAGACTTAAATTATTTTCAGGTTCATTAACTCGCTATCAGATAAACTAAGAGAGATGTACCCGCTGTATCAAGACTCCCCGCAGTCTAACATTGGAGAAGTTTCCCTCATATACTACCCAGGCCAGTTCAACTATCGAGAGCTTGTGCCGCTGATGATCACATTCATAGGCCTTTTCCTCTACGTTTATTTCTCCGTTCGGAAAATAGAATTCATTAAATCTAAATTTGGATTAGCGGCATGCTCCGTGGTAACTATTGCAGCTAGTCTCTCTATGTCTATGGGCATATGTTTTTACTTTGGATTTTCTCTAAGCCTCCAAGGCAAAGAGATCTTTCCCTACTTGGTTATAATAGTTGGACTGGAGAACATACTCGTTCTGACGAAGAGTGTTACGTCTACGGACACGAGGCTTGATGTAAAGATCCGACTCGCCCAAGGACTCAGTAAAGAGGGGTGGTCCATTACGAAAAATCTCCTCACAGAAATAACAATTCTCACCGTCAGTTTCTTCACTTTTGTCCCATTCATACAGGAATTTTCTATATTCATGATAGTCAGCCTCATTTCGGATTACTTTATCCAAATGGTATTTTTCGCTACGATACTTGGAATAGACGTGAGACGCATGGAGTTCTATCCCGAACAAAACAATAAACTGTATTTGAAAGAATATTTCAATGGCAATAACGTTCTGAATTGGCGGTATAACAAAGGCTATATAGATGATTATAGCAACTCGCCGTCTAGAATGACCAAGTCAAAGTCTCACCCCAGACTCAACGGGCTTGCCCAGAACAGTCCAACAGATGTGGTGGCCCAAAGAAACCCTAGTCCGGCCAGTCAAGACGCTAGAGTGCCGAAACGAATACGTCTAGTGAATATGTGGGCTAGGACGAGATTCTTCCAACGAGCCTTCATGGTATGGATGCTCGTGTGGATTTCGATGATCGTATACAACTCTGGTATCGTGGAATACTTTATCGCGAATATAGATAAGATGGACAGCAAGGGAGACCAAAAAAGGCATAAGATTAAGGAGGAAACGCAGCCCGACTACAACATTTACAACAGCACGTCGCGAAATCCGTTCATCTTCACGCCATTGTTGGAGGTCGACTCTCGCAAGACGGTTGTGGACGCGAACGAAACCATATTCTTGAAATATTCGCCGCACTACCGACCATGGTCAAGGTAATGATTTTATGACTAATAAAATTAATTTTTTTTTGAACTATCCTAAAAATGAATAATAGACATAGTGTTCAATCTCTCTCAATATGATTCTTAAACTTATGTGTTCTTCATGACCATGAGACCATGGAATCATACAACTCTGAATACGCAAAACATAGATTTTCGAGATGTGATGAAGGCGACTCGGCAGCCTGATTTTCTATTGTATGTAATATAACAATACAAATATAACTTCAGTACAACACGTGCCGAGATTTAAGTTTCAGTACAGAGTAAATAATTCTACTATTTATTAATAAATTTTTCAAATGCTTATTTTAAGAAGTGGCGTGCGTCTTTCACTGTTACCGTCGAATGTTAATTTGATTAATTAATGTATTAGCTGATATTATGTATGTACAACCGTCCGATCGAATGAATGACTCATCTTAGATACCATCACTAGACGATTGTAGGGTACTAGCTAGTTGTGTAGGTTGTGTTCAACCATAAAATGATATAAAATAGGTATGGTTAATCTATAACAAATAAATAAAATTAAAGTGTCTATTTGTACATTTAAATTAACAGCGTTTCACTTAGTGTATAGTACCTGGGTAACCCAAGCTTTGCTCGGAGTTCTGATAAATAAATTTAAAAAAATAGAATCACGAAAATATTTATCTGACCGGGATCCGAACCCAACACATTCCAAATTTCCGAACAACGCAAAAGTTATACATACGCATACCAAGTTGCCAATATTGTTGCACGACGAAAGAAAATAACAATATATTTCATATTTAAAAATGCGCAGTTTCGAAGGGATTAAGACCTAGCCTAGATCGATTTTTCTCCCGCAAAACTCTGTATACTAAATTTCATGGTAATTTCATTTTATTTCATGCCGTTGCCGAGATCCGATTATAATAGTTATATATACAATATTAGCTCGTTTAAATTATAAAAAATCAATTTTTGTCTGACCGTCTGTCAAACAGATTCCGGCTAATCTCTAAATCAGCTGGACCGATTTTCACGGGACTCTGGCAAATAGCTGATGTTTTATGGTATATAACATACTTCATCTTGGGGTACTGTTTAAAAATAGGGTTCCTTTAATTCTACGCAAACGATGTTGTACATAGTCATTATAACAAGAAGAGTCATTATAACAAGAAGATAAACTTGTATCCTAATTAACATTAAAGAATAATTACTTTTCGAGGTTCTTAGAATATTTTCACATTTGAAAAAAGTTCATTTTTCAATGAAATGACAATTAAAATAATTTTGAATAAAATTAAACTGTTGATTTGTAACAAAATATGATTTTTTGTATTATTTCCAAGAAGTTAAATTAGATTATTTTCGTAAAATATGATATACGATACATAATAATTATATTTCATGAATAAAACTACATGGTTATTGTTTTGTGTGAATAATAAGTTTTTATTTTAAATTATTATTTTTAAACAAAAAATTAAAATTATGCAAAAAATTAAAATATGCAATACAATAGAACGTTTAAAATAAACTATCGAATGTATAATTGAATACGCGCCAAGTTTCCATTAGGTATTGTTTGTAAGACGATGATGATGATTAATCTAAGTTACATATTAGCATATGCTTGCAGTTCTTTAAACAACGTCGAAATTTCCAAACGCGTATCTTTAAATACTGAGGAGTTCTGTTCAGTGCTTTTGGACCCATATCCAATTCCTTGGTGCAAAATCTTACTTTTATAGTACGGTAGCATATGCTAGGGTTACTTCAGAAAAAGTCTTAATCGCTATATATGTCCCTATAAATTTCGAGGTGTCCCCTCGATTCCTCATGGGTCCCATCATAAGGTCACCACTTTGGTGACAACGGGACCAATGTCGGATTATACCCTTGACATCATCACTTTAGTGACTAAAGGAACAATTTCGAATTATACCCTTAACATAAACAAGAATTTTTCAAATAGATCCATAAACGGCAGAGTATTGTTCAAAGATATCCTTGTCGGTGTATAATACTATGAGAAGTGCCTTTTATATCATCATCATGTGGTGATGATGATGATTACTTTAATAGTGGCTTATGCTTGCAGTCTTTAAACAATTCTGTAATCCCCAAACATGTATCTATAAGGAGTCGGGAGTTCTGTTCAGTACTTTTGGATCCAGGGTATACCTTGACGCAGTGGCGTGGGGTTCCTATAAGTCCATTCCTATCGGCTTCACTTGCCACTTACCTTTTGACCCTCATCTAAATCCCTACCTATAATACAGACTAGGGCTTCCCTATAGAGGAGAACCAGACTTCACCACTGATCTATATATAGCCGAGCGTATAACCGCCACCTTTTTTTGAAGTCGGTTAAAAAATGTAACACTTAACCTACATAACACCTACTTAAATAAAACTTAAAACGCTCCGTTTGCTCTTAGGAACATAAAAAATAAACTTCGATTTTACCCGACTTCGGCGAAGCCAAACGGAAAGGGGATGATTTTGGCTATGTATGTATGTTTGTTTCACCGTATCGCGTAAGCTACTGGTCCGATTTTAATAAATGAGGTATCAATAGTAATAATAGTCCGAGTAATATAGACTATATAATTTACGTAGTCAGGTTAAACATTTTTATAAATCTGTAGTTATTAAGGTAGGCGTGGAGTAAGGCGTAAGAGTTTCTCGCGTGGGCAAAAATAGGCTACAACTATGGTCTTACACTAACCCCTTTTCGGTGGTATTTGTCTGGTTGTATTATGTTTTATCCTTTTACAAGCCGTTTTCAATAACATATCTACAATTAAAGAAAGATAGCTATCCCAGATAAACAGAAAGCTGTTGCTTATCTTTAACTTGCGTCACACAATAATAAATAGGACCTATTTATTCTTGTCCAACGAAGGATAGCATCCTTCCCTCTAGCCTATCCAAGCCTCTTGAAACGTTTCATTCGTTGCTAACTACATAACAATTCATGTTTTAAACAATTATATATTTATTTATAATTAATGTATTAATTAGTTAAAAGCGTAAATATTGTACTTAAAATTGAGGATCAAAACTCGGGAGGATTTTACTAGAGTTACGTGTTTTTTTTATGAAATTCAATAGTGAAACATAACACTTTGACGCTAGGAGTCGCGTGAAAAGGAATGTAAAATTTAAAATGAAATCAAATTTCGAAGCAAAGAGAACGTAACTATACTACGTAATAAGAGGTGGCACTCTGAATAAAAAAAAGTGCTCGAAATTCAAAATTATATCATAGCTTTCTACGTGTTATCGTAAAAAGTGCAATAGTCTTAAATAAAAAAAGTACAAAAAACTATAAGTAGGTTATTATTATCGATTTATTTTAAGAACAATTATTTGGTTAAAAAGGTAAATAAAACAACAAAACAACTACAATTCAATAATTTTTATTGCATTTTAAATAAAATAAAATACAAAAGTAAGGTCACGTTCCCAGGAGCATACCCGCCCCCCTTTTTTATTACGACTAGGGTTATGATAGTTTGTTTTAGATGCCAGTCCGAATCGAATGAGACTAAAATCATAATTTTCGGTGGTCCAAGTTAGGTTTTGGACGAAATGGCACTTGTGAATCAGACTACTAGTTGAAGTCAAGATGTCCCGCGGCAATTAGTGGAACTATATTTGGTAAATTATTATTTACAATGCCTGAGGTTGTAAACAGTGTTGCCCGAGAAATGATAGTCAAGTTAAATGAGTTTTGTTTTAAGGAATCAAGGTATTCTAATACAATAAAAAATGCTGTAAATATTTTTCGCGCGATTACAGCACCGCGTCTAGGGGACTTCTTTAATGAAAAGGACTTTATCTTATTTACCTTTTAGAAGTTACAACCAAATGTGGTTGTATTTATACAAGCAACTGATTCACAGCATTTTTATTCAGCCTAAATCTGTACGAAAATTCATAATCATTTAATTTCGACATTTAATTCACAGGTGGTTTATATTGCTTTTGTATGATATTATTGGTATCACTGTCTTCATCGCAATCTATGATTATTTAAATTAATTAAATATCACTATCATCACTACTACAGTATTCCATTATGTATGTATTTAGAAAATATAACTAATGCTCGAATTTTCGAAATGTTCTACGTGTTTTTATATTTGGCGGAAGGTAATATACCATTGCCAGGGTCAAGTTAAAAAGGCGGGAAAAATAATTTTCGTGTTAAGCTTTCAACACCGGTTTTCAAAATCGAGTAGCCACAAGTACAAAGTCCAAATAAGTCATCAATGCAGTCAATGAGACAAGTCAGACGAATTAGTAAATGTGGTAGACTCTTTACTAAAACCTCCTAAGGAGTTTTGACGGGATCACAAAGTAGCACGCTTTTTGAAGTTGTAAGTTGAAATAGTTAATATTCTACCAATATTACACATTAAGAATTACCGAAATAACACAAAAATAAGGACGAATACAAAAACAGCAACGTCACACATTGATATCCTCGGCAAAACTAAATTCTTCGTTTTGTTAACGGCCTACATTGACAGATAAGCAAATGACGTTATTAAAGAAAACTCCGCCTATCGGAGAGTAAGGTGAAACTTAAATTTAAATGCAGTTAGCTAAGTTTTATATGAGCGTCCCTATCTCTAGTAGGCTATCCGTCCTCCCGCCGATAGATGAGACGCTTCCGTAGGAAATGCCATCTGTCAGTAACCTACTGACAGATGGCATTGAAATGTGAGTATAGACAAAAGTAGAGATTTGACTATCTTTAGTAGCAAGGATTACGGATAGATAGGTTATTGAGAACGGCCGTTAACCGACTTCCAATCTCTTTTTCTCTGATTTAATGTGCATAAACATAAGTGCAAATGCAATCCATTTAAGTAATAATAATGTATGTTTTTAGGTTAACCCCGTACCACTGGTCAACAATATTGGCCCAATACAACGAGTCGTTAGCAGGTAGATACGTGGTAGTGCTACCGCCGGTGCTCCTCAGTCACAGAGTCAGTCCGGAGCTGGCTGCCGGGGTACGGCATCTGGATGAGAAAGATCCCCCCCCGCTGCGCTGGCAGGCTCTGGCCGCGGCACTAGACCCTATAGATATATTGCCAGGTGAGCTTAGGTTGAAAATGTGAGCATAAACACCATAGATGTATATATATATTATAGACGAGGCTTGTCGAGGCAAAGGCTGTCCCCATTTATATGGCCCCACTTATGGGGTTGTTTGGGGCCTTTTTGACATTTGAGGTATGGTGAAATCAAGATGGCGTAACTTTTTTCTTGTTTCAAGATTTGTTCTGTCAAATGTACGTCATAGCCTATCTTTCGTTTTGAAATCTTTGATAAACACAGCAAAAACCCTTGAAGTAAGCCAACACGCAGAATAGTGCGGCCGACTAGGGAAGCATAGGAGCATTTTCAACCCCCGCAGAGGGACGTTAGGGCTCTTACAGACGTTCAACAGTGTGCTCGCTACAGATGGCGTCAGTTGTCCATTGTTAACCTCAATCACCGACCGTCTTTACTCTTTGGCTACGAGTCGCCAAATACCGGCTTCATAAACGCACGCTCGTCTATAAGCCATTAGTGGTCGGTGAATTTAGTAAAGATGTACAAGTGTAAACCTAGTAATATCAACCGTTTTCGAGTAAACGGCATAAAACTGTTTTAAAATCAGAATGTTAAAATTATTAATAAAATCCGAATGTTAAAAAAAATAAACAATAAATAATTAATTTCAGATTTCGAATACAGCGATGGTAAAACTCAGCAGTATCAATGGGAAAGGGCACAGAGTTGCCCATATACCCCACGACTCCCATGGAGATATTGCTGCTCGCTATATTGTGCTCCATCAGTGTAGCGGTCATCGCTTATATGATGGTGGTACTGTACAGGTAAGAAAACATAATTAAATTGCAGTGTTTCCAGAGAATACTTCGTTGGCTTACGATTAGTATGCCGAGTGCAGGCTTTTGTCACTGCTCGCCGTGAAGAAGTTATATTTGATATTTTATCACTAAATATTATTTAAAACCAAGCAACCAACTGAAGGAATGGAGACTTGATGGCAGATAAAATATACATCAAACTCAATATAACTCAAATACTTTGATTATATTTTCACCAATAGGTATGGTATTATCTGCCTTCAAATCTCCATTCCTTCAGTATTGTCATAATTTTTATGGTCTATTTCAGATGTATTTGTTCCCGCCACTATGCAGAATGGCGCGCGTCTTGGAACGAAGATGAGGAATATAGAAAAATTATAGCAAAACAGCCAGCTGTTCAGGTATTACGTAATAATACTACTAATATTATAAATGTGAAAGTTTGTGAGGATGGATGGATGGATGGATGTATGGATGGATGAAAGTTTGTGACTCTTTCACGCAATAACTACTGAACGGATTACGATGAAATTTTGTATGGTAGTACTTTAAACTCGGGATTAAAACATAGGATACTTTTTATCCCGAAAACTTTCAGTGTTCCTGTGGGAAACTGTATTTACGCGGGCGAAGCCGCGGAAAATTGCTAGTATTACATAAGGGTGAGCTATTGCCCCCGACAAGACGAGTTAAGCAAAGCGCAAGGGCACTGCTAAACCGACTTTTAAACCATCATAAATTGGATTTGGATTATACCAGATAAACTAAATTTTCAGACTGTGTTTCCAGTAGCTGATTTACTTAACATATAAAGTTTCGATTACATAGCTCATAAACTTTAGATTTTAATGATATCTAAAAACCCTGATCATCACTGGCTCAACGATGATCATCTAAACCTATAGGCTACTTCTAAATGTCCTAGAAGGTATTAGTACTCAAACAACCTGTTATAATAATTGTAAAACTTGGAACTTTTATCCTCCAACACCTTAAACTAGGGGATAGAATTTTATATGAGACTTCTGCAAATTTTGATGCAATAGATTTGAAAATTTATATAGGAATCATTCTTATAAATAATAAGAAACTTACAAAAAGAAGTGAAATCCCAAAAAAAATTTTCATGTAAAATTATGCCAGGACGAGACCCAATGACTCGCACTGTCGAAAGCTATTTACACGAGCAGTAATTTATCAGACAAGTAATGAACAGTTAAAATAAATATTTTTTCACCTTAAGTTTTTACGGTATATAGCGAAATGGCCAAGCCACATATTTTGATTAAGATGTAGACCAGTGGTTCCCAGACTCTTTTGTTTCATAGACCACTTTCAAAATTTAGCTGGATCCGGTGGACATTGCCAAGGACATTGTTAATTTCTTTTTTCAATTTTTTTTTTTGCAATTTCACAAGACTGCCAGGACATTCTACATTACTACCAATTTCTAAATCTCGTGAAAAAGTAAAGATTAGATCTATCTATCTAGGGAAACTTGCGTTGTGGCTGAGTTTCAACGACGAATTGACAGTTTTCGAAAAAAAAAAGGTTAGAATTGATTGTTTCATAGGGTTAATTATTTGATAATAAAGTAGGTGGGCACGCGATATTATATTATATAGGCAGGTAGGTAGGTTTACAAATAGGCAGGTAGGTACTTACTTTTGTGACACTGGTAATCACTAATATCGATTCACTTTTCTTTATGAAAGGGGTTTGGGTAAATTTGTTTGAAAGTTGGCTTGATTTTTTTTTAGCGCGGCCACTGAAATAATTCTTATTGTTTAAAAGTACTATTTTTGTGATAAATGCCGGACAAAAAAGTTTGGCCGTAAGTAGTATCGAAGCCGAAATATTCGGGGTAAAAATGTTCCACTGTGTAAAAGAGCTAGGCGTTGTACGCATTTGTATTAAATGCGGATTCCCTATTTTATTATAGATTGCGACATAAGATTAAGTTGAGAATCAAAAAAACTTGAGAGGTGTCAAGGGACAAGGGACACCCGGATGGAACGAAGTTATATTATATATATTATAATATAAATATATAGTTGATAATGAAGAATTGAAGCCTATTTTGGAAGATATATATATGCTAGACCTTATAATATCAGCTATATATGCCAGTGAAAGTCCCGTGAAAATAGGTCTAGCCGTTTCAGAGATTAGCCGGAACAAACACACAGACTGACAGACGGACAGAAAAATATTAACAATTTATATTTTATTGTAAATACCGATCATACTTTTAAATGCATTAAGTGAAAATAAAAGCTGTTAATTTGAAATTACAAACAGACACTTCAATTTTGTTTATCTTTATAGATATAATATATTATATTAATTATCTGCCAAATTCACAGTATTCTCATGTGCAGTCGCAAACTATTTTTCTTCGCACGATTAATAATTATAACCCTTTCATAATATATAAATCAATCAATATAAATAATATAGTTATATGTAATAACTATATTATTTATATTGATTGATTTCAGAATCTATCGATTTTCCAACATCATAAACATTCATATGATTACATACCTATTTGAGTAGCAGAACATTCTGGAAAGAAACAATCACACGAATTTGAATTAAGTACTAAGTAGTCAAAGATGGCCGAAACCACGTCGAAGGAATGCCGATAACAGTCACAATGTGTGATTGCTAAATTCTACATTATTGTTTAGGTGATAAGGTCGTTTTTGTATCATTCTTAATAGTCGTTATTACATTGTGATTTCGAGTATTAACTAAGAGAAGGATTTCGGGATTTTAAAACACTTTTTCATCAAAATATATTTCTTTATGTGTCACTATCACTAGTCACTAAGCACTTAAGTATTAAAACTTAGTACTGACGACTGCCCGCCCATATTGGCGACACTGGGCTTTATACCATAATCAGTGGCGCTAATTTTACCGGAAGTTGCCAAAAAGAATAAATCATTCTAATATAAAAATATTAATTAAAATACAAAAATTATTTAAAATGATTATCTAATTACTTAATAATTTATAATTCATTAAATAAACAATTACAAAAAATTTAAACAAAATAAATAATTAATAATTATGCTATACCGGATGTACCGGATGTATCCTCAGATATTTATGAATATTATAAAGCAAATAATACTAGATTCTTACAATCGGCCATACTGACAAAAAGTTTGACCTCAAACTTATTACAACTAAACCTAAAATTATACACCCATAAAAAATTAAAGTATTAAATATATATTAAGTTAAAACAAAAGGAAACAATTAATATAAATAGACCTTTTGAGTTTCAAATTACATGCATAACAATAAATTGTATTAATTTGTATAATAAGATGGTAAAATAAAACAAAATAAATTCACTACTTAATTAAAATATTGAAATTTTTTTTTTGCTATTTAAAATTTAATTACCTCATTACAAATATTCATTTAATATAACTTGGAAAATTCAACAAGCTTTATAGGTGAATAGGAAATTTCATCTAGTTCTAAAAAAAAAGGTAAGGTAATAAATTAAAAAAAAAAAACATACTAACTTCGAAAATTCATCAAGTGTATGTATTTTATTGAGTGGACTGGAAGTTCAAGTCCACCTAATTAATAATTTACTTTAAAAAATATAAATGACTTTTAAAGTTCTTCAAGTCTTGTTCTCAAGTTATCAAGACAACTTGAGATTCCAAAAATATTATATATGATCTCGAAATCATTTAAAGTTTGTTTTAGTCTATTTTTGATTCTAATTATGTCCAAATCATTTGTTATTCTTCTTCACTATCCGAACTAGATGTTTTATTTATGTGTATATTTATCCATGGCTTTATTTGATCAATTGCCCAAATGTTACAGTATTTATGTTTCCTAACTCTGTACCCGGTAAACTAGATACTTCATATCTGTCATTGACTAGAATCTTTGTTATTTTATAAGGGCCAGAGAACTTAGGTAAAAGTTTTTTACTTTGGCCTTCCTTCGTTGGTATTTTTTTTTTGTAACTAAATCGCCGATTTTATAAATAGTAGGACTTGTTCTATGCTTATCAAAACGTTCTTTCTGATTGATTTGATCTTTTTCAATGTTTTCTGTTATTTCGGATCTAATGTCATCAATATTTTGGTTAAGGTTACGCGATTCTAAAAAGAGATCACTAAATATATTTTCATTAGCGTGATTTAAAGTTCGACCGAATAAAGCCGCAGAAGGGGTTTTGCCAATGCCTTTATTTAAGGTGTTATTCAATCCCCATTGGATCCTGCCTAGTTCTTGATCCCATTTAGTTTCACCAAGCTTATCAGTGTAAGATGCTAACGAACCTAAGACCGTTTGGTTATATCTCTCAACCTGACCATTTGACCGAGGGAAGGAAACTGCGTTTAAAATATGCTTTATTTAGAATTCATATAATATTTTTCAAATTATTTAGACGTAAACGTAGTTCCTCTATCGGATATGAGCCTAGTTGAAAAACCAAATGTAGAAAAAACATCAGCTAAAGCTTTAACGGTACCAGAGGTTTTTAAATTTCTAAGAGGCTTTATGATGCAAAATTTAGTATAACCATCTACAATTAAAAGTAAATACGTATTACCTTGAGTGCTTTTCACAAATGGCCCAAGATGATCAATGTGTACCGTATGAAAAGGGATATCTGGTTTCGGTATAGGATGTAAAAATCTTTCCTTTTTGCCATTTTGGTCTTTAGCGTAAGCGCAATTAATGCAAGATTTAACATATTTAGCCACAAATTTTTTCATTTTCGGAAACCAGAAATCTCCTTTTATTCGAGCTAAGGTCTTTTCTACTGAAAAATGTCCAACATCGTCGTGGTTTAAACGTAAAATTTGGAATCTAGCTCCTTTTGGTACAACCCATTTTAATTCGTTCTCTGCTACTTTTCTAAATATTTTATTATCTTTGATTAAAAAGTTTTGCTTTATGTCTACTAATTCATTATATTTAGGATCTTCTAATACTTGACGTATATGACAAATCTTGGGGTCTGTTAGTTGTAAACTTAACAGCCAATCATTCTGTGTAATAGCTAACGCGCGAACTATTTCAGGTTCAAGATTCTGGGATACCAAGCCCATCCGCATCCACGTGCATCATATTACTATTAGGTCGATAAATAATATTACAATCGTATTCTTGCAGAGCTAACCACCATCGAGCTATTCTGCGTAAAATATCACGTTTCGAAAATGTTGCACGTAAGGCATTGCAATCAGTCACAATGGTAAACTTGGTACCCAATAAATACACTCTAAATCTATTTAATGATGTAATAACCGCTAAAGTTTCCAAATCATATGCATGGCATTTTTGTTCGTCAATAGTAGTTTTCCTACTATAGAAAGCAATCGGTTTGAGTGGAGATTTTTCAGACTATTTCTGTAAAGGAATTCCAGCTAGACCAATCTTGCTTACATCTGTATGCAATTCAGTAAATTTTTTTTTTGGTCATATAAAGCTAAAACCGGCCTTTGAACTAATTTGTCTTTTAAAGTATTGAAAGACTGATTTGGTCATCGCTCCAGCTCCAAATTAGGTGTTTTTTTGTTAGACCTGTCAAAGGACGTGCAATAAGTGAAAAATCTTTTATAAAGAGTCGAAAATAACTTACCAGCCCTACAAATTGCCTAACTTCATGGACATTTGTAGGACTGGGAAAATTCTTAAATGCTTCTTTTTTAGTTTTACCTGGCTTAATACCTTCATGTGAGATTTCGAAACCGAAATAATCTATATTAGTTTGAAAGAAGTTTCATTTTTTAATGTTTAATGTAAGATTTGCTTCATTTAATAATTTAAAAGTATTTTCCAATTTTTCAATACCTTCATTAAAATTTTTAGAGACTATAATAATATCATCCATATATGCTAGTGCTGGTTTATCGTTTACAGCCAATGAGTTAAGTCTTAAAGCCTTATTAATCGTCCTCTGAAATACTGCTGGAGTGTTGACCAAACCAAAAGGCATTCTTTTAAATTGATACAGTCCATCGGGGGTAATAAATGCTGTTAAATATCTACAATTTGGGATAATAGGTATTTGATAGTAGCCACTAGTTAGATCAAGATTGGTAAAATATTTACTACCACTTAATGAATCTAATTGGTATTCGATACGGGGTAGTGAAAAATGATCCCTAACTGTGCGGCTGTTCAAAGCGACGTTGGCCACCTGTTTTCTTCGAGATAAGCAAAATTAGGCTCGCATAAGACGAGGAAGATTCTTCGATTATTTCGTTTTGCAAAAGTTCACCTATCATATTTCTAACGGTTTCCCTATCTTTATAGCTCAATCTATAAGGCCTATAGGCAACAGGCGTATGATCCAACATTTTTAAGTCCATCTCAGTTAAATTAGTACACCCGAGTTCAGAAAGATTTTGGGCAAAAGTACTACGATAAACTTGAATCAACTGAATTATTGCATCTCTTTCTTGTTGGGAAAGTTCTTTATTTATATTTATTTTTTGATAATCGATTTCTTCAAAATTAGTTCTAGCTTGCAAACACATTTTAGTCTTATAATCACGACTTTCAATTTTTTCGGCCCTAACTAAAATCATATTAGATTTAAAGCGAAGAGAAGCAGATGGGGTGATCAGGAATATTGAAATTTTTTCTTCCTTTATTAAATATACTCTATCCCAGAAAATTTTCGATAACTGTTTCCAACAAAACTGTTCTATTTAATAAATCTTCTGTAAAACAAGACACTAACCCTACTTTATTAATTTCCGTGTATTCGCAAGTTAGTAGTTTAATTAAAGAAAGTTCATTTTCAATGTCGGGAAACGTATAACTTCTATTTAAAATATCGAGTGAATCTTTTGTTTTAATTACTAATATATGTGGCAATTCCGTAAAATTTTGTCCTATTAAAAGTGATACATGCAGTTGTAAAGGCGGAACTACATATGCGCTAATCAAAGAATCAACCTTGTCAATAGACAGCCCAAATTCAGTTTTACCTATTGGAACTATAGTACCATTACCGATTCCTTTAATTATAGACATGTTTTCATACTCATCCACTAGCGTTTTGCTAATTAAAGAACAATCGCTTCCAAAATCAATGAAAGCGGTGATTAATTTGGAATCATTATTAATTGAAACTGGTTTATAAAATTTTGAATTACAATTATATGACGAATCTATATTCAATACCTACACGTTTTTCAAATTTTGTTTTGGGTTTATTTTTAAAACAATCTTCTTTTTTGTGACCAAATTTTTGACAAGATTCGCATTTTATTATAGGTTGATTACATTGATTTACTCAGTGGCCATGCTTTTTACAATTATAACAAAATAATGCTCTACATTGTTTTAAAGTGTGTCCTACCTTTTTGCAAAAACTGCAAGTCATTTCATTATTAGAATTTAAAGAGTGTTTTATTTTATTGTTTTTAGTTTCATACCGTTCATTACAAATATCTTTTAGAAAACAAAGCAAATCTTCGGGTTCGGTGAATCTTCTTGATGATGCACTAGCTTTAATTGTTCTGTCATCTAATCCATGTATTATACAGTCGACCGCCTTTTTACCTACTATTTCGCATGCGTTTAAAAGTAGAGTTTTATCATAATAGTAATTATCCAACAATTCTCCTGCTTTAAACCGTCTATCTAACATTTCAGTTAAAAGATTACCGTAATTGGAATCTGAAGGTAACGCTTTCTTCAGACATTGATGCCATTGAAGCCAAGTTCGGTTCACCGAGCATAAGCCCTCGTACCATTTTTTGGCATGACCTGCTAACTGAGGTAATGCAAAATGTGGTATTTGTTGCTCAGTCCAATTGTAGATCTGAGCACATTCATTGACATTCGCAATCCAGTTTCCTATTCGATGATTTCTTACGGTAGGATCAAACTCTGGTATCATATTTTTATCAAAATGTAGCCTGTGCGAATTTTCGGATTTTAAAAATTTATTCATAAAGTTTAATAATACAGATAAATTTTCATTTGAGTCTAAGTTATTTAAAGTGTTTTGCCATACCCCCAATATCCCCGCTGTCGCGTCGGGACGCTCCGGAAACCTTGTTGCCAGATACACCTGGTAACCGGCCAGGTGAATAGGGTTATGGAGAGATAGATTGATGCCATGGTGATCCCGGACTTCTGTACCTCTACCTTTCACGATGATAAGGAGGACTGCGGAGCTCGCGGCGACATGTAGATCGACGTCCGGAACGTGAGCGTGGTCTTGCAGACCCACTTTGTAATATCGGACTACGGCTTCATTCCGATGCTCGGCTTGATCTAAACCTGCTATATCGCGATCGGCTACGTCTACCAGTATGGGATCGTCTTTATTCATTCTTTCCCGGTGGTGACAATCTCGTTCAATCGATGATGTTCTTAAAATATTCTCGCCCGTCTCATCCATACTGGAAAGAATTAAATAAAAAGACAAACTGTATAATATTTAAATTTAAGTATAATGCATCTTAAAACTCGCAAGATAGCAAGTATAAAAATATAAAAATTGGGACTTATTAATATAAATAGAATATTAGAATTATAATATTAAGTAGTTTCAGTGTGCTTTATAAAATTATAAATATTATGTTAAATTTTATTCCTAATTATACATCTATATTCTATTTCTATAACAATATTTAATGACAAAAACCAGAAATAATTAAGGTCTGTCGATTAAGAAATTCTTAAAGAGTTAATATGTGTGTGTTTATTTTTTACAAACTTTTATTTAGATTTTATTTTTTTAAATTAATCTCCTTTTTTTTGAATATTTTTTTTCAGATTTTTTTTATTTTGATTTTTTTTTAGACCTTCGAGAATCCTAACCCAAGAGTCCTAATGTTTAAGCCTACTTATATTTTAACTTATGTTTTACCAAAACCAGTAGGTACATTAACACTAATATTATAAAGAGCAAAAATTGCATTAAATAGGCTCCGCAACTACTAATTTTGATTAATTTCGGCAGAGATATAGAGTAGACCGCGTAGAAGAACATATGCTATTTTTTTATCGCGGCCAAATGTAAGGTTTCCGTGAGATTTCCTTTTGTTGTCCACGGGCAACATTTATTAATTTATGTGTATACTAGCCTATATTAATTATAAAAACTAGTTTGTGTCTGTAGGTTGTATTCTACTGAACTGATTTTGAAAATCTTCGAAGTATCCAATAAACACTAGATGGCCACATAATTTGCGATTGTCATAAGCTTTAATAAAAGTAAAAATAATTTACGGCTGGCGAAACCGCGAGTAAAATCTATTTCTAATCTAAAACGTTATTTTCTATAGTTTTCTTTTAAAAATTAAAATGTTATCTTAATTTTACATACATTGATTTCGTGTAGCGTGAAAATTTTGCCACTGCAAAAGGATTTTCTGATATTAACTAACAGAAGGATTTCGGGATTTTAAAACACTTTTTCATCAAAATATATTTCTTTATTTGTCACTATCACTAGTCACTGAGCACTTAACTATTAAATAAAACTTAGTACTGACGATTGCCCGCCTATATTGGCGACACTGGGCCTTATACCATAATCAGTGGCGCTAATTTTACCGGAAGTTGCCAAAAAGAATAAATCATTCTAATATAAAAATATTAATTAAAATACAAAAATTATTTAAAATGATTATCTAATTACTTAATAATTTATAATTCATTAAATAAACAATTACAAAAAATTTTAACAAAATAAATAATTAATAATTATGCTATACCGGATGTACCGGATGTATCCTCAGATATTTATGAATATTATAAAGCAAATAATAGTAGATTCTTACACGAGTGGCAAAAAGTGTCGTGCCAGTCTTAATTTTTTCCGTCTAGCCCCCTTTCGCAACGCGCCATAAGAAACTTCGTTCCAATAATGATGTGTGTAAGCGCTGTTTAATGGATTTATTTTAAAAAAGTGTATAGTTAACCGTATAAAATAGCCCTAGCTTTCGGTCTCATTTTCTTCATCAGATTCATTTTCTACATCATGCCTTATTATTAGGTCTAGAAACAAGGGCTTACCCAGGATTTCAGCTAGGGGGGGCAGCTCATACCTGTTTCGGTCGATGGTCGGTCTGGTATATTGAAAATTGGAAAATTAACGTTTATTTTATCTTCTTGGGGGGGGGGGGGGGGGGGGGGGCAGCAGCTTGATTTTGAAAACTGCAGAGAGTCTTTCATACGATTCCCCTGTGTGTAGTTTGGTGAGGACTGTAGCAAGAGCCGTTCCGGCCTTCTTTTTATGTCGCCGTGCAATGCTTGGTGTACTTCGGAGAATTTCGTTGAAACATTGTAGAAAATCCGATCTGTCATTGATTGAAGATAGTTGATTAAAGTCTAAAAACTGCTTGCGGTTTTTTAAAATGTCCATCATATCTTTAATCATTGTTGGTGAGAAAGAGCTCATTACACTCCAACTCAATAGGGCACAATATAGCAAGGAATATCCTTGCAATATTGTGCCCTATTGAGTTGGAGTGCTCTTCGCATACACGTGATCCTCTGAGAATATAAAATGATTTTTCCTGGAGAATCGTGGCTCTCAAAGCAATATTAATTCTCTGAAGATTATTATTATCGCAATGAGCATAAATGCACAGTTGTGAATTAAATTGTGCTCGTAAATATCCAGGTAACTCGACTGTCTGCATTCTGTTCACTTTAACAGCTTGATCACGCATGTTTTCATTAATTATATTGGGTTCCGCTAATGCAGAATTGTCACCTTCTTGCGTTGGTTCATCGTAGTTCTCTTCTATTCTTTGTGATTGCTGGCTATTATCATTTATCGGGTGCGCATGTTGTTGTTGAGTAACATAGCGCTGAGCACGTTGAAAGCATGGTCGGCTTATTCGTTCGCCTCCATGAAACTAAAAATAAAGGAAAGACATTTTATAATATCAGTGAAAATTTGATACTATGATTTGAGTCCCAGCATTGCCCAGCAAAACCGCCAGTCCTCCGTGACCACCGCCATAAATCCGTAAAAGTTGTTTCTTTTGCAATGAGTAATATTCGCGTAAAAACGAGAAATTAATACCCCTGGTGTTACTACACATATATCAGATTGACAGTAGTATTGCAATTGCAATACTACTGTCAATCTGATTCTACTGTACTAAAATAAAAAATATACTATTATTATTTATTATTTTAGTAAATAATTGCAATACTACTATAATGATCAAATAAATTCCTAAACTTGACAAGTTACAAAGACACATAAACAAAAGACTTGTTTGGGGTACATAATAATGTACATTTATATAATTAAAGTAAAAGACTCACTTGATTTATATTAATAACTTCCACACAATATGCCATCAAATACTGATGATTCTCCATGAAGTCTGCTGTCAACGTAATAGATCTTCGACGATTCCCATCGATACGACGTAAGCTGCGCCGGTAAGCAATACACAGCGCATCAGCTGTATCTTCGTCCATTTCGTAATCCAAATCACTGAGCCTGATCGTTTAAGAAGTAACAAAGTCCGGAAAAAAGCCAAGTCGCTGAGAATAAACAAAAAAGAATCAGATTTACGCACACACTTAACACAAAAGCCAAACGGTGAGTGTTAAGGAAATAAGCGAGCGGTCGTACGCGGCCCGCCCCACGCCCCTGCGCCCGTGCGCAGGTAGACGAATGACGTGTGTTTGGTCTAGGTGATTTACATACCTTGAATCGTCCATTGTTAACAATTAGCGGGATAAGGCGGAAATATGCAATTTTTAACAAACACAAATAACGAATATAATTGATTTTATTTTTTCAAATATCTCAGTTTCGATACACTAAAAGCAAATATTGTACTAAGAAGAAAGTTACGGTTTGTGGTAGCACTCGGCGCGATACCGACATGGTCTGGTTTCGAGTCCCAGTTCGGAACTATCCATTTTTTTCTCAATTTATTTATAAATTGTCATATTGAGAAGGTTTAATTTAGGTATCATATTATTTAAAATAACAATCCAATAATTTAGTTCTTCAGTATCGAAACCAAATTCATTTTCATGCACCCCTGCTTACAATTGTAGACCCCCATTTTTTGTCACGTCCAACGTAGGGGTCTACGTCCTACGTCGAGTCTCCTTGGACCCCTGGGGGTCCACCTGGACCACTTTGGGAATTACTGATGTAGACATTGTGTAGAGCTTCTCTTGATGAGATCTGATAACTTTTTGACAGTGTGAGTCATTTGGTCTCGTCTTGGCATTATTTTACATATATTTTTTGTGGGACGTTTTTTTTCTATGGACCCTTTCGCATCTATTTGATCCCAGTCTCAAAAATAATTAGTTAATATACTTATATTTACTTTGATCTTATTAAAAACAACAAAATACACCAATGTGATGTAAGGTATGCGTGGTCTATTAGTTGCATCCTTACCCTCCTCATTTTAAATGGGGCTGCTTGGGCACGGTGTAATTGCTAATAACTGAGTCTTAGTTATTAGAGATCATGATGAAGAGAGTAAAAACCTGTCAAGTTTGAGAGAGAACTTTACTGTTTTTATTATTATAATTATTTTTCTTACAGCTAGTAATGGAGGCGGTGCCTATAGTAGTGGCGGGCCACAACCAAGAAGTGGAGTGTCTAGTCACAGACGGAGAGAAAGTCGTCAGCTCGTGTCTCCAGGGTAACGTCAAAGTGTGGGAGTCCCTTAATGGAGAGATGATCACCAATATAGATAGGCAGGGGTGAGTTTCTTAGCATTCATTATACCTTGTCTCTCTCGTCAAGTCTCACAACACAGGCCTTTACCTACTACTGTACCAAATTTTATTAAATTCCAAACAGTAGTTATTGCACGAAAGAGTAACGAACATCCATACATAACTTTCGTGCTTACAAATATTAAGTAAGGATGTCAATGATAATTTGCAACGGACAAAATTTATACTACCATAATGTGCGTATGTTTTTTTTATTTTTTCTCAAGAAGATTTTTTATGTTTTTGCGTATTATACATCTCACAAATTTATACACTTTTTCACTTTACACATATAGTGTGATATTATTATGAACATGAATTTCCACCACGAATCAACAGTACACGTAATCAGTTATATTAAACATACATTTGTTTTTATAGTTACTTCAAGCTACAACATCAGCTATTAGAAACACATATTCAGAAATTCAATGCAAACGAAGAAAAAGAGATCAAACAAGTTCAAAGTAAGTAATTTAACCACGGATTTGGTTCCCAACTTAGGGATTTTTTTCCAAAAATTAGAGAAAATATTTTTATATTTTAGGGGTGGCTCTCCATACATTTGAAGTGGGGATGAAAAATATTTTTTCATTCTACCCCATCGTGTGGGGTATCGTTGAATAGATATTTTAAAAAGAAGTCAAGGCTTAATACAAGTTTTTTTTTTACAAAGTCAACCATTTTCGAGTAATCGGCCTCCAAAGTGGCTTATAAGTTGGACCCCCCCTCCTGGCATTTCTAAACTATAAGAGATATAAACTTGTAAGTTTCCATGCTGATAGATCATGCTAAATACTCTTTAGGAAAATTATTTTGAGCGGACAATAACTTTTAAAGTAATTCAAAGAAAACCTATTTCGCGTTGATAGTTGCGGAACCCTCCTTAGATACGACGTGACATGCTTTTGGTTAGGTTATTTATATTATACTTTAAACGATACGATATTGTATATATTATATAATCTTAATCTCGAAAACGGCTTATCACTATCACTTTATTTAAGTTTGGGTAGAAATATTTTTGAGAGTTGGAACACTGCACAAAAATATTACCTTATGTACTAGATGCTATAAATTTATATTGTAAATAGCAACTTATAGTAAGTATAACACAATATTTTGTTTTCAGTTGTAAACTCATCTGATGTTACACCAGATCCAATACAACAGGTAGTTCTTTTTAAGATAATTAATTACGGCAAAAAGTTTTATCTTTTAACTACATGTTACCCGCGACTATTTACGTGCATGAAAACATCCAGCAGGAACCGCACATTTTGCTGCGTTAAATAGTATCTTAAGTGTAAATCGAGAGTTAGAAACTGATATCATACCAAATTTCATTAAAATCCGTTCAGTTGTTACTGCGTGAAAGAGTAGGAAACATCCACAAATTCTAACAAACTTTCGCGTTTATAATATTAGTAAGGAATATGCGTTGCCCGTTCTGTTTGGCACAAAAAAGGAAATATGTGTATTCCACGAGAAGCGTGCATTTTCCGAAATTCAATTAGGGACTTTGCATGCAAGAGTATCAAACACCAATCCCTACGCGCATAATAATATTACTCTGATTTGCTCACAAAAATGTTTAATTAACAGGAAATGCCACGTTTGCGGAAAGGTTTGAGCAGTCATTTGAAAAATCTCCAGTTTCGAAACAACAACAATAATCGGGACGTAAACTATTTGCCTCAGTTGGAAAGCACTAAATATGATTTTGCCAAGGTTTACAGGTATTTGTATACATTTTTATACTTAAGCTAACATAACTACCATCAAATCACATTGTTATAAAACGGCATAAATGAATTTAATTGTAAATCTAGCGTCTGGATAGTTATCCCAAAATCTAGATATTGTATCTATTTAATTAAGTCCATATCAGCCGGCGACCACCGTAGAAATGAGTGCATTCTATGAAGGAAATAGACAAATATGTAAAAAAAGACACCATATATTCTTGTCTTATTGTAAATGTAAAGCACCACTGTCCAAAGCACGGTCTGCATCTTTGTGCGGCCACCGGTGTGTTTTTAATATTATAACGGAACGGAATAATTTTTTCCTTTTATTTTCTATTGGTAGAAACGATTTTATTTGAGTGAGTTCCAACTTGTGTTTGTTCACGGCCATATTGTCCATTTCTTTAAAAAATGTGTATTTTATTTGTGCGGTCCTCAATATAGTAATTTGTAAATGGCCCGGGATCATATCTGGTCTAGACAACCCTGTTGTAAAGCATGCCAGCAATTTTTAGGTACAAGGAACCCTTGTAGTTTCGCTCTGTCCGTCCGTATGTCTGTCTGTCCACCCTTCTAACTTCTGTCATTACAAATGGTATAGTTATAGATTGTGTATAGATTTTTTTTGGCATCCATAAAATAATAATAATTTTGTATTTTATTTAATTTTTAATTTCACGATACACGTTAAGTTGATTTTTTAACCGATTTACCGAAAAGAGCCAACTTGAACTTCGAACGTTTGAACGAGCCCAAAAAACATCCTGATAAAACAATATTTTATAAAAATATTGTTTTATCAGGATGTTTTTTTGGGCTGATACCGACTTCAAAATTATGAAGATTGAGTAAAGAAATAGTTTAAATTTTACACGAATTTAAAACGGGAATTATTTAAAAAAAAAAAATTATTTCAAACGTTTTTGGGCGTTTTTACTTTGGAAGTAGGTTTTCATTATTTGTTTAATTTCCCCATGGTGTGGGGTATTGTCGAATAGGTATTTTTAAATTAAACCAAGATTTTATACATTATTTTTTATAATGCAAACCATTTTCGAGTTATCGACTTTAGGAAAATTATTTTGAGCTAAATCGAAATTTCAGCGACATCGGACAATTACTTTTGAAGTAATTTGAAAAAGCCTATTGCGCGTTGATAGCTTCAGAAACATCCTTAGACAATATCCTGACATGCTCTTGGTTAGATTAGTTGTCTTCTTTTGATAGCTACGAGAAGAAAACATTCAATCAAGAAATACCAATTGTCTATATACCAGTCGGGACCAGACAAGAATTATTTATATTCGTGCTAAAACATTTATTAAACTGAACCTCGCCTAACAGTGAAAGTCGTAAAACGTTCGTAAAATAGTGAATAGTGATAGAGATCGCCACACTGAGCCGGCTAGAAACAACTGTTGTAAGCAGTAAGACCACCTTTTTAGCCGACTCCGCCGAAGCCAAAAGGAAGGGTAATGATTTTGGCAGTCTATGTATGTATAAAAATAAGTTCCACCGTAGCGCCTAAACTACTGATACAATTTCAATAAAAAACGAGGTGTCAATAGATTCGTAATAATAGCCCGGGTAACATAGGCTATATACTTTATGTAGTTAGAGTACAGTTTCTATAGTTTTCTTGTTATTGTTGTGTGTATTAGTATGTGTGTATGCAAATAAGGAGTTTTTTTTTTTCAGGGAACTATATTGTTCAGATCAAGGCAATAAGTACGATACAAGGGACGTAGATAAACACAAAGAAATAAACTGTAACGGCCTAGATACAAACGAAGATATTGTACCAATGAGAACTAGATCATATACAGGGAATGGATTACGAAATAGACACGAGAAACCAGTGGATAGAACGAAAGGTGATATGAAGGGTGACATATTAGACTGGCGGTCTAAAGCTATCCATGAATCGCCTATTTGGTGTATGGACTTCTGTAATGATCTAATCATATTGGGCTGTGCCGATGGCCGCTTGGAATTCTGGGAAGCTAGTACGGGGAAGTTATTGGTAAGTTATATTTAAATGCGTATAATCAAGGTCTGGATAAGTTACTAGTTACTACATGAGCAGTTAAGTAAATTGATAGATATATTTACAGAATACACTGCTGTATTCGTACTAAAATCATATTTTAAGTTACAAAGAACACACGTCTATGTGATGTTTTTGTACATTCATAAGAAACGTTCAAAAATCAAGAATTTCTGTGACGTTTGGGATTGCTTAGAAAGCGCCCAATACCTCGATAACGCAAGTGAACTCTCTTTCGCAATTCAGTGCGTGTGGTGGTTCCCGGTAACGCGCGTGGACGGCGTAGGAGTGTCGTACGTGAAAGCGCTGGCAGGTGCGCGGCGCGTGTGTGCGGCGTCGCTCGCCGGACACGTGACACTGCTACGACTCGACGTCTATACCCAGAGCGGCGCGCACGTTGACTGGAACTTTAGCACGGCGCACCGACGTAGTGAGTATACTGTACACGTTATAGTGTGGGCGTGTCGCACGTGAGGTGCAGACGGGTGCGCGGCACGTGTTCGCGACATCACTCGCCAGTCACGTGACTCTGTTGCGACTTGACCTGTACACCCAGAGCGGCGCGCACGTTGACTGGAACTTTAGCACGGCGCACCGACGTAGTGAGTATACTGTACACGTTATAGTGTGGGCGTGTCGCACGTGAGGCGCTGGCGGTTGCGCGGCACGTGTTCGCGACATCACTTGCCAGTGACGCTGCTGCGGCTCGACGTTTACCACGTAACTTCAGCACGGCGCACTGATGTAGTGAGTGTACTGTACCTTCTACGTTGTAATGTGTAAAATCCTTCGGCGGGATTCGAACCTGCGACCCGCGGCTAGAGCACCAACGCGCTCAATCGCAACAGAGAATGAATAAAACTGATAGCGCGGCAGCGCTATCGCCAAGTCTTAGTCTGAATTTTTGTCGCGTAAAAGTCGTTAGCGGCACAAGGTAATGTTTTAAATTTTATAAAAATCGAGTGCATAGTTTAGGAGATATTAAGCGACAAAAAAGCGATTTTGAAAGATATGGATAGAGGTAGAGAGAATAAGCAAAATTAAAAGCATACTTCTAGCAGACTTAGAAATTCAAATTTGATGTCAGGATAGGTTATTAGCTACATATAAAGGGAAAATATAGAAATATAAAATTAATTATGAATTTTTAATTTTACGAATTCACATGAACAAAATGTATAAACACAAGTTCACTGATAACTTTGTAATCCTTATTTATTTAACACACATCAAAAATTGAGAAGTGGAAGGTTATTTTAGGTTCGAGTAGATGCTTACGGACAAACGGGGCCAACTTGACCGGATAAATAAGATGGCCTCACAGAAAACCGATGGGAAATAGCACTTGCGCTGTGTCAGTAAGGTAACCTATACCGGTGGCCTAAAGTGGGTCCTAAAAATCGGAACCGCACTAGTAACTCCTCTGGTGTTGCGGATGTCCATGAGCGGCGGTAATCGTTTTAGTTATGGAAGAGACATAAAAACAAGTACATTATAAACTCACAACTGTAATATTCATGTGAATACTAAAATATGCTGAATACAACAAACTACCTTTTGCTCACGGCTTCATCAAAATATATAAAAACTTAATAAATTATACACCTAAACCTTCCTTTTATTAATATATATAATTAATACCTCTTTTCTGAAATTCGTGAAGTAATTTTTGAGTTTATCGAAAACAGACAAAAGCGACGGAGGACTTTGCTTTACAATATGTAGTGATTAACCTAAATAGACCTAACCTATCTACAAAAAGAAATTGTATCCTACACAAACTATTAAATGATAAAGAGCCAAGTCTTTTTCACGTAAAAAGTTTTGAGATATCGTAGAAACTAAGTCTAATTTAGGTTAGTGCCTAATTATTATTAGTTATTCATTAAAATTTTGAGACTGTTTGTGGATAATTTTATTTTTTAAATAATTATTATAGTGACTTGGCAATGAGCCAATTAGATTGAGACAAGATAATATAAATTTATCTATAATATGTTTACAATACCATATACTACTTACGTCACAATGTGTTATTAAAATATAATGAGCACAGACAAAAACAAATACCATAGACTGATGTTCATAATATAATGTGAAGAGGGTATAGAATAGACCCTTGTACATTGTACAATAGCCGATAAGCCCACAAAAAAATTCGTTACTCTCTTACTATGACAACAAAGTTCAAAAGTGATACACCGAAAGTACGTAAGCGTACACACAACAACAAAAGTTACTGAATATTTTGCGTTTTTCAGAAAAATGGAGTAAATAATAATCAAAAAGTTAAAAACTATCACCCAACTACGCAAATTATATAGCTTATATTATCGGGCCATTATTACGAATGAGTTTAGAATTAATGATTTAGTTTTATTTATTTGACTAATAGTTATACTTTATACTAATTTAATAAACACAAACAATGACTGCGATTTTCAGTTGTTATAATAAAATATGACAATGAATTTTCTTCATTAATTGATAGCACATTTTGACGTAAGTAGTCACCGGTAACCATAATAATATTATCCTTACTATATTACTATTACTATCCTTACTAATATTAAAAATGTGAACGCGTGGATGTTTGTTACGCTTTCACGCAAAAACTACTGAACGGATTTCGATGAAATTCGGTATGGTAGCAGTTTAGACTCTGGATTAAAACATAGGCTACTTATTATCCCGAAAAAGTAGTGTTCCCGAAGGATACTATACTTACGCGGGCGGAGCCGCGAGCAACAGCTAGTTCTAGATAAATTTATACTGCTCATTGCCAAGTCACTATAATAATTATTTAAAAAATAAAATTATCCACAAACAGTCTCAAAATTTTAATGAATAACTAATAATAATTAGGGACTAATCTAAATAAGACTTGGTTTCTACGATATCTCAAAACTTTTTACGTGAAAAAGACTTAGACCTTTTTCATGTAATGGTTTTTGTGGGTTATAATTTAACGGTATGCCAACCTCACAGATTTGAAAATTGGTACAGGACATAGATAGAGTAATTTTACCTCATTACTTTAATAGTCCATATTATATGGCAGTAAAAATATATAATAGAATACCAGATAATAAAAAAAAAAATTAAATTATTAACATTTAATAGAAAATTGAAAATATACTTATTAAAAAAATGCTTTTATTCCTTAGAAGAATATTTTGCAAAGGATGAAGGTAATAAAAGTTCATAAACTATATTAAACTAAAGATAATAATCAATGTATACCTTACGTTATATATTATGTTAAGAATATAAATTGTTATTAAATTTTTAGCATGCGCCTGAACAAGGCTGCTAAGTTTGTCCTGTCAATATTTTTGATGTTGTACCTACTTAGTTGTGATAATAAAGTCTGGCGCTTCACATAATATTAAGAATATCGCGACGCTGCGAAGCAATACGATCCATTGGTTCAAAAATACACTTATTTACGTTACAATGTTATTGTAGCTCACAAGAGAACCAGCTCAGCGGATCTGTCACACAGCGGGTATTTGGACGCCGACATGTCGCGCGCTCGCATGAGGTTCTCGTACGGCACAGAGAGTGGCGACAGTGAAGGTATAGACACAAACTTTTAGTTTTTCAATTTTTATCTATAATATATTAATATAATTTTATAATAATAAAAAACCGGCCAAGTGCGAGTCGGATTCGCACACATAGGGTTCCGTACCATTCTAACAATATTTTACATGTTTACTTAATATTTCGTTATTTTTAAGCGAATTCCAAAAAAGGAGGAACGTTCGGCTGTATATATATATTTTATTTTGTTGTATAGATTTTTTTTGTTGGAATCGTTGAAGGATTACTCCGCCGTCTGTTGACAGACTTTCAATTTTTTTTTATGTATAGGGTATAATCCCAAATTGGTCCATTTGACATCATCATGTCACGACTTGTAAGTGGTGACCTGATGATGGGATCTATGAGGAATCGAGGGAACTCCTTGAAATTTATATGGATACAATGGTGATTTCTACTTTTTCTGAAGCAGTCCAAGCATACGCTACCTTACCAAACCAAACCCAATTTCAAATTTCTAGCCTTAAAGCTAGTAATTTGGAAAAAATGGGCTTAGTCTGTCCGTTGATACATCTGTCCATCAGCTTTACATTTTGTATATATAGAAACACCAACTTACTATTATGACATAGGTACTCATCAGAGTTTTTGAAATTTTGCTATTGCCAAAATCATCATCATCACTATAATAATATATTTAATGCTTACTGCTATGCTACATTTTTCCGTCGACTAATACAATAGATAAAAATAACTATTTAATAATATAGTATCTAATCATTATCATCACTGGTGATTCAAAGCCAAAAAATTGTATTCCAAGTTGGTATTATTATACATTTTCTGAACGTCGGTATACGTGATGCCACCCACCGGTTCGGGAACCAGCCCGTCGAGAAGAACGGGCGTAAGAAACTCACGCGAGGCCATCTTTTACCAAAAAGATGGAAAATTGTTATTTTAGAATAAAAAAGGTATATAACAATGTTATGACTAAAACTACATAACAAGAGTACAATGGTACATAGAAGTAACCTTGCAGGTGGCCATCCTATTCCCATGGCGTGCGATCGTCAATAAAATCATTGACCCTATAATAAGCTTTAGCACACAAACATTTATTTAACTACTTTTTAAATTTATTAATAGACAGACTTTGAACGTTGTCTGGGATTTTATTATTTATGCGTATACATTGACCTTTAAATGATTTACTTACTTTACTTAGTCTGATCACCGGTATATCTAGTTTGTGTTTATTTCTAGTGTTCATACAGTGGTTATTGCTTTTCGTATTGTACTTGTTTATATATTTATTAGGTCCACAGATAGGTAATGCTTATTTAGGGAAATACCACGGCCTCTCAGAAAACTTGCTTCAAATAACGCTTCAGTTTGTTTTGCCGACAGAGTGTGACAATAGCGGAGGCTTTTTTGTATTTATAGCATCCTTAAACTTGTTACGAATAATATAATAAATACAAATAAAAAGAGAAAACATATTATTTTTAAACAAAAAATGAAAACCGACATCCAAAGTAAAAATGAACAAAAAAGTATGAAATAAAAATTATTTTCTAAATAATTCCCCTTTTTAAATTCGGCTTAAATTTTAACTATTTCTCTACTCAATCTTCATAATTTTGAAGTCGGTACCAGCCAACTTCAACGTGTATTTATATTTTAAATATTGTTTTATCAGGATGTTGTTCGGGCTGGTAGCGACTTCAAAATTATGAAGATTGAGTGGAGAAATAGTTAAAATTTAAGCCGAATTTAAAAATGGGAATTATTTAGAAAATAAGTTTTATTTCATACTTTTTTTGTGTATTTTTACTTTGGCACTCGGTTTCATTACCTTCACCAATTAGCAATAGATTTTAGAGGAAGTATTTTTATAAACAGTAGACTTACTATATTTATAAAACGATGTGGATTTAATTTCGTATTGTGCAGAGGTAGTGTGTATACGTATCGCGTATTGTCGGCCGCACCAGCAGCCCATCACAGAGCTACATTCTGAAGGAGGAAGAATACTCACCGGCGGACAAGACCACATACTAAAGGTAGTTTTTATGTGTATTGTACTATCAGGGAATCTAATTCATAAGCAGGTTGACCGCTGTCATATCTTGTTCGTATTATCACAATATTATGATATCAAACTGACATGTCATAGACAATTGTATTGTGAGTGCATGCCGTCATTATAATACAAATAAATTATGATAACACTCTACCTGCTTATGAATTAGATCTCCTGATTACTATATACATGCATTTATTTACAATGATAAGTTTAATTCATGAGAGTTAACTATACTCTTAGTTCAAAATGTAAAGAGCGTGTGCCTTAGTACTAAAGTGTGAAATCCTTTTATTTTCCCACCTACTCGACGACATACTTACTCATGATACAACCGGCCTGTGATATAAAGATATACCTCGGGAGGAATAAGCTAGCAGCTCTGCTACGGTCCATGGTCTAAAAATGACTACTTTAATGCGTCTCTCCATTCCAGGTGTTCTCTAGTTCAGAACTGACCCCGCTATTCACCCTGCACGGTCACTGCGGACCCATAACCAGCTGTTTCATAGACCATGCCACGCCGACCATAGCGGGCAGCGGGTCGCAGGACGGACTGCTGTGCGTGTGGGACTTACATACAGGTAACTATTGGCCTATCCTTTGGGCCTTAACTTGAATGCAGACGACATTTAATGGTCGAAGTAAGTGCTCAATTTGTGGATGACTAAGGCTGCGACGTGTACCAAAGCATACGATGAGCACACAGTTCTAAGTTCGAACTGAATAGATTACACATCCTGAATTTATTATAACGCTGGCATTTAAGGTCTTCCCACCAAAGATTTCAAAACTAAAGATAGGCCATGACGTACGTTTGACAGAACAAATCTTCAGATACGCCATCTTGATTTCACCATACCTCAAATGTCAGCCATATTGATTTCATCATACCTCAAATGTCAAAATGGCGCCAAACAACCCCAAAAGTGGGGCAATTTAAGTGGGGACAGTTTTTGCCTCGACATGCCTCTTATAATATATACGTCTATGCTTCCACAACGTACCGCAACCACGCCACACCGACGCGATAAAATGTGGTCAATCTGTGACTTCTTGTCGTTGCGTTGTGGTACTGACATAATGTCGTTTGAAAAACCGATGTTTGTTATGAATTGTCGTTATATATTCGACTAGCTTTTGCCCGTGGCTTCGCCCGCGTAGAATAATGTTCTTGGAGAAAAAAATTCTTCAGCAAATAACTCTACTCACTGCAATATACTTCTTTCTGTATACAATATTGAAAATGTTTTTAGGGTTTCGTACCCAATGAGTAAAAACGAGACCCTAACACCTCAACGGGCCTATGCCGCCCGAAATAAACGTTATTTAATTCAATATTATTTTAATTTAAAGGGCTTCTATAATGTGTATAGATTACATAAAGTGAGTAACGTATTTAATTTGATAAGGATCATACTGTGTACGCCAACATGTGTGCTATGCTATCCCTGCATTTTAAATCTGTAATATCTTCGTTTTCATTTAAATTACATGATGCAAAGGGCCATATTGATCTATGTTAAATGCACAATGTATTTAAAGTACTTAATTGGATAAGGATTAATGCTGTATTGCTTAAAATCGCTTCGTAATTGAGCCCTTATTTCTCGTAAAAAGTAAAGGATAAAAAATAGTTATTGTGGGTTATACCTAAGAGATAGACATAATATACCATCATGGACTTTTTTGTAGACCTTTTTAAGGTTTACAATACTGTAGTACATTATTTTGATCTATCTCGTAGGGTTCAGCCAGCGTTCGCAATGTAAGAACCAAAATCGCAATTAATTGGATAAGGATTAATGCTGTATTGCTTAAAATCGCTCCGTAATTAAGCCCTTATTTCTCGTAAAAAGTAAAGGATAAAAAATAGTTATTGTGGGTTATACCTAAGAGATAGACATAATATACCATCATGGACTTTTTTGTAGACCTTTTTAAGGTGTACAATACTGTAGTTCATTATTTTGATCTATTTATTCTGATGGGTTCAGCCAGCGTTCGCAATGTAAGAGCAAAAAATGTGTTTATTTACGACATTAGAAACCTCTAAAATTATCAGTGTTTCTCTTCTATATTATGTATGTTATATACATATAAACCTTCCTCTTGTATCGCTCTATCTATTAAAAAAAACCCGCATTTTGATGCGTAGTTTTAAAGATCTAAGCATACATAGGGACGGACAGAAAAAGCGACTTCGTTTTATACTATGTAGTGATGTCGTTGGCGGTTGCGTTACGGTTGCGGTGTTGTTCACACGTAACCGCAGCTTATCTCTTTTGTCGCGTCGGTGTGTGTGTGTGGATTTGGTACGTGTGGGAAGACCCTAAATCTAATGTTCAGAAATACTGCATAACCATTTCTGTTTGTTGTTCAGTGAATGTTTTTGTATACGTCAATGTTAAGACATATTTTTATGTTGCAGGAGCGTGTTTATACAGCATGCAGGCGCACGACGGCGCGGTGACGTCACTAACCTACACTGCGTCGTACGTGGTGTCGGCCGGCGCGGACGAGCGGCTGTGTATATGGGACAGGTTCCAAGGACACATGCTCAATACTATACATATTGTAAGTATTAACATAACTATGATAATAAATTTAAAAAATAAAAAACCCGACTGCGTAAAGCCTGAAAAGAAAAACAAGAAAGTCCAGTAATTGAGACTTTTGTTATCGAATATTATTGAATAACTGTACCAACCATTGAAATAGTTTCGTGGTCGATACATTCGAAACGAAAACGTTAGGTTAGGAAACATAACAACTTTAACAATCGGGACCCATTATAAGCCGGATTTTTTAATTTTATTTCTTTCCTTTTAACAATATGGCGTCCAAAATAGACCATTTTAATTTTTACAAATTTCTATGCTGTCTATGATATTCGCGTCGTCTAGACAAATTAAACGTCCCACGCCATGAAATTAAATATCCGGACTAATAAAATGTACAAACGATTGAACATGTATTTTCTCCCTTTTTTGAAATTCTTGCCGTAAAGGGCTGAAATGGGGTCCAAAGTATGTATGGTGAAATATAAACCACTGGACGAATGATGTTGAAATTTGGCAAGAATGATAGTTCTTGTGACGTAGACAATAGACATCCGTTAAGAAAGGAGTTTTTGAAATTAATTCCACAAATGTAAAATAGTAAATGCACGGTACCACACAGACGAAGTGCGACGCGCAAAAGCTAGTTATTATTTATAGCTCTCCCATTCCCTCAGTAAAGTCGTCAGAATCATCGATGTTGCTTTAATAGGTGGGTAATATCATATACGTATATATTATAGACGAGGCATGTCGATTCAAAACTGTCCCCACTTTTGGGGTTCTTTGCGGGCCATTTTGATAATTAGTGAACTCAAGATGGCTGACATTTGTGGTATGGTGAAATCAAGATGGCATAACTTTTTCTTGTTCTGTACGTCATAGCTTATCTTTAGTTTTGAAATCTTTGGGTAATATACATTTATGACGGCGCATGTCCAGGGCCTGAGCTACATGAGCCGCATGCTGCCGCTGACTCACACGCTGCTTGTGATGGGCGACCGCAGCGGGCTCACCGCGTACGACCTAAGCAGCGGTGACGTCATCCGGCGAGTGCTGTTCGGTCAGTATGCTACATCGATATACCACAGTAAAGTCGCATATCATACAACATGTAACAAAATTGTATCGAACGCACGATCGTAGTAGTCTGGGTTATTATACTGAGGTAGTGAGTTGTTGTTATTTTTATTAAATTTATGTATTTCTAAGCATTATTTAAAAATATTATCTTTCTGCACACATTCCTCCACATAAACATTAACTGCGCCAAATATCGTACTCCTCCAAATGTCGTACTCCTCCAAATGTCGTACTCCTCCAAATGTCGTACTCCTCCATTTGTACAATTCAAACTGTAGTTTAAATTTTTGCTTCACGTATTTATTTATATAATTTCTTATCTGCAGGTCAAAGCGATGGGTGCATATTTGTCCGACAAATATTACCGTTGAAAGATGCAATTGTCTGTGATTACGCCAACCAACTGAGGATCGTTCGATTCCCTCTCGTCTCGAAGCTAGAAATGAAGAACGATTAGCAATACACATAACCAATTATATATAACCTAGCTATTAAGATGTAAAGACTATTTACTAGGGGTATAACGGTAGACTATGTCAGTGTCTTATTTATATTAAAATGTAAATTTAGTACTTATCGGAATATCACACTGTAAATAGTAACACGCTCATACCGTATTTTGTTAAAATAAATTGAAATATTAATTTATTAATAAATAATTTAACCGGATAAGTTTACTAAAAATTATATTAAGCTGTAGAACTGCTGTGAATGCTTTAATTTTGTATTGATGAGTGTAACTTTTGTAACGATTATAGTATGTTTTTTTTTCTACGTACAAGGAAGGTGAAAAAGTTATGAGACTAAAGAATTCAATGAATTATAATGTCAGAGTTCTTTTTTTAAGTTTGAATCTTTACAAGTCAATTGCGCTATTAAAATTAAAATTATAGTGATATTTAAATACAAACAAATTCATTTTAATATAACTACTACTTTTACGACGACCCTAGTCTCATTGAAACCCAATATTGTTTTAATTTTATACAAACAAAAAGTTACTAAAATTGGCTCACGATTAAATTGTGTTCATCCCGTCACTTTGAAAACATTAATTATAACCGAGCGGAGAAAATGACTGCGTTTTCATTCTGAAACGCGGTACCTTCCAAGGTCTATACTTCACCGCATCCTACATTATTAAATTATAATTTGAGTGACCGTTCAGTATAGTTTATTATTTACTAATGTAAAAAGAAAATTGAAAAAATCAATTCACTACTCCGCCAAATAGTAGCCATAATATTTGCTTTTCTGACTGATTCGGTGTGGTCATATTTTAATAATCTCTCTTACATTACTTAAAATATATATTTTTTTCTTTATCATGGTTTGCAAAAGTTTATAATATTCAAAATTCATAAAAAATTATATTAAAAAATTAATTGGTCATATTTACTCTTTTACAAGACAATGTTTGTTCCATGACTTTGTTATTTATGATATAAATTTCATAAAATTTAGTTTTTATGCTAGTAAGGAGTATAAATATGAGTGCCGCAAGCTACGCGGCAATATTATTCCTAAGTATCTTAGGCTCAGAACTTTTCAGCCGCCTCTCGTATGTGTATATAGATTGACTGATTAGATGGCCTGCGAGCCAGGAGTTAGGCGCTGAGGCTGTGATTGGTTGAGCTTTCAATCTGATGGATGTATTTCAGCTTTGTAACATGTTAACATAACATACATTCTAGTTGACGTAAGTTCATTATAACTTCTTAGTGTCATTTATTACAGTGACACTAATATACACAATCTCAACGTTTTTCGACTACATCACAATTAAACATAATATGTAACTCAAATATCGTAAGTGTGCAGTTGTGCACTGCTTGTTAAGTTTTTTTTTTTTATATCCTAACCTTGCGTACGCTGTGTTGGCCAGCGTTAGATTTGTACTTCATTTAGTACATTCACGAACACAAACATACGCGCCAAATTTTCTAAAAAATGCCAACAACACAACCGTAAGGTCGCCGACAAGCCGTTGTACCGTTTGTGAACATCATCGCCACATTAGTAAGGCTGACAAGTGGTACAGCAGCTTGTTGGCGACCGTACATACAGTATTTTTTAAATATTTGGTGCTAAATCATTAGGTCGTCTAAAATACTATTCTAAGTCGCATTTCTGTGTTAGTGCTTGTGAATTAAGTAAACATTTAAAATCTTGAGCAGGCAATGATGATTGTTAATTACAAATTAAATGAGTGGCTAAGGATTCCTATCAGCAATGATATTTAATGTAAAAAAATTATTTCCAATAAAATACGAAATAGTTTTACAATTTAAATTAAAAATATATTTATTGCCCACTATAATATATAAATATCTAGCTATAATCAAACCTAACGATATAGAGTTTTCAATATGTTTCAATAAATGAACAACTGCAAACATCTTCTAGTCTATTAAAGTTTTTTTTTCCTACACTAGATTGTAGTATCATAGTTGTGATTACTCTATTTTATTGAGTTCTGTTAAAGTATAATTTATAAGTAGTGCTTATAACTGAAGGAGAAGAGCCGCGTTAACTTTTGAAAACATATCCGCTTACATTAAAGCGAAAGCTAAGTACAGCTTGGCAAAAAAGAGTTATGACGCGGTGACAGCAGGAACTAAAAACATTTTCGACTGTGTGATCTTTCATCCTTATTAGATTGGAATAACACATTTAATTTAAATATATAATATTATAGTAATTAAATATGATATATACCATTCCAATCTATCAAAGATAAAAGTTGATACAATCGAAAATATTTTTAGTTACTGTTGTCACCGCGTCATACTCTTTTTTGCCAAGCTGTAGCTACGCCCTTAAGCGTCTAGTGTACATAGTTAAGTATATGGGTTCATACAAATGTTATCATATCCAGTAACTGGCCCATAAAATATAAAATTACCAAGTGGTAATACAGTTTTTTTTTTCAGGGTAAAAGTGACGTGTGTAAGAAAACCTATGATAATTTTACACGCGATTAGTTTTTTTTTGCACGAACTTCGTTAGACATACATATACTTCCGTTATTCATATAATAAAATAATAACGACTCCCCCAGCTTCGCACGGGTGCCATTGCACCTATTATACTATTATACATAATATAAACTTCCTGTTGAATCACATTCTATTGCTGAAAACTGTATTAAAATTAGTTAAGTAGTTGAAAGTAAAAATGAAAGGAAGCGACTTCTTTTTACTACTTTGCATAGTGAAAAGTAGTAAAAAGTAGGATAATACCACATTTATCATATCGGTAGCAATATTTAAAAATAAAAGAAAAATTAGAACTTTTACAAAATTTTTATACCAAATTGTAGTGGTAATTTTTATACAAACTTGTTAAAAATTAAACTTTTGGCAAAAAAACTCCATGTACTGTTTCTGAGGGAATATGATTCCCTTAAAAATGTTGGCATCGAATTGTGCAATTACGTACTGTCAACCATGAAAATATAAAGTTTTGTTTTTTATTTTATTGTAATATTATGTTTAATAGGTAAGAGCGTGTTCCCAATATCCGATTCAATATCGGTATCGGACGCCGGTAGCCGATATCCGATAGCCAAGGGCAAGTAAAATGTATGAAACAATGTGTGAAAGACAGGTATACTGTATTTATTATAATTTTTCATATTGGATATCGAATCGGATAATGTGAAAACGATCTTATACATAATCCCAATATAATTGGGATTACACTAAATATACATGTACACGAAAATTTTAGGTAAGTACATGATATTGTAGTGCTAATAAGGAAGACGTGCTTGGATTTACATTTATCGAAAACATGTGATTGAAAGCTAAGAAACTTTATTGAAAAATGACATATTTTTTTATCCAATGCATAGGCTGATAGTTATTGCATTAATATTATATAAAATGTAGTTAGTATTATATCGAAGAGATAAAATTCAGAATAAAGAATATTCTTGATACGCTGTTATAAAGAGTAGAAAACCCCTCCACAATACTTGTGTTAAATATTTTAATGAAAGTGTCTTCTACTTCTTCCAAACATATTTCAATAGCATCTTACATCATAATATTATGATGATTTCTTATGATTAGGTACTTTTACTTATTTATAGTTAATACTGATAATATCTGTATTACTTATTAATATTTGATGACCTCTGTGGCTCAGTGGTTCAGCGCGTTGAAGCTCAAGCCGCTGGTCGCGGTCAGGGGATCGCGGGTTCGAATCCCGCCGAAGGAACAAAATTTTTTCCGTGTTCCTGGGTCATGGATGTGTATTAAATATGTGTATAATATAGTAAAAATCTTAAATATATGTATAGTATAAAAGTATTAAATATACTTCCCGTTTTCTGGTACCTGTAACACAAGTTCTTCGGATACTTAGCACGGGGTCAGATTGACGTGGTGTGAAGCGTCCATAGATATTATTAATTTTTAAATTAATTATATTAAATTATATTATTATTATCCTTATTTCAGATTTTAAATAAAATACATAGACTCATTAAGACAGAAGACTCCATAGTTGTATTCTCTGTTTTATTTTGTGCCCCACAAAGGTACTTAATGTTTTTCTTAATACCGTCCTGAATGTGTCCAATATCTTAAAAACTCACAAAATTTAATGTCAAACTATATTTAGTCAGTAATAAAATTTGTACTAGCTAGTTAAAGTCATATAATTTCATTACGCTATACATAACTGTTATATATTTAAATTTTATTTAAAATAAATGTATTCGATTGATGATGTCATTTTTAATATTTAAATGAGATTATAAATATGTAGGAATTCTTAAAATATAACTTATAATATTATAATGCGTACTTGTATTGCATTTTGTTGTTGTAGTTATTAATTAACGTCATTATTGATTATTACAATACTACTTGTAATAAATAATTTGGTGCAGCCACAAGCGTTTGAAAAAGGCGCCAAAGTTCCATGGATATATAAACCTAAAACAACACAAATCACAATATATGTATACATTTTGTATTTGTTGTTCACTTGTCAATGGCGCGTTGTGATTTTTATATGTATTTGGCCTGTGCCTTGATACATCAGTCAATCAGCTTTGTCTTTTATATATTATATAGATAAGTACATACAAAGAAAGCTAACCCCTAAATCATGTGATCTGGTCTCGATAATTGATTTTGGACTTTAACATTAATCCTTGTACAAAATTGTGTGTTGTTATGTTCTATTATTTATTATCCATTTCTTATCTCCTTTAACATTTTGTTTATGTTTGTATATACATTTTGTAATAAATATACTAAAATTATTCACATAGTTTTGTTTTTAAATAATTTCACATCCACACGTTTCACTACCAGATAAATAGGTATATATAGTAATTGGAGTTACGTAGGTAGGCGTCTACATATTCAATATTGTCATAATTACTTAGTAGTTATTTTAAGTATGGGTCTTCCCACACGCACCTCATCGACGCGACAAAAGATTGTCAAGCTATGGTTACGTGTGAACCACATCGCAACTACAATGCAACCATCAGTGACACCGATTATTTATACCGGTAAATCATAACAAACATCGACATTTTGTCGGTACCACTACGCAACGACAAGTAACCACAACTTGTAACGATATTTCGTCGCGTCGGTGCCGCGGTGTGGTGTTGAAAGATCCTAAGGTATGCACCGAACTGGCTGCAGTAGGTACAACCACATTCTTATTGTCTTACTTTTGGGATAAATGGTCAAATTAGTAATAATAATGGCTACGGAGCCAAAGAAGAGATTTAGGGATTTGCTCGAGCACGTCAGATTAATTTGAGGAAAAGGAAGACTATCAGTATCAGCCTTTTGCTGTTAAGTTTTTTTGTATGGATTTTGGACCATATCCTTCACCGGGACATGGTCCAAAAGCAATAAGAGTCTTTCTGGGACATGTTTCGTTGTAACATGTCCCAGATAGGCTCGATAGGATTCAAGTCTGGTGACAGTGCAGTGTGCAGGCCAGTCCAAAACATGAATATCGCGGTCATGATTACCCTATGTCGTAGTGCGGGGGGGGGGGGGGGGGGGGGGTGAAACTCTCATACATGTAGATTGTAGTTTGTACAACTTTACAGAGAACAGCGACATCTCAACACGACCCCCCGGTAAGAGTTTGAAATTTTTTGGATAGCCACAACAGATGACGCTCAGGGGCTTCTAGATCCCACTATCGAAGACGCCAGGCGCTTGTTTAAGAGTCTCACGAACATTTTACATTGCTGATTGCGGTGATTTTGAACTGCATGGGAATATGGTCATTCTCATTTTCATTCACAGTCTCATGAGTCATTGATATAATAGTTGTCTATAACTTTCGTTGTTATCTTATAGAGGCGTAAAAGTAACGAAAAAAAGCGTACCCGTATGTATTCGTTACTATAACAATTAGTACTCGTTACTATAGTATGGTTACGTTACTCGTTACTATAGTATGGTTACGTTACTCGTTACTTCTAATACCTAATGCTATGTTATGTTAGAGCAACGAATCAAGTCGCGAATAGTCTGATGTCGCGGTGTAGCAACATTCGTAATTTGTAGAAAACATACTTACTTAAGTAACATTAGATACCAAGCTGCGTAATGTGCATTTTTTTACTTTTCCGTAATTTGAACCAGACTTGAGTATAAGTTGTTCTAAATTAAGTTTGATTTAATAGGTAAAGTGTAGAACTACAATTATTTGTGAACTGTTGACGGAATCAGTGTACTACGAAAAATGCGAGTAATGAAATATAAAACGGTGTGAGTCAATCGATCAAGTGCAAATTTAAAAAAAAAACGTTTGTTGTATTCTGATTATGGATGGTAGAGGAAAGGAGGACTATCTCCATAGTACCTACATGAAAAAGTGTCCGTAAAAATGAGTTAAATAGGAGTGGTGCAGTCCGCAGGGCGCTACGGTAGCAAGGGGGTAAAGTGGCAAAATTGAAACAGAGAATTATATCGAATAGTCTTCTTCTGTTATATTATATTTTATAAAAATATTTTGCGAGTTATTAGAATTTTCATGATTATCTGAATGAACTATTATTGTCGGTAAAAAAAACTAAACTCAATTACTTAACTTCACTCCATCTTTTATTGCTTACTTCATATTACACCCTCTTCTGACTATAGCGTCATTATGGCTATTTTTAGAACTATTTTTTAACTATATTTTTCGGACTCTTTTTAGCTTTTCTGCCTTAGAGAGATAGTCCTCCTTTCCTCTACCCTCCATAATTCTGTTTTTAGTATTTGTTGTTACCTATAGCGACAACAGAAATACATCATCTGCGAAAATTTCAACTGTCTAGCTATCACGGTTAAGGAGATACAGCCTGGTGACAGACGGACGGTCAGACAACGCACAGAATGTTTATGTACTTTGACCGCTTTTGACCGCGGTTTTGATCCTGTGACATTGTATTTCTCTGGACCAAGGAGGTCCAGAGAAATACAATGTCACGCGAATATGACCGTTGTTAATTTGAAATTACAAACAGACACTTAATTTTTTTTTATTTGTATTGATGATGACGAAAAGTACTTTGTAAAGTAAATTATACCTTTCATCCGCTATCTGCCAGTGAAAGTCTAATGAAAATCGGCCCAGCTGTTTCAGAGATTAGCCGGAACAAACAGACAGACAAAAATTGTAAAAATTGATTTTTTATTGTAAATACCGTAGATATATACTTTCGTATTATGCATTTAGTCAAAAGCTGATAATTTAAAGTTACAAACAGCTACTTCAATTTTATTTATTTGTAGTAGATAGTTTGAGTATTAGTTTAAACTTTCATAGGCGTCGAGTGAAAAGCTGCTAATTTAAAATTATGATGTATAGATATAGATGATATTGAAAAGTAGCCTAAATTGTTACTTTTAACATCAGCATCAGCTATCTGTCAGTGAAAGTCCCATGAAAATCGGACCAGACAGACATACGGACAGAAATACAAACGGACAGACATAAATGATGAAATTTGATTTTTTTATCTAGGTATGTATCGTGTAAACTTTCATATGCAAACTGAAAAGCTGTTAATTTGAAATTACTAACTATTATCTCTTCAATTTTAATTATTTCTTTAGATTTAAAGATGCTGATGAAAAGAAGCATAAGTGTTTGTCCTAAGCATTAACCGCTACCATACCATGTTCCATTCAAATCAGTTTAACCGTTTAGCCGTGAAAGAGTCAAAATAACACAATAATACATTATCCCTCGGGAACACTATATCTTTTTGGGATACAAAATAGACTACGTGTTTGTCCAAAGCATAAAGCACTACCATACTAACTTTCATTCAAATCAGTTCAACCCCTTGGTCGTAACAGGTCGTAAAAAATATTCACATTAATACTCTATCCCACAGGAACACTTGTTCGGGATAAAAAGTTGCCTGTTTTATTCCAGAGCTTAAACTGCAACCATGCTAAATTTCATCTAAAATCTGTTCAGTAGTTTTTGCGTGAAAGAGTAACAAACATCCATCCATCCATCCTCACAAACTTTCACATTTATAATATTATTAGTAGAATAGTAGGATACTTATAAAGATAGACAATATTAATATTCATTTTGGGCTGTGGACTTGGACATTGGTAGCTATGCCTAATTTATATAAAACTAGCTGTTGTCCGAGGCTCCGCCCGCGTAAATACAGTATCCCAAAGGAACACGGTACTTTTTCAGGATAAAAAGTAGACTGTTTTAATCCAGAGCCTAAACTACTACTATACCAAATTTCATCGAAATCCGTTCAGTAGTTTTTGCGTGTCAAACATCCATCCATCCAACCATGCTCACAAACTTTCACATTTATATTATTAGTAGTATATTTGAAATGATTTACGGCTTACCGCAGCAGAACGTAGTTATAAGAAAGAAAAATAAAATATGTGGGGTTTTGCCGGGGAATTCAATGTGTGACGTTTTATTTTTGTATATCCTCCATAAATTTGTGTTATTTTGGTCTTAGTGTCTAATATTGGTAGAATATTAACAATTAAACATTCGTTAACGTGCACAAGTGTGAATAAGTGGTACAACTTCAAAAAGCGTGCTATTTTGTGATGCCTCCTAAAACTCCCTAGGAACTTTACTGAATCGACTGACTTGAGTCATTGACTGCACTGACTATTTATTTAGACTTTGACTCGACTTTGGACTTGACGATTTAGAAATACGGTGTTGAAAATTGAAACGAGAATTCTATTTCCTGCCTTTTTAACTTGACACTGGCAAATTGGTAAAAGCCGACGCCATATATTTCAATTAAAAAAAAGAACACTGCTGTCATTTGAGAACTTGACAAATGACAACTTAGGAGTTTTGCCGGGGAGTAAAATGGGTGACGTTGTGGGATTTTGTATGTCCTTCATAAATTTGTGTTATTTCGGTTCTTAATGTGTAATATTGGTAGAATATTAACCATTAAATATTCGTTAACCTGCACAAGTGTGGGCAAGTGGTACAACTTCAAAAAACGTGCTATTTTGTGTTTTTTCCAAAACTCCCTAGGAACTTTCAGTAAAGTGTCTACCACTTTACTGATTCGACTGACATGACTCATTGACTGTACTTACTATATGTTTGGACTTTGACTAGACTTTAGACTTGACGATATAGGAATACGGTGTTGAAAATTGAAACGAAAGTTCTAGTTTCCGCCTTTTTACTTGACACTGGCAAATTATTTTAAGATAAGCCGACGCCATATATATAAAAAAAAAAAATGACAACTGACATTACTTGATGTAGGTACTGTAGGTCTGTAGGTATTGCTTGAAATTGGAATTTGGATGATGTCATAGGTGTGAAGCGTGATAAAACCGAAGTGGAGTCGAGTTAAAAACTTAAAACATTTTTCAAGCGTTAGCGTTCGGCGTAACTTCTTTCACTATCGGATAAGGCTGGAACCTGGAAACCACGTTTTTGAATGCACTCTACAGTACCCTGTTATATTTAAGTAAAGTTCAACAAACACGAGTTTAATATTACTTTGAAGTGTGTTTTAAGTTTTAAAATTACTTCAAATTAACAAGAAATAAAATGGCAGAGTAAGTCCTATTGTGGTTGTTTAATTACTGCTTAAATATTTTGTGCCCTTGCATGACTTTCAATTATTTTGCTCATTCCTTTTGAAGCAAAACTTCCTTAAATAAAAAAGACCACTTACTATGATATGTAATGATTTGGTGTTACAATAAAATAATATTTCGAATAGTAAAGTAAATAATACGTATTTCTATTTATATTTATAATAAAAATATTGCGTTTTTTAAGTGTTATTACAGCTGTGCTTATTGAAATTAAATTAAAATTTGGTTTTATGGTTATCAATTCCTAATTTCACAATATTGGGTATTAACTTGGTTCAGTTTCAATTACATTAAATATTTAATTTATTTACTTAACATTATCCAAAGAACGATTTTTTAATACTTATAATATGAATTTTGATACGAAATATTTTCAATAGATTAGTACATACTCTTATATTTAAAGGTATATTTAAATTATAATAGTAGTACCTAGTAGTATCTTAGCTTGAGTAAGATCCAACAATCATTGAAATACAAAAAAATAGTATTTTTACACTATAGTCATATACATAATATCTTAGTCATAACTCATAACATGGAACTTTCATACAAGGAATGTAAAATTAAATAACTACCTTACAAAATAACTTAAAAGGTTATTTGAAAGTCAACAGTATAGGCATGCAATGCTGTATTTTTTGTAGCATTATATAACATAGTCTTCAACAAAATATGTTCTATTTCAGGGCTAAGGCAGATATAGCTCTGATAGGGTTGGCGGTTATGGGTCAAAACCTGATTCTAAACATGGATTCAAAAGGCTTTGTGGTTTGCGCCTTCAACAGAACTGTAGAAAAGGTATGAACTTTTTTTTTTTAATTTATTAACAGTTGGATACTTAGTCCTTTGCTGTGGTCATGAACATTAAAATATAAATGTAGTACCCAAAAATATTCAAAAGTCTATTAAAGAGAGAAGCTCTATATTTATAAAAAGTTAACTAGTTGAAGTTAGTAATAAGTATACCTTTTTCTTGTTTTGAAACGAAATAGGACTTTGAAAATTTAATTGCACTTAAGGCCACAGCAATTTTTTTTTAAATTGTTGATACAGCATGCTTTAAAAATTAAAAGTTACATGAATTGTTATTCTTATTTGATTAGGTTGATCAATTTCTTGCAAATGAAGCGAAAGGTACAAAGATTATTGGAGCAAAATCATTAGAAGACATGGTGGCAAAGCTAAAGAAACCCAGAAAAGTCATGCTGTTAGTCAAAGGTAAGTTGAAACTGCACCGTCATTGCTAACCTCATTGTAAAGTGATATTAATTAGAGAGTTTGTATCAACCGTGACCTTGGCATGTTGTATTTACCATTTAGAGGTTAAATATCCTACACTGACTTAATTTAATGCAAAACAATGTAGAGTTTTAAATTATTGAACCTTATTTTTAATAAAGATTGGGTTTTACACAGCAATTAATCATCATCAGACATGTGAAGACTTTGAAACCAAATAACCATTAAAATATAATTTATGAACTGTGAACATGTGAAATTGAGCAAGAAATGATAAGACAATATTTTATATTTTATCACTATATCTAAACATCTATTAACAATTTTTTTAATTAAATAGATAACAGGAATATTAATGGTTACTGTAATTAAATTACTTAAATAAGGTTTTTTTGTGTGTGATGTTGTTTTACCCGACAAAATTTTAATAAATAAGGTGTCATAATAAGATCCTGATTAACATAGGCTATATAATTTATATAGTCGGGTTATAGTTTTTTTTATAAAAATTGTAGTTAGTCATATTATAAATGTTAAATGAGTATTTTTTCTTCTAGCTGGTTTTGCGGTAGACGAGTTTGTAAAGAAATTGTTGCCTCTTCTTGAAAAGGGTGACATTATAATTGACGGTGGCAACTCACAATACATGGACACACAGAGATGGTGCAAAGAGTTAGCACCGACTGGCATTCAGTATATTGGCATGGGTGTAAGTACTTTTACTAAGTTTTGTGAAATAAACCATGAAAATGAATCATAACACAAAGTAATGGAAATTATAAACCTAACATTGCTGATTCATAAAATCTATATTACAAGTTTGAAAAGGTTGACTATTTTAATGTAAAGGTCGACTATTATAATATTTATTTTAATTGCATTTTGTTAGGGTAAAATACTAACTACAGTAGATACTTGATGTTTATAGAAAATTTTCAGAACCATTAATATACCTAAGCTTACGCTTAATGATTTAAAATATTATATAAAAGTTATATCAACAATAAACATTTAAATGTAATAGGTGAGCGGAGGTGAGGACGGGGCTCGCTACGGACCATCTCTTATGCCTGGAGGTCATCCAGCTGCATGGCCACATGTTAAACCAATCTTTCAGGTAAATCTATGTAGCAAGATTTAGTTACACCATATTTAATAAAGGAACAACTAAACTGAAGGTCAATTCTGCTAATTAAATCCTACAATCAGTTAAAATCCAGTCCTGATGTGTTAAAACTTCAAAATGCTATTCTCCAGTGGTGTGGGGTTCGTATAACTCCATTCCTATCGGCTTCACTTTCCTTTTGAGGACCCTCATCCAAATCCCATCCATCCTCATCCAAATACAGGCTAGGGCTTACCTATGAAGGAGAACCAGCCTTACTATATATTTATTTTATTACTTACTATACTATGATAATACCAGTAAATCAACGATCAATATGAGTTTGGGGTCTATGACCAAACTCGTTTTGATTATTCCAAACTCCAAAAATCAGTTTATTTTATCAAGACAATTCATGTATAATTCAATATAATGAATAAAAAAGTACGAAAATTTGGCTTTCGATTTAAATGAATTTTAAGCTCGAGTCTTTGTACAGGACATAGATTACTTTTTGATTTTTATCGCTGCAAAAATTTTCAGCCCCCTGGGATGAGGTGAACAACTAGTTGCATCATAAAATACTTGCTATGTGTTTGATACTGAAATAGTTACCATGTTAAAAAATTGTTAAAATGAGCCACTCAAGCCACAGTTGATAATAATAGATTTACAATAGACCACTTAATACTGAGTCGATGTTATCAAATGTACAGAACTGCCAACGAGAGAAACACGGGGTCTAAAAAGGCCACTTTAGGTGTTTTATATAATGTTTCATATATCTTTTTCCATACAAAATAGTGAAATAAAATGGCTACATGATTTATCTGATTTCATCAAATTAGAAATCAATTTTGACAGTTTTCAATAGAAATACGTAAAATGGCGCACATACATTGAGTTGAAAAAAATATATGAATCATATTATGAAACACATAAAGTGGCCTGTTTAGATCCCCAGCGATTGTAATTTTAAATAATATATATACCTAAACCCCCTAGCTCTATTAATAAAATTTTTACACAACTGAACAGATATTTAATGTTGCTGTGTTTGTCTTATATTTAATGTTGCTGTCATTGTCTGATACATGGGAAAAGTTACTTGACAGCAACATTGAATAATGGTTGTGTAAATCTTTTTATTAGTAGGGGAAAGATTAAATTTCGAAATAAAATTTAATAAATACAATATTCATATCATATTTGTGCATATACTTGTGATATGTAATTTTTTATTACTTTTATTTATTATTTAATTATTGAACAGGAAACTTGTATGTAAATTGAAAATAGATAAATAAATTACAGTAGCACTATATTAAACATCACTATATTGTATATTTATAAAAATAATTATAATCATATATACGAACTAAAATCCATGAGATGGAAATAATTTATGTAAACATTATTGAAAGATATCTAATGCTAGCGAGACCAATGATTGTCTCTGACATGATGATGATGAGTCTATGACATTATATTATAATGATAAACTGTCAAAATGCTGTCCCAATTATGTGTAATTCGAAACTAAGCAATTTCAGCTGGTTGGATTAATTACCTAGATACTATCGGTACGGCTCCATTTATAAGTAAATTTTGCAGATTTCTTATTCAATGACAAAGTAATGAAACTTTTCAATTTGATCAAAAATTTGTGTTCAAAAAATCAAATCAGAAATCATCAAATCAATCAATCAAAAAACCTAAATGTTTTTTATTTTGTCTCGTGAATTTGACTGTAGGCTCTCTGTTGTTCACCCACTACTGCCGGTTCATACACAAACAAGTTTTCTCCCACAGGCTATATGTGCAAAAGCCAACAACGAGCCCTGCTGTGACTGGGTAGGCGAGGATGGTGCAGGACATTTTGTCAAGATGGTACACAACGGTATTGAGTATGGAGACATGCAACTCATCTGCGAAGTGTACCACTTGATGAAAGATGTTCTTGGTATGTATTATGTGTGCCATCCTGCTAATAATATAAATGGGAAAGTTTGGAGGATGGATGTTTGTTACTTCACGCACGCAAAAACAACTGAACGGATTTTTATGAAATTTGTTATGTTAGTAGATTAAGCTCTGAATTAACACATACTACTTTATATCCCGATAAAGTAGTGTTCCCGTGGGATACTGTATTTACGTGGGCGGGGCCGCGGCCAAAAGCTAGTATAATTATTGTTTGCTAAAACCCCTAAATTAAAATACGATGTTTGAGAAAATTGAGAGTATTCACATTTAAACTCAAATAAAAATGTACTTCGATATTAAAATTAAGTTAAGTTAAGACTATGGATGTGGATATATTGTTTTAAACATTTTAGGCATGGACCAAAGTGAAATGGCACAAGTATTTGACGAATGGAACAAGGGAGAATTGGACTCATTCCTGATTGAAATCACTCGTGATATCTTGAAATATAAGGACACTGACGGTAAGTAAATAAAAAAATCGTAATCTTGTCCTATTTCTTAATTTATAATTTGCTATGGTAGCATATAATTGACATTGTTTAAAATATTTTAAACACGGCCAGAGCATATAGACTTGAAGATGTTTAATTTTTGAGATAAGATTTAAAAAGGTATTTTATATACAACATCTTACAAATTGTTATACATTTTTAAACTGAAACTTCTTTGGCGGCATTGAGAATGAAAATTCACGGTCGCGCCACGTCACCACACGATTTTGGATATATAACGCTATATGTCGGAAACTACTTATACTTCTTACATGACAACTTAACTTTCTAAAGTACGGCTCAATACACAGATGGTGCTAGGTGTATAAATTTAAATTTTTCTTTTCTTTTTTGAAGTGATGTCCTTTGGGCACGAGCAATTTTGGATTTTAAATGATGAATGATGCGTGCTCTGTACAAGTCATGTCTTTTTTTACTTTATTTTATTTACAGGTAACTTTTTACTGCCCGAGATTCGTGACGCTGCTGGTCAAAAGGGTACAGGCAAATGGACAGGTATCAGTGCCCTGGAGTATGGTGTGCCTGTCACACTAATTGGCGAAGCTGTCTTCGCCCGTTGTCTTTCCGCATTGAAGGGTTAGTGTTCTTATAAAACTATCCTATGTTAAATTGGGATTTGTTTGTACAGTGTTATTGTACTTGAAACTTTTTTTTTTGTTTTAGTACAATATTATTATAGTAAACACTTAATTTTTAAGCAAAATTATGTTGTGTGTAATGTGAAGATCTCGCTATGCATTTGAAAATATGAATATTATTATAGTTTGTTCTTGGGCTAAGCTGATTTATGGGCTTTGCATTTTTCATAACTTTTCAAACCTTAATGCTTGCGAAATATATTCTAATATTCAAATAAGAACTTTGGTATAATATTTTAAGTGTTTACCATTAAAAACCGGCCAAGTGCGAATCGGATTCGCGCACGAAGGGATCCTTTCAAAATGGCCAAAAGCCACGTCTGTCAGTCTAGCTATGAATGAGACACAGCCTGGTGACAGACCGACGCGCGACGAACAAATAGATAGGCGAATGGCCATCGGACTCTTAGTAATAGGGTCCCGCTTTTACTATTTGGGTGCGGAACCTTAAAAATTAAATTGTGTGTGAAATTTTCCGTTGCTCCGCGAATGACGTCATTATTTAATTTATTTCATCATTCATTTACATTGTAAAGAGTGTGACGCTATAGTTGATTTTTTTCTGCTAATTTACCTCTTGTCACCGAATGTTTAAATTTTACTTTTCTTTCAGAGGAGAGAGAAATCGCCAGTAAAACCCTTCCCGGACCATCCACAAAGTTCTCTGGTGACAAGAAGGAGTTTCTGGAACATTTGCGAAAGGCCCTATACGCTAGCAAAGTAATATCATATGCACAAGGATTTATGCTGCTCAGAGAAGCTGCCAAGGTACTAACTTTTTCAGTTTATATAATATAAAAAAAAAACTTAATTTAACTAAATAATATTACGTTATTATACCATGGCCACTTCTACACCACGGCAATCTGGCCCTGAACTAAGTATCTGAAGAACTTGTGGCACAGATACCTAACAACGGAAATATACTTTACTTTACTATACTTTTATTATACTATACACTTAATTTAATACACATCCAAGACCCACTAATAATAAAAAAAAAAAGTTCCCTCTGCTGTATTTGATACAAACCTAATTTGTTCATGGTACATGAAGCATTCATAACAAAATAAATAATAATAATAAATCAAGAAAAATAAAGAAATCATTAAAATTCAAAACATAAATGGAGGTGATATCTAATAATCTTGTTTTTACTAATGACTTTGTTGCTTAGACTTGATAAATGTTACACCATTAAAATGACCATTCTGGTCTACGGAAAATTACTTGCAATATTCTAATTATTATACAATAAGCATGATGGTTTGTATTACTATAATGATTAGTACTTATCGCTTATCGCGATATTATACGCTTATCTGCAATTAAAAAGCAAAATAATCAGCAACGATATTTTATTGAAAATGATTAGTCATTTAACGCAAAGATCGAAAATTCATTGGAAACTTTTTAAATCCATAAAAATTATAACATAATTAGTAATTTTGATAACATAATCTCAAATTATATTTTCAATAATTTTATAATTATACGCAACTTTTGCGTGGAACTAATGGAAACGTAACCCTAGTATAAATGTAGCCCAAGTTACGCTTTATAACATCAGCTATTCATTTTAACGAAGAATGGCGTTGTCACGATTAATAAACATTATATTTGCAGGTGAACAAATGGAACTTAAACTACGGTAGCATAGCGCTGATGTGGCGCGGCGGCTGCATCATCAGGAGCGTGTTCCTCGGCAACATCAAGGTATGTCATGACGTCATGGTATACTGATATAATATGCTGCGTATTCTAGCTTATGAAAATATAACAATATAATATACAATATAATATTATGTACATACTATAAACCTTCCTCTTGAATCACTATCCATTTTGTGAAAACTGCATTAAAATTAGCTGAATAGTTTAAAATATGTAAGCGAACCGACAGCGGACAGAGACTTTATTAACCGATTTCTTTTATACAATCTAAAGTTTAAGAACAACGGTTTTTTGCAAGCAAGTCGCAAGTTTGCTGGGTGCGGCGAACTCACCGCGAGTTCGCTTGCAAATCGCCAGTTTCCGCATCTTCAAATCGTGTTCGCGTGAGTGTGCGCATTTGCTCGCATTGGATGATTCTCTTGCAAATCGGTAGTGTAATCTATATTATTCAATATTTTGTTGTTCTAACAGGAAGCGTTCACAAAGAACCCCAATCTCACCAATTTGCTGCTCGACCCGTACTTCAGCGCGCAGCTGAGCGCGGCGCAGCAGTCGCTGCGGCAGGCGGTCGCGCACGCCGCGTTGTGCGGCACGCCGGCGCCCGCGCTGGCCGCCGCGCTCGCCTTCTACGACGGCTACCGCGCCGCGCGCCTGCCCGCCAACCTCCTGCAGGTATGTACTGACGTGCTAACGCGTTATTTCCCCATGCCAATGAACTGCCGTTGAAGCGTGAGCACGCACTCCTACGTGTAAATACGTAGTTCAACCACGTCAGCAGTCGTTGCGGTCGCTTATTTTATGTTTTTCAATATTTTGAGGCGTCCTGGTGCAAAGGTAAAAGTTTAGAGGTGGTTGAGCGGAAACTTTGTAGATATTGTACAACACGACGTGGGAAAATACAAAAAAAAAACCGGCCAAGTGCAAGTCGGACTCGTGCACAATAGGGCTACGTGCCACTGTACCAATATTTTATATGTTTACTAATTATTTTCTTATTTTTGTGCTAAGTTTTCTAAGTAAGCACATTTTACAAGTATCTATAACTCCTGAACCAACAAAGTTAGATAAGCTGATAAGGTTTTCCTTTAAAGTTCATCACATGGACTACGATCATGATTTTTTCCAGATTATTCGAGCCAGCCGTTTAACTTTTAGACGCCATATTTTAACAAAATAAATTATGAGGAGCTCCCTCGATTCGTTATGGATCCCATCATCAGGTCACCAGTTTGGACAACGCGACCAACTTCGGATTTATACCCTTTATATCAAAAAAAGAATTTTGAAAATAGGTCCATAGACAGCGGAGTTATCGTTGAACATACAAAAAAATGTGTATATACAGCCGAACGTATAAGCGCCTCCTTTTTTTTGGAAGTCGGTTAAAATACGCTTTAATTAAAGTTGAATATCTCGCACTAATCGTTTGGATGGTAAGCCGAAAAGGGACGGACATGACGAAACTACGAGTTCCGAGACGTGAACTACGACACCCTAAAACAGGCTCATTTACCGCTCATTGTTACACGAATTACTGGACTGGTCGCCAATACGAATCTACAACATTTAGAAAAGTATAATATCTATAAGCGAGAATATTTAGTATTCCTATTCTTTTTCAGGCTCAGAGAGACTACTTCGGTGCGCACACGTACGAGCTGCTGACGAAGCCCGGACACTTCATCCATACTAACTGGACGGGACACGGAGGCAATGTCTCCGCCTCCACTTACAACAAGTGAACACACAGACTAAACGTTTATTTATATGTTTTTATATTCATATATAATTAATTTGTTGTTATATGAAATTATTGAATTCTATTAAAAACTATGTTAGTGCTTCCAAAACTATGACTTAAGGTCGCCGATAAGCCGGTGTACTTGTGAACCTTATCACCATGGTAACAATGTTGACAAAGGTAAACCATAACGCTTAATGGTGACCGCAAATCATGTAAGTTTACTATTTTGAAAACATTCCCTATTAATATTATTGAATACAGTAAAATATTGTTTGACGCATTTATAATAATAATACCCGGTTTTTGTCGGTAGTTTAGCTGTTCAATAGAATAGCTTGTGATTGGGTGACCCAAACGATTTAACCAATCAAAAGTGCTATTGAATAGATAAAATATGGACAAAAAACGTCCGAAATCGGGCATAAATATTTTTTTTTGTATCACAACTCATTCCTTATTTGTTTCTTTAATTTGGATATTTTATAGTTTCCTATGTGTTTGTTAAATTATTTTTATATTTTTAAGATAATAAATATAAGTGATATTAAGTGAATGTAGTTCAAGAATAACTTTTACTGTTGGTAACCTGTATGTTATTATGTGGGACCAAGTTATGTTTTTACGGAAATAAATTGGGTGCTTTCAATATTTGTTTATTTTTAATATTTAGGGCCATACCTAGCGTCCAGCCCGCCAATCCAGCGCTGGTACTTATGGCCTCAGAGAGCTTAAGCACGTTCACACGAGGGACTTTTTGTGGTCGCGAAATGGAATTTTCGTTTCAATTAACACAATATTCCTAAATCGTCAAGTCTAAAGTCTGGTCAAAGTCCAAATAAATAGTCAGTACAGTCAATGAGTTAAGTCAGTCGATTCAGTAAAGTGGTAGAAGCTTTAATGAAAGTTCCTACGGAGTTTTGGAAGGAACACAAGATAGCACGTTTTTTGTTGAGTTGTACCACTTGCCCACACTTGTGCACGTTTACGAACATTTAATGGTTAATATTCTACCAACATTTACACGTTAAGAACCGGATTAACACAAATTTATGAAGGAAATAAAAAAACCACAATGTCACCAATTGAATTCCCCGGCAAAACTCCCGCACAGTTCTAACAGTACAGTTTTTTCACTGATTGACACACACTGCCATTTAGGGAACGTAGCTTAAAAATGGCAATGACATTATGACAATTCTAATAACTCGAATCCGTTCAGGCCGAAATGACGTCAGTTGGGTCGGATGGGATTTTTTTCCGTGTATGTGCTCGAATCCGTTCAGGCCGAACTGACGTAAGTTCTAACTGAAACGATCGGCATCTCGTTTTCAGTGTGAGTTTTTCTTTTCGCATTCGATCGTGAGCGCGTTTGGCGTTTACTAGGAATTTATATGTGATTTGACCTAGTTGTCGAATTTACAATTAGGTGGCGCTGTACAAATCAAATCAACCATGCAAAATAATTTAAAAAAACTGTGTATGTCAAACAATATATTTCAGAAATTTTATGATTTATGAACAATGAGATAAATACTAATAACTTTTGATAGAAATCGTTTTTGCTAAATTAAACCAGTTATAAAAGTATGTGTTTACTCCTTATACTTAAGTTAAAGTTTTGTTAAATAGTATAGTAAATTTTCACAGGGTTTTCACCATAGATGTAGAATCTAGTTGCGTTGTTGTTTTATATTTTTGCTTCAAGGTTTTCACTTAGTGATTTTATTTTTCGTATCTACTTATTACAGATTTTAAAGGCGACCAGTATGCTAGTATATCCGATACTTTTTACCTCGTTTATGTTGTTTGTATGGGGTCCATGTCTGAAGAAAGGAATTTGGGCCCAGCCGGGGCCTGTCTACGCCAGGGACCGCAAAAACCGCGTTTACGAAGTTACTCCTACCAGCCTATGTTGTCAAGGAAAGAACATTTGAAAATCCTTTAAATTATAAAGCGTGTACTCGAAGTTAATATAAAATTAATTATGTCTAACTTTTTTTGTATGTTCAAAACAAAATGTTAGTGTCAATGGACGCACGGCGGTAATAACTTTCTATCAGGCGGGGACTTAACAGTACTCGTACCTGCATAGTAATAAACAGTCGCTTTTTTGTTTGTCCCTATGTATGCTTAGATCTTTAAAACTACGCAACGGATTTTGATGCGGGTTTTTTTAATAGATAGAATGATTCAAGAGGACGGTTTATATCTATATAGTTATATATTATACTTCGTACTATATCATAATACTTCATAATATAGTACAGAAACACTGATAATTTTAGAGGTTTCTAATGTCCTACATATACACATTTTTTGCGCTTACATTGCAAACGCTGGCTGAACCCTACGAGATATATCAAAATAATGTACTACAGTATTACAGTATTACAGTACACCTTAAAAAGATCTACAAAAAAGTCCGCGATGGTATATGTCTATCTCTTAGTTATAACTCACAATAACCATTTTTTATCCTTTACTTTTTACGAGAAATAATGGCTTATTTGCGAAGCGATATTAAGCAATACAGCATTAATACTTATCCAATTAAGTACCTTAAATACATTATGCATTTAATATAGATCAACATTGCCATTTACAGTATTTTATTTATTTTTTATTTATTGAATTTAAAGACTTACAGACTAATAACAAATACAAATATGATAAACACATCGCTAATTACAAGCCTCCACATATAAGTGCCAAAGATACATGTCGGTAAACAAAAAATCAACTATTCTTATTTTTTATAGATCTCAATCTCATTTCACACAAAAAATGAATTTGCCAACAGTCGTCTTGTTGTATTCGATTTTGTACAAAATAGGTCAATATCAATGTTCTGCGATATTTTATTAAAGGTATTTACGCTTCTTAAGAAAAATGCATTACCTATGTCTATAATTAGTGGTTGCAGAAGGTATATCAAGTACAGGTCGATGGCGAAATCCAATCCTATTGGCACGCAAAGTTACTTTCGACAGTAATGTCTAAATCTATTTTTCCTTTTAATGCTATGCATCTACCTCACACTGTCTCTGCATCACCCATAGGTTGGCTAATAGAAAATGCCACAAGGTATTAAGCCCGCCTCTATACCATATTGTGTGCATAAAGTATAATAAATAAAAAATAATTCTGAACTATCAATGGAACCATTTGCGATGTTTAATAAGAAACATACATCATTGATTTGTCGTCTTTGATTAAGCGGCAATAAACGATACATTCCACAACGATGATTATAGTTATCTGAACGTTGCTTTGCCTTAAAGTCAATATATTTTAAATATTTCTTTTGAACACCCTCAATGCGAGATTGAGAAGGAAACTTCATATTGAGGATTCCATACTTGTGACGCATACTCCAAGTGGCTACGTACGAATGAGCAATATAATACTTTGATAGTTGATCGAACGAAAACAGGCGGACTGTCTCATAATAAAACCTAGTGCCTCATTTTCACTTTTTACAATATGAATTGATATGTTGATCAAATAAAAGCTTACTGTCGAAAATAATACCTAGATCTCTTATGCTATTAACTTTGCCTGTGTTCTGATTGTAAAGCATATATTTAGAATTGATTGTTAGATCGGTGTTGTAGAGTTTCTGACGTGTATATGTTATGAAAACATTATGACACGTTTTATTGCAATTTGTTATGGTAGCAGTGTTCCTCAAATCGATAGATGTCACTTTGCAGTAAGTTACTATCCGATATGCTTCTGATTATTTTGTGGACTTTCATATCATCAGCAAAGAATACTCAAAACATCGTTTTACGTCTGCAATAAATAAGACAAACAGAAGAGGACTTAGGATCGAGCTTTGCGGTACTCCAGAAGGCACAGATTTCCAACCAGATGTTTTATCCTTAAAGTACTACAGCCTGTGTACGATTGTCTATATAAGAAGACAACCATCTATACAAATCTACATGAATACCAGACAAATATAGCTTTTTAAGTAGTAATCGGTGATCTATATTCTATACGATCTAAACATTTGCTATAATCGGTATAGATTACGTCGACCTGGGCGCCTTGATCCATACCGTTAGATATATAGTCATGCGTAAGTACTAAGTTAGAAAATGAGAAATAAAGTATATAATACATGTAATTTAAATTAATATTTTCGAAGATACTACTAATTTAAAATGCAGGGACATAGCGGTATACATAATATAACTAGCTGCCCGTAACCAGTTCATACTTATTATGTACCTATGGTATTTTCAAAAGCTATTTAGACGGATACAGTTGATTTTTATCAAATTAAATACCACTCACTTTAAGCATTTTATACACATTGTAGTGGCCCTTTAAACCAAACAGTTTTAATTAATATCTTATCTATCCTAAGAAGATATCGTACAATTGATATTCAAGCGCGATGGATATATTATATCAAGAGGTCTCGTACGTCGCATCGAGGCGATAGGGTCCCGTTTTTACCCTTTGGGTACAAAATCATAAAAACATTTTCAATATTGCATACAGAAGTATATTGCAGTGAGTAGAGTTATTTGCTGAAGAAGTTTTTTCTCTAAGAACACTATTCCACGCGGGCGAAGCCACGGGAAAAAGCTAGATCCGTATAAAACATCGGTACAATATAATATTATGTTTGAAACTAAAATGGTAATCTAACCTGGTGCCTTAATATATTTAGAGCTAACTTTAGTATCTAAATTCTAAATAGGGAAGTATAAAACGCGGTTTTGTTTCTCAAACTGATATAATGTATTCAACAAAACATACAAGGTTTATATTATCTAAAAGTAATAAGAAATATGTGCCTACGTAATCACAGTAGCGCCGAATTTAAGTATAAATTACACTTGCACAATTTATTTTGTTTGATGACATTCGTATGGCGAGGTGACGTATATGTGTGTATTTACATAGGAACAAGTTTTGGAATCAACTAATAAAATTACTAATTTTTAATTATTAAATAATTTTTAAAAAGAAGTGTATTTTTTTTTTTAAACTAATCGACACTTATACTCAATATAATTTTCGTGTTACCTCACGTGAGAACCTCAGGGGAATAAGAGAAAAGAAAATAAGATATCTATTTATAAGTATCGTATTACCTATTACAAGCTTTTGTAGAAGTTTAAATTAGAAGCCACGTAGGTAATATAAAAATCCCTTATATGCATTTGTCTTTTTGTTTCGATGAGCTATTTCTAAGAGTAAAATAACGCAATATTTTTTACTTTTTGTACTTAACTACCTATTTTTTTATTGTGAGCTTACAAAATTATTTAAAGCAAGGTCAATTTTTATACATTATCGTTATTATTGTTACAAACTTACTTAGATAAATCATTTTGATATCGAGCATTACACTACCTCGTACCAAACAATAAACGTGTAGGTACTATGCTATACATACATACAATTTATTGCTATAGATGTAAGTGAATATGTGTAGTATTCTGATATGAAAAAGTGTTATAAGACACAATATTATCAATTTTTACGCAAATATGTTATTAATGACACTCAGTGGTGGACTTACACTAGGGGCGGTCAGGGCTAGTGCCCAGAGCGGCAATTTTTGGAAAGTAAAAAAAATATTTTTAGAATTATTTCTTTACAATTATCAAAATTGCACATTATAATAATTAATTAATTGTATTAATTAATCATTTTTTATTTCTTGTTTGTAACGAGTTAAAAACTACTTACATTTTACAATGACTGCAAATAGTCTCAAAAGATTGGCTATTCTATGCATGCTTTTTTTTCTATTAAATATAGATGAAGTATTATATAAGTTTTGAAACAATATTTATAAAAAAATTGTGTACCTAATAATAAGTTTATCTTCTATAAGTACATTTACTTACATAAATAAAATAATTTCGCTTCGATCACTGAAATCGGAGAATATACAGTTTTAACGCAAACAAAAAATATTTGAAACTAGATATTGCTCGCGACATCTCGTATATACGTATAGCCTATGACACTTACAAAAAAAGTGGCTTTCTAATGGTAAAAGAATTTCATAATCAGTAGATCCAGAGATTACTCCTTACAACCTCACACAATTTAGCTCTTTATAATGTTTTTAAGTATAGATAATAAAATATAGTAAGTATAAATATTAGATAGTAAAGATTACTAAGTTGTATTCAACTGAATTGAATAGAATAGAAGTATATAAAAGTGTAAGATGTGACATGTTGGATGAGTTACATGTTATTATCTAGATTTAAAATTAATATAATTTGTAAAAAATTTATAAATTCAGAACACAGTTCTATTTTTCCAGTCGCTAAAGACGTTGAATTTCGTACATTGGCGTGCCATTGAACTGCATATTTGAAGGGTCCACTGTTAGAATGAACTTACGAAATATTGGAATTTTAGCTAACGCCCGCCGTCCGCGTCATTCGGTCACTGGGCCTAGCTAGTTTTCTTGTTATAAAACTTGGCAATATTGTAGTTCCGAGTAAAAGCATTTTAACTAATCGGCTAGACTATTACAACGCCAAATGTCACGCCTTAAATGGCATCCTTTAAACTAATTTATGTATAATAATTAAAAAAAAAACAAAGGACGTTCATTGTCCCTGATTGTATTAAGTGGGATTAACCGCCGTCAATATTATTTACGTCCGTAACTCCCGAAAGGTCAATGTACGAAATTCTTTCTATTTAGCGTCCGTTTAGTACTTGGCGAGCTCGACTGCTTTATTGAGTATGAGAGAGACGTCCATGGGAGGGAAGTTCTGTAGTAGCTTGACGTTGGACGCAAAGTCTCCCGTGAGTAAGTTTTCTCGTACTAATCTGTGAAAAATGACAGGAAATTAAAGACGATAATAAATTTTACATAAGTAAAATACGAAGTTGACGTACCAGCACGAAAAGATTGGCTGGAATGGTGTGACCTGGCGACACACCTACACTCACAGAAAATCGGCGTGGAATAGCGTGAGTGCAACCGAAGGACTGAAGAGGTTTAAGGGCCCAGTTAGACGAGGCGTACGAATGCCAAGCACCAGTTTTTATACATAGCAAATTGAGCTTTATCGACCAAGCCACAACGTACACGGCACAAACTAATAACAATCGCCCAACAAGGTTGGGTGAGCGTGGTGACCAAGCCTTAATAGGACCGCCTTATTTACATAATTATTTTTGATAAAATTTCTTTTGGGTTGGCATATTGAACGATTGTAGTACTTGGCCACGCGTCAAATTCATGCTATCGCGCACGCACAACCGAAATGTTGTCAAAAATAATTACTGAAGGGAAGCGTGCATTACCCCAGTGAGATGTTGTGGGTTTAGTTATCTTTTTACCTATGCTCAATTCGACCGTGGTCTTCTGTAATTGGATGTTACATTTTCGTAATATGAAAAACAAGAAAAACAGTTCCGGCTGCGGTAACGTTTGAAAACGTTACTCCAGCCAAACTTTGTTTTCTGAATGATATTTTGAGGAAAATAGCACAATCGCACAATTTTTTTTAAACAAAAAATTAAAACGACTTCCAAAGTAAAAATGCACAAAAAATTATAAAATAAATCTTATTTTCTAAATAATTCCACTTTTAAAGTTGGATAAAATTTTAATTGAATTTTCGTAGCATATGCTTGAGTTACTTCAAAAAAGTCAAATCCTATGTCCCTATAAATTTTGAGGAGTTCTCTCGATTCCTCATGGGTGCCATCATCAGGTCTCCACTTTGGTGACTAAAGGACCAATTTCAAATTACACCCTTTACAACAAACTAAAATAATTTAGCAAATAGGTCCACAAACGGCAGAGTAATGTTAAAAGATATCCGTGTCGGTGTAAGTACCTATAAGTACCATATTATATCATCATAATGTGATGATGTATGGCGTGATGATATTGATAATGATGATTATTGACATAGTGGAATATGCTTGCAGTTCTTCAAAGAACACCGAAATCTCCAAACATGTATCAATAAGGAGTCAGGAGTCCTGTTCATTACTTTTGGTACCAGGGTATACCTTGGTGCAAAATCTTACTTTTTGGTAGTATGTTTGGACTACTTCAGAAAAAGTCGATATCGCAATATGTTTCCATATAACATTCGAGGAGTTCCCTCGATTCCTCATGGATCCCATCATCAGGTCACCACTTTGGTGTCAAAAGGACCAATTTAGGATTTTACCCTTTACAAAGAAAAAAGAATTTTGAAAATCGATTCCCCGACGGCGGAGTAATCGTTGAACATAAAATAAAATATATGCAGCCGAACGTACAACCGCCTCCTTATTTAGAAGTCGGTTAAAAAGAAAATATTACTTCGTTGTACCAACAAGCTCCATATTTCCGTCTTTTATATTCATGATTGGTAGAATAAGAAAGAGCCGAGGGTGGTTTTAATACTATGTTTAAAGCAAATAGCTGTCGGACAGTTAGCATACGAATTTTACAATTTTCTAGTATTATGTTGCACAGATCATTAATGTACATTAAAAATAGTGTTGGCCCTAAGATACTACCTTGGGGAACCCCATAAGTAGTATTATTTAGGTTACCGCTAATTACATTACCAATTTTGACACATTGAATACGATCTTCTAAAGAGCTTTTGAAGAGATTGTATTGAGTACCTCTTATACCAATAGAGGCTTATATAATAGGTAATACAAATGAAATTGCCGTTCTGCAGTACTGGCCATTTCAAATCAAAATAATTTTAACGCGTCGAGTCGTGCCTTGCACTGCTCAATAGACACACAAATGAAGGAATTTTGAACCGCATTGTTACCTGCGATGAAAAATGGATTCTGTTTGATAACTGCAAGCGCTCAGAAAGTTGGTTGGATGATGGTTCAGCACCTAAACAATGCCCTAAACGAAAACTTACCCCTAGAAAAGTGACGGTCACTGTTTGGTGTTCTAGCGCCGGTGTGATTCATCACAGCTTCTTACCAAACGGGGTGAGCATTACTGCAGATGTGTACTGTGAAGAACTGAACACAATGATGGAGAAGCTGGTACATCTCCAACCAGCATTGGTCAATCGCTCGTCTCCGCTGCTCCTGCACGACAACGCGCGACCTCATACTGCACAGCAGACGGTCTCCAAGTTGCAAGAACTGGGGTTGGAAGCTCTCCGTCATCCGCCCTACTCACCAGACCTTGCGCCTACAGACTACTACTTTTTCTAGAATTTGGATAACTTCTTGGTGGGAAAAAAATTCAATACCCGAGAGGCTGTACAAAATGCCTTTGAAGAATTTGTTGCCTCCCGTCCAGCTGATTTCTTTAAGAAGGGCATCAATAAACTGCCACTGCGTTGGCAAAGATGCATTGATTACTTCGATTAATACAAATAAATAAATACATGAAAAAAATTAGTTTAAATTTTTTCATACAAAACGGCAATTTCATAGGTAAAGACCTACAGGTCTTTACCTAATATATATATATATATAGTCAATTTCTTAAAAGTATAGCGATAGACACTGTGCCAAATGCTTTAGAAAGGTCTAGGAAGATGCCAAATCCCTTTATCAAGTTCTTGGGCCCAGATGGTCTGTTAAAGTAGTACCGCTTCCGCAGTAAAAATTTTAGGTCGAAATCCAAATACTGTGTTGGATAAAATTAACTTATCCTCTAAATACTTGAATAGTCTTATTTTTTTCTAATATTTTAGAATAAGGAGTGAATTTGGCCTATAATTAGATATTTCCCCTTTATTACCTGATTTATGTACAGGAATAACGACACCTTTCACCTCAATGTGTGTCACCAAAATGTCAGTGTCTATTAAAGCGAAAAATATTAGAGCATTGCTCGGTGTCATGTTAGAAGATTAAGTTACACGAGATTTTAGAATAATTTAACTGAAATGTATTAAACTATTCTATCTGATATCGTAGTGAAGTAGGATCAGGACGCAATGTATCGCGGTCTAGTATGTATATCAATACGAGCGTACCACTTCGCGGCGTATTTGCTGCGAATTCGCCCTTTCTGGACAAGGTGTAAGACTAGACAAGGTGCTATGTAACGTGTTCTAAAACATTTGTTTTTTGACTAGGGAATATAGATATTTATCAAAATGTCATAAAAACCATTGAAATACGAACAATTACATTTAAAATGTTTTATCTATCCAGTTAAAACCCGGAAAAACTGAAATGTTATTAAAATCGGCTTTTGTTTTAACACGCACGATGCAGCTCTATTTTTATTGCTCTGTGATCTGAAGCTCTATCCTTTAACATTTTGTGTAATAGCTTCCAGCTACCGGAATAATATGAACTATATTTAAACAGTAAAATGAATAACAACACATTAATTTGGTCGAATTTCATATTTTTGTTTACGTTAAGATTACATTGAATCTAAACAGAGTATAATATAATAGGTACCATCTTAGGCGTATGAATTTATGAAATGTATAAACAGTATACTGTGTAGGTACGGACCGTACGGTGTGTATTGTGCTCACAATCGCGTTACCCGCTCCGCCGAGAGCGTCTCGCCAATCAGCCTGATTAGATTTGGCCTCCAAGACAGTACTAGTGTGCGCCTCAGTGCCGTCTTTAGTACTGGTAAAATGACTCAGTCAAGGCAGTTGTGACATAGCAAATAATACCTACTGAACCATGTATTGAGTAGATTATTCCTTATGTTGCACTATCTATAGTTCTCAATATGTACACAAATACCAGTCTAAGTCAGTTAGTTACGCAAATTACCAGAAAAAGAAACAATGAAGAGTCATTACTCGATTTGGTCCTGTGTAACGACGAAACACTTATTATCACCTTGGAGTACCATCCACCTGTAGGAAAAAGTGATCATATTGTTGTGATAACACTATCTGTACAAGTAGTAGGCTCTGAAATGGAAAGAACTTCAAAAGGATTGAAATATGTTTTTAAAAATGCTGATTATGATGGTATCAATTAGTACCCGTCTGAAGACTTGAAAAAGTCTCCTGATTCTACTGATACATGGTATGTCTTTAAGAATAGAAATTTTTCTTCTCTTCAAGAGTTTACCCGTACGACTTTCGTTCATTTTACGAAACGTTAAATGAAAAATCATAAATTATTTATATAATAAGGTTTATACCTTGGATAAACTAACACATATTGGACTTAACTAAACAGAAGATAAAGCTGTAGCATCCTAACAGAACAGACAATTCTAACAATACTTACCAGGAATACAGAACTATAAATAGTAAAATTATAAAAATAACTAGAGCCAGGAGGAAGAACTTCGAATCCAATGTCATCAATTCAGGACCTGCGGCCTTTCATGGTTACAAAAGAGCACAATTCAGCTCTAAAGTAAAAATTCCATCTGTTCTTAAGAATAACTCTGGTGACCTCGTGGATGATCAAGAGCTCATAGCTGAAATATTTGCCGACCAATTCGAGCGCTGTTTTGTAATGGAACCAACTAGACATCTATCCGATGTAAAACTTTCCAGAGTTATTGACTCTATCGAAAGTCTAGTGATAACTAGTGAAATGGTCAAAAAGACATGGCTTTCATTTGATATTGCTACTGCAACTGGACCAAATGACATCCCAAATATAATGTTAAATAAATGTTCGGACATACTATTACTTAGCTAATATTATGAACTCACCTATTGAAACTAGCTTTCTGTTGTACCTATATATAAATAACTTAGCCAAGAGCATGTCTGGATATGTCTAAGGAGGGTTCCGTAACTATAAACGCGTAATAGGTTTCTTTCAAATTACTTTAAAAGTTACTGTCCGATCGCGTTCAAAAACCACTTTCTAAGTTTCATAGTTTAGAAATACCAACTTATTAACCAATTTAATAATAATAAAGTTTATTTGCAGCTACATACACAGATTATTACAAACTAAATTAAAAATAAAACTTAAATCTAAACAGCAGCCACAAATTGGCTCGAGCTCGGCATGAGCTGGCATAACTGAGGCATACTCAGCGCCAGTCTTCCGCTAGAACCACTAGTGACCTCATAGCTGTAAATGCCCAAACGTCTCAACAGTATACATAATATAGCACGCAAACACACATATAGCCCGTAAATACAAATAAAAACAATAGTAAAAAGCAAAAAATTGAAGCAAATAATCTAAATTACAATAAGAAGAAGGTCGATAGGAGGACAAACGACTATCGTCTATTGTCGCGCCTATTGTTACATAGCCTCTGTCAACTTGTAATTTGGAGGCCGATTACTAGAAAATGGTTGATTTTCTAAAAAAAAAATGCATGGAGAAAATAATAGCCCACAAACTCAGAGATTTTTTAATCAAAGAAAATATTATTCCAAATTGGTAAATTTGTTAAAAAAAATTGGTAATACAACATGGTATTGTGTCCGGACGTTCGGTGACTACCAATCTTCTCCTTTGCTTTAACGAATGGGCCACAGCCTATGATAAAGGTTGTCCAACAGATGTTATTTATCTTGACACTGAAAAATAATCAACCGTGTTCTTCTGAAGCGCCTTTTAAAGAAGTTAGGACACCTTGGAATCCGAGAAAAAATGCTGTCATGGATCAGACACTTCTTAACAAATAGACAATTTAGAGGGCGGATTGGAAATAAACTGTCTACACCACGTTTAGTTCTGAGCGGTGTACCTCAAGGCTCCGTACTTGGACCACTTCAATTCATACTCTATAGTATATGTAACTGATCTAAAGAATACAATCATTAAGTCTTTCTCCATGTTTGCTGACACAAAATTCTTTGCGAATCCTGATACATTCTTCCAAGCTATACAAAATGATTTAAGTTCTATAATGTCATGGACTGAACAAAGGCTACTGACACTTATCACATCGAAATTACTATATTAAACATAAGAAACAAAAATCCTCATAAAACTTACTTTCTTGGACAGCAAAAAATACCGCCAGTTGTGACACAAAACGACTAAGGTGTCACTAGTAGCATGGATTTGAAATGAGAAACGCATATTCACAAACGCGTCAATAGCTAAAAAAGCAAACTATCTACTGTTCTTGGTCAGAAAGGCATTCAAACATCCCACCCCCGAGACATTCTTGATGTTATATAAAACATGTGTGCGACCTCTATTGGAGTATGTATATGTGGTTTGGAATCCATACTTTAATGCATAATTAATTTATTTTATATTATTAAATTGCATAATATAATTAAATTGCATAATACAACAGTATTATAAAGTTGAAATATCAATGTCATATTGACAGATGTCACAAGCACAGCCTATTTAGTTAGTTTCTTTTAGTTAGCCAAATGGCTATATATAGTGTAGACGTATCTGTGTTAAGCATCTCTCATAAGCACCAATAAAGGAGGATATAAGAATTGTTGCTGTATTATTATTATCACCACTCAAGCGTAAGAAGGATATTTAAAAACCAAGACGTCGTAGTTCTCTACAACAATCTTCGTAATTATGAAGTCGGTACCAGCCCAAACAATATGCTGATAAATCATTATTTTGTAGAGCTCAATTTAAGTTGCCTAATTTTGATATCGACGACCTAATTGAATTCTTGTGTGTGTTTAATGTGTAGAAAGTATTCAGAGCTTAAGTATTAAATAAATAAACAAATGATAAAACAGTATTTAAAATAGAACTCACGTTCAAGTTAGCTGGTATTATGAAGATTGAGTAGAGAAATTGTTAAAATTTTAGCCGAATTTAAAAGGGGATTTATTTAGAAAATAAGTTTTATTTCATACTTTTTTGTGCATTTTTCCTTTAGAAGTCGGTTTCATTTTTGTTTAAAAATAATAATTTTTCACTTTAAGAGATTTAAGAAATCGCCAAACCTTCCCCTAGCAGGTATTTGAATATCTTCATAACGGATCAAGCTACAAATGAAATTTTGTACGATCAATTACACCCTGCAACGCTCTAATTATCTACATACTATTTTCCTAAAAATATCCTTTAGAAAATAGTCGGGCTGAAGGAACGCTTTCAAACGTTACCGAAGCCGGATCTGCTTTTCGAGTTTTTCAAGAAAACTACAAAGGAGCAAATTACGAAAATGTAACGCGGAATTACAGAAGACAACACTCTAATTGAGCATAGGCATAATCCATATTTGGCTGGGGTAACGCAAACTTAAGTGAATTGGGCTTCTGAAGTTCAGAATGGGAGAGGATCGCTTATAAAACGCCTTACTCACCGTCCAGCCTGCAAATCCAGCACCGGTACTAAGTGCCGTCATTAGTGTCAATAAAGTCAATCATTTTTAATTTTTACCTACAAGGCCGCGGTAATGGATTTGCAGGCTGGATGGTGAGTATGGTGAGAGGCGATTTAGGGGACTTTACTCACATAATCATGGCACAGCAAATGGCCACCAGGAAGTGGAAGCGGCGGCTGTCGGCGAACAGCGAGTCCCAGATCCTCTCCACGTCCGGGAGGGAAAACTCCTGGGAGAGAAGCAGTGTCAGCCATCTGGAATGTAAGTCATCTCCATAAATACCGACAACTAACGTATTCACTGCTTAGGATATTAGGTTTTTCGTGCGGTTAACTGCGGGAACTTAACTTTTTCGATTTTTTTGATTTCGATGGCCTATAAACATGGCTAGTCATATTAATCTCGCTGAGTAAACACTATATTTATATCCTCTACCAATTTTTAGAGATCCCGAGTCTTGGGATTTGATAGACACATAAAATCAACTAAGACTTTTTTTCCTTTTCTCGATATCAATCTCTAATAGTTTCTATATTATAGTGCCAGAGACGGTACAATTTCATATAACCAGTTTATGAAAACTTGACGAAAACATGGTAATGTCTGTCCGGAGTCTGGTCAGCTACTAATATTATATTTTACCTGAAACTATAATATTGTGGTTTCAGCTCCTGTTTCTCGAGTCTATCCCATACCGATCGGTCGCTCTCCTTGACGCACACACTGAGTTTGTTCATCATGTAGTTTATACCGCTCTCGGTCTCGTCCAGAGTCCGTATGAAGAAGTCCCGAATTTCCGCCATCAGGTTTGTGAAACAGAAGAAACAGTCCGCCTCGGCGTATTCTGAAAATATAAAAGCAACCGCTCACTTGATACACGACAGTCTCAAGTCTATTGCATTACAAAATGTATGAAGATGCGCACACTTAACAATCTCATATTATCTAGAAGCGACACAACTGTCTTAAAATTGTAAACTGTTGTAATTTGTTGTGGGTGTTTTAGTCGTAAGATAGGCTATTGTCTATGCGAGACCAAACTGACTTAAGACTGTTGTGTCCCAAGTGAGCGCACGTTCTAGATTATAGGTTTAATGGATGTTTTTCGGTTTGGTTGACTTTGGACAAAGATGGATCAGGCGTTAGTCTCCAGACTATTATCATTTCTAAGTCAAGTCTTAAGTCAAATAACCAAACCAAGAGCATGTCAGGACATGTCTTCAAGAAGGGTTACGTAACTATCAGCACGTAATAGATTTTTTCAAATTAATTTAAAAGTTATTGACCAATTTTGTTCATAATAAATTTCCTAACGAGTATTTAGCATGATCTATTATTTGTATGAAGTATGCATTTGTATGAGTATTTAGTATGAAGCATGGAAAATTGCAAGTTTCTAAGTATCATAGTTTAGAAATGCCACGCGGGGACCAACTTATAAACCACTTTGGAGGCTGATTACTCGAAATCTATACCAAATTTCATCAATTTATAATATTCATAATAACAGAAGCTAGAAGAGCGGACAGACAGACAGACGGAGAGACAGAGCGAAACTGTAAGGGTTTCTTGAGTACGACGGAACCCTAAAATGAATGATAAAATATCGTAAGATACCTACAGTTTATCCTTTCAATAAACCGAATAGTGTAGTAGTGAATTCACTCCGCCAATTGTGGACACATCGCGTGCAGTAGAGGTGGACACTTATCACTATCGAGGTCATTATATAATGCGATACTGAGGTGACTTTGAACTGAAATATCATTCTCATTTCAATAGTTTAGGAGCGCTAAGACAGCTCATGTCTAAGGCTGGGTCTATATGATCCGAAATCCAGCGGGCCCGGGGAAATTCTGAGCACTGAAAATAAAACTCTGCGCTACTACAATAGAGTTGAAAATCGACATTGACATTTGACTCGTCTTATCAACGACATTTTCAACTGTATTATATTAGTCCAGAGTTCTAATTTTACTGCTCTGAATTTTCTCCGGCGTTCCGGATACCACGATATAGTCCCAACCTTGTTGCCAGAGTTGAACTAGGATAATACTCACTGCGATATTCAACGTACGCGGTAGTCGCAAACGTGTGGTATATGGGTCCAATGATCTCGTTCATGCCCTGAACATAACCCTGGCCGGGGTTGAGCTTGGCGTACAGGAACAACATACGCTCCACCACCTCCCAGTGAGCTTCGCTACCTTCCTTGAGCGGGATGTAGCTTCCCGTGACGTCGACACGACGCCTCTCGTTGCTTAACTGAGAGAGATAGAGATAGTTATTTTTTTGATCTAACGTATAATTAATTAATACATAGGCAATTTCATAGTAGAATCACGGCCTGAGGGCCACTTGCGCGGATCTGGGTTAAAATATCATGCCTCCTTTTACATAAATGCGAAGAACGAGAGGGATCAGAAATTCGAGACTTTTTTAGGTCTACTGACTCGTGACATCATAACTCTGCACTGAAAATTATTATTCCATTATAGCTTATTAAATAACACCTCTATCTGATAGCGCTGCAGCGCTATAGCCAAGTCTTACGGCCCGTTCCAATAACCCATCTACCAATAACTATTTGTTAGAAACGTCAAATTTGTATCGCGATAACCGGCAAATGATTCAATGACGTTTTTAACACATAGTTATTGGTAGATAGGTTATTGAAACCAGCCATTAGTCTTTAAGCGGCCGTAACTATCTTTTCTCGAAGCATTTCGCGGCTTTTTCGTGCCCCCATATTTTCGTTTGTAATGAAGCTAGCGGTCTGAATTTTGAAATTGTCGGAAAACTGAAATTGTCGCTTAGAAGTCGTTAGCGGCACAAGCTAATGTTTTAAGATTCATTAAAATCGATTGCATAGTTTAACTTTAGGAGATACTAAGCGACAAAAAACGCGATTTTGGAAGATATGGAGGTAGGGCGAATAAGCATAATTAAAAGCATACTTCTAGCAGACTTAGAAATTTCAAATTTGCTGTCAGGATAGGTTATTAGCTACATATTAAGGGAACATATAGAAAAAGTAAAAGTTCTGAAAAAAAAAATAATATTTTAGAATTTATAATTTTACGAATTCACAGGAACAAAATGTATGAACACAAGTTTACTGATAACTTTGTAATCCTTATTTATATTTGAGGTTTTCAAAAATTGAGAAGTGGAAGGTTATTTTAGGTTCGAGTAGACGCTTTCGGACAAATGGGCTAACTTGACCGGATAAATAGGATGGCCTCACAGGAAACCGATGGGAAATAGCACTTGCGTTGTTTCGCTGCGTCAGTAACCCATACCGGAGGCCTAGAGTGGGTTTTAAATATCGGAAACGCACTAGTAACTCCTCTGGTGTTGCGGATGTCCATGAGCGGCGTTAATCATTTCAATTATGGAATAGATCTGGAAACGAGCAAACGGATCGCCTTATGGTAATAAGCATGGTGATCTGTTTGTACACTTAGACATTTGAAACACCAGAGGAGTTACAAGTACGTTCCGATCCTTAAAACCACCAACCACTGATGGTAAGAAAATACTACAATGTCTTACCATCAGGCGATCAGTCAAAATTATTACCTACCACCGCTCATGGACATCCTCGTCACCAGGGGACCTCGCGTTATAAATGCGTTCACGGTTTTTAAAACCCCAAACGCTCCATGCATCGTGTTTCGCCGCATGTGAATAGTATCGGTGGCCCAAGGGGCAGTTGGTGTTAAACACCGTTTCCAAATTATTAAAATCTAATTTGCTCCAATTTTGTGTCATTTTTTTTGCAGAAAAATAGTACTTGGTATTGCTGAGTGCCCTTTCTCCGAAGTGAGATTTGGTGTGATTCGGCTGGACCCGTCACCCCCTAACACTTCACGTAATTTATGGACGTCCCTCAACTTAATCTATGTATATATGTTAAAAGTTTTTATTTAATTTTATTTCAAGATACACAAGTACATAGAAGCAGCCTTGCAGGGTGGCCCTCTGGTCTTACTCTTACTCCCAATGTGTGCAATCGTTAATGAAATCATTGGCCTTTTAGCACACGAACGTTCTTTATCAATCTTTTAAAAATTTATAAAGATCGCACTTGTCACTTGTTTTAATTATAAATAGTTTTATAGTTGTATCTAACATATAACAGTTCCCAATTGATTGTAGGATATCTAGAAATCATTTGCAATTAACTCGTATCAGAAGGTCATAACAATTTATTACCTTAGCAACGCCAAGTCCTCTTCTCTCTAACGTTGAATAATTCAGTACGGATTGTTCCACGCGCTTATGTAGACGTTTCGCTCCACTGCTGTTCACTATCTATTAATTCATAAAAAACATACAGTTCAAACTAAGAACCTCCTTTATTTAAGTCAGTTAAGAATAACATTAATAATTAAATTGGGTTTGACACGATATTTTTATAAATTACTACTTTCCTCCCGCGGATCCGCCCGCGTAAATACAGTTCAGCTTTAACTGCTACCATAACAAATTTCATCAAAATCCGTTCAGTACCTACCTGTTTAGTTTTTCCATCCATCCATCCTCACAAATCTTCACATGTATATTATTTATCTATATAGATATACTCCCATACTAATAAAAATATTTATACAACGGATAACCAAAACAATGTTGCTTATCTTTGTCTGATACGTTGGAAAAGTCACTTGACAGACAAAGACAGCAACATTGTTTAATGTATCCGTTGTGTAAACATTTTTATTAGTAAGGGGGATAATATATATGTAACTGGTCGCCCCGTCACGGCTACCATACTGTGTAAAAACGGACTCTCGATAGACATAATGTTTTTTTTTTCGAAATGGTCTACGCTAACGGTCGTGTTAAGACCGCTGTAGCTACTTCGGATTATAACTAGCCTGGTGGCTAGTGACAGACATGAGCTCGAGGGCGGTATAGTATATACTCAGCGCGCGAATAAACTTCGATAGCGAAATTCAGGCGCCAGAGTATTTGGCCAGTTATTGGTAAAACCAGTTTGGTTATTACGATTTTGTCATCATTTTGAACCATTTTCAAGCGTGATTTATAGTATATTATGATAAAATAATACTTTTCCTTCACTTTAGTTTTATTTTAGTCTTACGTTTTTGGCCATCTTCTATTACATATTATATATATATTTATACTTATATATAATAAATTTGTAACTGGTCGCTGTCCGTACATGGAAGATAAATAAGAAAAAATATTACAGGGGGATTTACGAACGGTATATAACCCAAAAAAATGATTTTTAGAATTTTTGTGTTTGTCTGTACGTTTGTACGCGCTAATCTCAGAATCTACTGAACGGATTTTGATGAAATTTGGTATGGTAGTTGGTAATTTAGACTCTGGATTAACAAATAGGTTACTTTTTATGGCGAAAAAATGTACCCGTTCCCGCGATATTCGTTTTTGCGCGTACAAAGCCGTTGGCTTTGAATGCGGTTTTCACTAATACGTTTTGGTTTCCTCTACTAAACATTTTGTATTTGTTTAATTTCAATCGGTTCATAATGTATAAAAGGCTTGTCTTTCTAAAGAATATGACATATAAATTATAAAATGCTATAGAATAACTGATTAGCTGAACTGGCTGAAACTTCACGTTGGTATTACCTATAATAATTGATGTATATTAATACCAGGAGTAATAAGTGAGAAGTTCTTTTGTGGTCGTAGCGCTAACTCATGTTTAGAAACGCCGGTCATGGATACAACTAGGATGGGTGACCACAATCCCAAATATTTTTAAAGTCAAAGTCTATACGCCTAATATTTACTAACGTTTTCCTATTCAAGAGATTATCGAAATCATTAAAACACAACGAGAACAAATTATAAACGCGAAAGTTTTACGTATGGATGTATGAATGATCGTTACTCTTCACGTAATAACAGCTGAACGGATTTTAATGAAATTTGATATGGTAGTAGTTTTGTCTCTTGATTAACACATATGTTACATTTTATCGTAGGATAAAGTACATTTCTCCCAAGATTTCTTCTTTCACGTACGAAGTCGCGGCTAACATCCGAACTATACTGATATTATAAAGAGGTAAAGTTTGTTTCCCAGGACTATATGATCCGGAATCCGGAAGGCCTGATTTATGACGATAACAATTGAAGGTATTCAAAATAATTCCCCTTTTAAATTCGGCTAGAATTTAAACTATTTCTCTACTATCTTCATTATTTTGAAGTCGGTACCAGTCCAAACAATATCCTGATAAAACAATATTTTATAGAACTCACATTTAAGTTGGCTGGTACCGACTTCAAAATTATGAAGATTGAGTAGATAAATAGTTAAAATTCTAGCCGAATTTAAAAGGGGAATTATTTAGAAAATAAGATTTATTTCATAAATTAATGTGCATTTTTACTTAGGAAGTCGGTTTAATTTTTTCTTTATAAATAATAATTTATCACTTTTTAGTCACATTTATTATACCTATTTTAAATAGCAGATTTTAAGAAAGTTTAAAAGAAGGGTTCGAATGAAAATACGCGCCAAGTTTCCCTTACGTATTGTATATAATGATGATGATTACTGTAAGTTACATAATAGCATATGCTTGCAGTTCTTAAAACAAGCCGAAATATTAATATAAATATCGTAAATCTATGTATGTAATGTAATGTCTTATTTTTTCGAATGAATGTTTTATTATTATTATTATTATTATTATTAAATATCCAAACGTGTATCTTTAAAGACTGAGGAGGTCTGTTCAGTGTTTTTGGATCCAGGGTACACCCTTGGCACAAAATTTTACTTTTTGGTAGCATAATATGCTTTATTTACTTCACAAAAGTCAAATCCCTATAGATGTCCCTATAAATTTGGAGTTTCCTCGATTACTCATGGATACCATCATCAGGTCTCCACTTTGGTGACTAAAGTACCAATTTCGAATTATACCCTTTACAAAACCAAAAGAATTTTCCAAATGGGTCTACAAACGGCAGAGTAATATTCAAGGATATGTATCGATTTTAAATATTAAGAAAAGTACCTATTATTAGTGTGATGATGGTGGTGATGATGATACTGTAATTGACATAGTGGCATATGCTTGCAGCTCTTTAAACAACGCCGAAATCCTCAAACATGTATCTATTAGGACTCAAGAGTTCTGTTCAGTACTTTTTGACCCAGGGTATACATTGGTGCAAAATCTTACTTTTTGGTAGCATATGCTTGGGTGTCTTCAGAAAAAGTCGAAATCACTACATGTGTCCTTATAAATTTCGAGATGTTCGTTCGATTCCTCATGGATCCCACCATCAGGTCAGGAAACGGACCAAATTGGAATTATAACCTGTACAGCAAAAAAAAATTATTTTGAAAATTGGTCCACAGACGGCGGAGTAATCGTTGAACATACAAAAAAATTAATATATATATACAGCCGAACGTATAACCGCCTGCTTTTTTGGAAGCCGTTTGAAAAATCAAGCCGTCTGGGAGCTTTTATCGAAAACGCTGCCTAAACTAACCCGTTGGAGAAAACAATGTATAATGGGAGTGTTTCTCTTCTAAAGGTCTACAAAAAGACTCGCGACCGCACAATATAATATTATGTCTATCTTTTAAGGAGGTTACTATACAAATTCTAAGATAAAAAAAAAACACAAAATATAACACACATGGGCAGACAAAAATGTTAAAAATTGATTGTTTTATTGTTAATAGTGTCATATACTTTCATATGCATTAAGTGAAAATCAGTTAATTTGAAATTACAAGCAGACACTTCAATTTTATTTATGTATAGTAAGTATTTAAATTATAAATGGTTTACACAACAAAAACCATTATTACCAATTTAAAAAAAAAACTATACACTATTAACTAACTCAATTTACTTACTTATTAACTTAAATGTCACTAAACTCATAATGTGCTTATAATACATAATGAGGACAGGAGTTAATAATAATAAACATGCATACTTTACTTCTATAAGGTAACTAAATTAATGCATATTACAATTTAAACTGGTATTTTAGCATTTTTTCAATGGAAAATAAAACTAGAACCGTGTATCATACCACTGGACATGGGAACTCTGTAGCAGTCTGGAAAAACGCAATATCAGGACACAGCCGGCGCACATCTTTGTCTATTTGTAACAGAACTTCATTGTCCTTGAAGTAAGTGCCCCATGAACTGTCAGGACTGTTATTAAGGGGATGATCTGAAGGGCCACCGGGAGACACAATAATTTCATCTAGAAATAAAAACATGCAATGCACGAAATTTAAAAAAGTTAATTCTATTAGTACTACTACTCTACTCTTGGCAATAAATACTTAATAAATTTATTTGCGTACTATACATAGGTACTTATTGTAGTGCATAAATCAAACTGCCCCTAACACATAATAATATTATTATGTAACACAACCAAATTTTGCAAATTTAAAATAACTAGTGTTTGTGATTTTGTAGTGTATTTAAAAACTCACCAATAAACTGATTATAAAGGTGTCGCTTCTTAGTTAGAGTAGATTCCCATATATTTTTTTCTGGAGGGATGTAATTTAAAAGAATTTTCCAAACTAACGTACGCAATCCTTTATCTTCTGGTATACCTAAAATGTAAAGTATGGAATATAGCCTTTTGCCCACGGCCCCGCTCACGTAAATAAAGTATCCCACCGGAACACTATTCTTTTGCAGGATAAAAAGTAGCCTATGTTTTAGAACTAACTAAGCCAGAACTACTACCGTACCAAACTTCATCAAAATAATTTGAATTTTGTTATTAAGTTTGAATTTAGACCATGTGTTTTGTAAAACACATGGTCCAAATTCAAACAGAAAACCCAGAGTCAACAGATGTCACCAAGAATATACAATAGGTACACCAACCAACATACACAAAATATTACAATGGAATCATTGTTTTTCATGCACATAAACACATGGGCAACAATTTCATTACTGTTGATTCTGGGTCAATTTTGGACCATCATTAATAAAAATATAGGATTTAAAATATAAAATACAAAGCAAAAACCTCACTGCTCCAATATTTACGTCTAATTGGGCAAAAATAATGACCTCATGTTTAACAAAGACTATACCTATAGGTACATTCATACAAATAATGTATAAATATTATAACATACAGTATTAGTGTAAAGAGTAAATAAATTAATTAATACCATTAAAAGCTAGTTTTCGCAGTTCTTCCAAGTCAATAATGTCATTGTCAAGCAAATCTTCAAAAGCTTTTATCCTGAAACGGACAAAAATGTGAAATGCTTAGGGTCACCTAACATCGTGAGTTGACCCTAATATATCGATGATACGTGATGCGGTATTTTTAAAATACCTATTCAATTACTTGACATTTGAACTCGGAACAATGAAAGTGTATCTTCTTGCGTAAATAATAAAGTTCAATTTTGAATAGCTATCTTAAAAATACAGAACCACAATGCATATTGTTTCATTTCAATGTGAATTGATCCTAAGAGTGCATAAAATGCAATTCCTTGTTTCTCTTTAGGATATGATTCTACATTTTACTTAAGAAAATGGAATTGATTTTCTTCTAAAACAAAAAGAATTAGTGAAGATCTTTACAATATTAATTCATCATCATGTTTATTTATATAGTTAAATCCTTTAATTAATGAAGCACAGAAGAAGAGTATCATAACAATATACTATACCAAACAAGCAACCATGATTTCTGAGTCAATTAAAGTAGTCTTTAGGCAAAAATCATGTTGTTCCATGGGCACTTACTAGTAAGTGCCCATTTTTTTAGTAAGTGCAATAATAATCTGCTTGCACTTACTATTAATAACCTAACCAAGAGCAGGTTGGGATATGTCTAAGGAGGGTTCCGTAATTATCAACACATTGGTTTTTTTTTCAAATTACTTCAAAAGTTACTGATCAATTTCATTCAAAATAATTTTCCTAAGGAGATTTTAGCATAATCTATCGGCATGGAAATATAGTTTAGAAATTACCAACTTATAAACCACTTTGGAGGCCAATTACTCGAAAATGGTCGACTAATCTAATGTAAAAAGTCATATATGAAATCTTACTTTTATTTTAAAATAGCTATTCAACAATACCCCACACGATGGGGTAGAATGAAAAATAATATTACATCCCCACTTGACATGTATGGAGAGCCACGCCTAAAATATAAAATTATTATTATTTTATGATGTTAAAACCGAGATCTATAGACAGTCTATAACTATGCTAAATTTCATCCATTTATATTCATAGCTACAGAAGCTAGAAGCACAGACAGACAGAGCAAAACTATAAGGGTTCCTTATGTATTATGGAACCCTAAAAACGTGCACTTACTAGTAAGTGCAAGCAGATTATTATTTAAAAACAGATTTGCAAGCAATTCTTATGTATGTTAAATTGAGTTTCAAATGACTTATGAAAACAACACATAGGTAACAATAATAATATGATAATAATTGATTAGAAACATAAAAGTATATTAATATTCATTTTGTTAATGGAGATACTCTACAAGAAATTGTATTTGAAATATTTGTGTAGGTAAGTATTATGTATTAAGACTTTGCATAGCATACACAGGAAATGTAAAAAATATGCATAACATAGGTAGTGAAACAACTCTATACATAATAAAATATTTAAATAAATATCGCCAAAAGTATTTACAGACACGCCCACATTTTTGAACTTTTTCTTCATTTAAACTTTTGAAAGTTAACTTTCATTATTTACCTGAATTTATGTAGGCTCATTTTTATGACAATACTATATTATTTTACACACAAGTATTAATGTTGATATTCTAATAAACTATTGTTATAAAATCTAAACGTTATTGCCTATTTACCAATAGAAAATAAAATTTATTTTCCATAAAAAGATGAAAGTGTCTTTTTGTTCTATTTTGACTTTTAGTTATACTTCAAAATTGACTTAACATTACCATTTAAAATAAATCTACTTGCTGTATGTTGGCCAGCCTGAGTTTTGTGTGGCCATATAACACTATTAAAATTACAATGACTGGTGGCATTTTTAATGAAGTAATAAAATATGTGCGGTACATAATGAAACAATTTTGAAAAAATGATTCTTGCTAGCGATTTTGTCCACGTAATAATGTTGCTGGATGGATAGTCAGTAGTCATACGAGAATTAATTTATAGACGAAAGTCATACATTTATCCGGTAAAACATGAAGACTTTTAGCTATTTAAAAGATTAATCGTTATTTTATTATGATGTGCTGAGATTATATCAATATAATATTATGACTTAGATTTTAATAATTTTTTTAGCCCTGATAATGGGTAAAAGATTTTCAAAGTGTAACATTATTGTAAAAATTCATCATGGCGACCTATTGACACTTGACACTGACAGTAGTTTATGCCATTGCCTTTATAAAAAAAGACAGAATGCCAATATAAAGTTAAAAGAGTTACAAACTTGGCTTAATACCTTCGCGGCGGCACTTAAAATTAGGGTTTTTCAGCGGGTGCTTATACTACGTCTTACGAGACAAAGCGGCTGGTACAAGAGGTGCAGGTGGACCTTGTGCGATACTGCATAATGCATAATGTATACTGCATTATCTTGTAATTACTAACGGCCCGTTTCAATAACCTAATATCAATAATTATTTGTTAAAAACGACGTTTTTAACAAATAGTTATTGATAGATAGGTTATCGAATCCGGCCATAAATCTATACATATTATAATAAAACTGTAGAGGTCGAATGAAAAAACATTGTTAAAGTGGCCTCAAAAATCTCAAAAGATTGGGGCCATTTAACTGGAGACACTTTTTACCTGTATGACTGGATGATGACTTTGTCGAAACCGGTCGTGTAATATATTAAAATTAATGTAAAATACTTATTAAAGTGGAAATAGTGCAAGAAGTCCTGTGTGTTATTACTGTGACTTTTTACCTGAACAAGTCTCGTCTTATAAGTCTATAACTAAAAATCGAGTCAGGGGCACTGGGGCGACACTCTCTACAATAATTGTAAATTTCAAATAATAATAATCAAATAATTGTCAATTATTGACAGCTTGAGAACCGGTAAATATCTTCTTCTTCTTTTGGCATAGCCTTCCTTTTTTTTTTTTTTTTTTATTAATTTATTCATGACCATGGATACTCATAGCCTTCCCTGTAATAGGAGTTGCCAACGTCAGAGTGATGCAGCAGATGTTCAGTGAAAAGCTGATGGCGTACAGTGCAGGGAATGGCTGAATGTCAAATGTAAATGTCAAAATATGTCACCCATGTTGACGTAAGCCTAAGGTTGACGCCGAAATATCAATAAACGTCGCGTCAGATAAATCTATTATAGTTATTATGGCTCTGTATAACGCCAAGGATCTTGAGCGTCAAGTCCCATACTAATTTTGTAGGCGACATGGGCGTATCGCACCGACCGGAGAGTATTGAAAAAGGGTGGACTTAGCATGTTTCTAATCAATATTTAAATAAAAAATTCAATTTATAAAAAGACAGTTCTCGGCTAAATATAATGCAGATTAACATATATTTTTTTGGGATTTTTCAATACGACCATGACTGAGAAAAAAGGTTTCAAAGTACTCTAATTTTCAATTCTATCCAGCGCACAACCCCTTAAGAAAATAAATTGTCAATTATGTCTAATGAAACGACCAGCGGCCAGCCCCGTGAGCCATAGTCCAGGCTGGGGAAAGTTCCTCCCCGCCCGCCTGCAGCTTCTCCGAAGCTGTAGGACCGATTTAGATGAAATTTTGCATGGTGGTACTTTTCATCCCGGAAAATTAAAGAGTTCCAGTGTCATAGTAAAAAATTCATCTCCGAAACTGTTTCCTGCCCCATTTTAATGGAATTTTGCCTGGCGTTATCTTATATTTTCGGTCAAGATTCTAAATACTTTTATCCCGGAAAATTAAAGAGTTCCCGTGGGATAGTTAAAAAACTATAATAGTTTAAAATACAAAATAAATATATTTTTTTGTATTTGACATGCCTTATATTGCTGGTCAAACAATGTGTATTGTGTATTCTGTAATACTTGAAACAAGTATTGAGAGAATATTATATAATAATTTAAACGAGACGATCATGCATATACATACCTAATATACCTATCCCACCAAAAACATTTTCATGTAAAGTGTAGCCAAGACCGCCGTTTCGTTCCTACAAGAATAGTATAACAGAAAAACAGTCCGTAAATATTTTGACTAAGGTGTAGAGTTTGTGAAGTTAGGCCTGTAGAGTTAAGGCGTGTAGGGTTAGAAGTTTAGTTAGTAGATCTGATAGCTTTTTGATAGTGCGAGTCATATTTTATCGTCTTGGCATCACTTTACAATTTTTATAATATTGTTTATGTGCTAAAACTAGCTTACATATCAAATTTCAGCTTTCTAGGACATCCGGAAATACTTAATAATTTTGTTGATCATTAGTGAATCAGTGACGAAATCAGGGGTTTATAGATATCAATAAAATATCAATAAAGTATAAGACCTATGCAATCAAATCTTCACCTGTTTAATAAGTCTACGACTGGGAAAATATCCTGAAAATTTCATTTATCTGGTATAATCCAAACCCAACTTGGGTTCAAAAAATCGACGAAACGCTTCGAGAAAAGGTGGTATGGTAGTGCCTTTGAGCGTCGCTTAGCTCGTCTTGGTGTGGGTACTACCGTGCCCCCAGATATAATCTCGGCATCGGCTACAAGTTTTACCATGAAATTTAGTATGCAGGGAGTTTTGAGGGAGAAAAATCGATCTAGCTAGGACTTATTCCTTAGAAACTGCGCATTTTTAAGAAATATATATTTTTTTCTTTCGTCGTACAACAATATATAAATAACTTCGACTCTCTTTCGTCAGTCTGGTTGGCAGCAGGTTAAATACATATTAAGAAGAAGACAGGGATATTATGAATTTGAAATAATTTAATTTTTCGTAAGTAAAATTGCAAAATCCACGAGCAACATTATAACACTAGATACGGCCACCATACCTATATTCATAAATTGAGTTTTCGACGCGTAATAAAACTTCGTGAAAGATATCGTCGCGCACCCAAAGTTAAGGACAATGCCCAGCAACAGAAAAGCGGCTTGTGGTAGGTCTTGAGAGCTTACTTGAAGGCCAGATTCTAATAAAATACTTAACACTATGATAGCATACGATCCAAAAGCTCCCAGCATGAAAAATTGGCTGAAACAAGTTAAATTGCGTTCTTCCGTAACGTAGTAATATCCAATGACCATTAATATTAGGGTGAAACTCCTCAAAACCATTTGCACGATGTTGAAGCCCATTTTTACTTAAATCTTTTGTAAGTATTATATTTTAAGTTATTCAAATTTAAGAAATTGCGAATAGTGTTTTTTGGGCAAAGTTGTGATCACTTTGATTACAAGATACTTTTGACTAGTGTTTAGGTTTCAGTTTTTTTTCTTATGTAGATTAGACAAAGGTCACTTAACAGTTACGTACCTATATTTTATATTGATATTTTCTATTTGTAATACGTAAAATATACGTTCGGTTGTATATATATTTTTTTGTATGTTCAGCGATTACTCCGCCGTCTGTGGACCGATTTTAAAAATTCTTTTTAGTATATAATATTAATAGGCATGTTGCCTAGAAATTTTTCCGTCAATTCGATGTTAGACAACATGTTATTAAACTATCTGGAATTCACTTTCGTATATTTTAAAAAATAACGAAGATACAAACAATTTGAATTTACAATATGAAAGAGAACGATATATCGACCTGTGACGTCACGAGTTGCATCCGCCATACATTTTTTATCACAAAATGTATGACCGTTGCAACTTGTGATGTAACAAATCGTTTTGCGATAAAGAGATGGGCAACATTTTATAATTGCTTATAATAATTTCTAATCGCGTCAATCTAAATACCTATTTATTTTAGATTTATGTATCTATAATCAACAATTTTAAAATTTAATTTATAAAAATGTGCTATTCCACACTATGCAACATCCCTATTTTAGATAAGATAAAATATATTTATTTTCAAACGTCTCTGCCTCAAAATAAAGAGGAAATATAATATTTTTTTCTCTGTGTCTCTGCCACGGTCTGTTTACGGTACAGGCTATCAAATAATCTAACTACTTTTTTTTCGGCACCTAAAACTGCCATGGGGCAGGCAAATAGCTACGTAAATAGTCGAACGAAACCGACAGTTCACGAAGCACTACATTTCCATCTTCTTATCCGGGAGCACGGTAGTGCTCCCACCATGACGAGCCAAGCGAAGCGCAAGGGTAGTGACTTACGGACTCCTTAACGATTCAATTTTTGAACCCTCACAACTTGGGTCTGGATTCCCAGCAAGTTATTAAATATATTATAAAGTTTTGATTGCATACTTATACATTAGATTTACTGATAATTATCAATGAGATGGTACTTCCAAATATCCTAGAAAGCTGAAATTTGGTATGTAAGCTAAGATTAGCACATATACAACATAAAAATTGTAAATCTTGACACTTTTAACCTTTTAAACGGTGAGAAATATTGGAAAAGGTGTATGTGTAGTTATTTATTTATTTCAGTTCATAGTTAAGACCGAAAACGTGTGTCAGGACAGCTAGTAAATAATAAAAATATTGTCAATAAGAACATTTTACAAAAAAAAAATTGAAATAAACCCACGACGCGACGGTTAACACGTTATTATAAAATAATTTAACGACGATAAAATAAAATAATTTATACCCGACTTGAATAATATTTATGTGACAGATCCTACTACTATTATAAATGTGAAAGTTTGTGAGGATGGATGGATGGATGTATGGATGGTAGTATGGATGGATGGATAGATGTTTGTTACTCTTTCACGCAAAGGCTTAGGCTCTGGATTAAAACATAGGCTACTTAAAACTAGCTCCCAAATGGATGAACCGATTTTGATCTCCTTTTTTTGTTTGAAAATTGAAATGTTCGAGCGTGGACATAGCTATATTCATTATCATCACCTCGCTCACTCACTACTTGACAATTAGGCGGTTGCTGATTATAAATAGAGCTTATCTTTCGCGGAGTCGGTCATATAAACAATAGAGTTTATTTGACCGACTCTGCGAGAGTATCTCAACTCAACTCAAAAAGGTTTTTACGTTTATTAATATTATTTCGTTACATAAATATTATGAGTTATTTTGGTGGGTTTTGATTTATTTTATTCATTCACAATGGCGTTTTAACCGTCGTCGTGAATATTTTCAAAACTTTAAATATTTATTTGGAACTTTTTAAATAGAACTTGGTGCACACACGTATTTTACATGAAAATGTTCTTGGCATCATTTTACATGAAAATGTTTTTACAGGATCATAGACGTATATATTATATTATATTTGAAATTGTTATAGAACTGATTTAGACACTGACATTGTAATTCGGCTATTTCCGTACACATTAGGAAAACTTTGTCGAAAACGCTATATTTTGTTCCTATAACTAAGTATAACTATAGATAAGTATAACTCAGATTAATAACTATAATATCATATCATATCATTATTCCGTGGAATTACTCCTCTTTGAAAAAAAAATATTGACATAATTTATTTTGTCTATCGCATTGACAGAAGTTTTAGTAATGATTTTACAGAAAATAATTTTAAGCTTTTTTATTTTTAGATTTTGTAACTGTGTTAACTATAATACAAGCAATATTTTCGATTATTGTTACCACCCAGACTGTTCGTTACACCATCAACATACATTGTGTATCGCCAAGGATAGACAAAGCAGCAGACTTTTTGCTGCAGGTTTGACGCCTTGGATGAGGCATCAATTTTTGCTGCTCCATAATAAACATAGAGATAACATAGCGATGGGGCTAGAAGCCGGGCAGCCCCAGGCGACCAATATGCGAAAGATGTACTGGGACTACGAGCTCGAAAACATGGCAGAGATTTGGGCCCGTCAATGTCAGAAACGGCACGACGAATGCAGGAACACGATTCGATTCAACGTGCTGCAGAACATGGACGTGCGGCCAGTCGTGTCCGGAGTTACGGAGGCACAGCTTCTTGCTGATGCTGTGGGTTCCTGGTTCTCGGGTTCTAGGTCTTTGCCTTCGGAGTGCGTTCGGTCGTTTAGGCTGAGCAAGTGCGGGGCGCCGCGAGGATGCAACTATCATTGGTACTCGGCAGCCACGTGGGCATCGACTTGGCGAATCGGCTGCTCGCAGGCTCTTTGTACTATGAACAAAGATTCGTGTGTAAACTACCCTAAAGTTCGTAGAAGCGGTTCCCCATTAAGTAATACGACCAGAACAAAGTCTTACGCACAATCTCTGCGGAGAACTAAATGTTACACAACAGCCAAGTCATCAATGTTAGATGAATTTGGTACAGCTGTAACCGGTAGGAATAGGAAGTCTTTGCTGTATAGAGGCACAATGGATGGTGCCGAAAATAATGACAACCGCGAGGAAGCAAAGATAGTAGCGTATACATTCTGTAATTATGGACCAGCCGGCAATGTGGATGGGTTCCCGATCTATGAAGTCGGCACCACATGCAGTAACTGCCCCCAAGGAACACAATGTACAGACAAGACACATCGTGGATTGTGTTCCGTTTTAGGTGATCCCGATACCAAAGTATAAACAGGAAAAAATAAAAAAATATATATATTTCAGACAAAAATGTCCATTATTCTTATTAAGTACCTACTAGTACCTAGTAAACTACTACTTAGTAACTGTTTTTAATATAAACACCGCAATTACTAACTATATAACGTGGACTTGTTAATCTAGGACCTACTACACATAAGGGTACAACTGCAAAAAGCGCGTAATTTTGTGTTCTCTCCAAAACTCGCTAGGAAGTTTCAGTAATAAATATTTAATTTAATTCCAATCTGTTGCTTAAATTTATAAATGTTAACTTCACACACCTAACACCTTGCATGTTAAGAATATTTTGCGCGCCATTGTGACGGCAGAATGTTGGATCCTAGCTATTATAATATTTTTAAGACCTTATATTTACCATATTCTTGAAATAAAGGATTGATTGATTGATTGAAAAAAAAAGTAAAGCTTAGAGCAATAAACCAACAGCAAAGTGTCTACCACAATTCTGAATCGACTGACTTGACTTGAGGCACTGACCACGAGGACTTGGACTTTGACAAAACTTTGGAGTTTGAACTTGACGAAAATCGATTTTGTTAAAATTAAAAAAATATCTTGTTCCACCTTTTTAACTTGACACTGACAATGTTTTATTGCTAGTATTACGTAGTATAGTTACATTCTCTTTGATTGCTAGAATTTATTGTTACCGCCATCATTAAAAAAACATTTTATTTTGACAGACAAAATATCATGACATGACTGTATTTTCTGAAAAAAAATTAATTTATTTGGGAGAAAATAAAATATAAACACAATGTTGTCTGCGGCAAAAGTGCGGATTCATGGGATGCAAGATGATAATTGGGTGATCAAGGATAAAATCAACCAATATAGGGGACTCATCAAATTGTATGGTAAGCCGAAATGTATAGTATTGTAGATACCCTGTTGGTAGAACTCAGAGTCACAAAATAAAAGGGCCACTCAGTAGGGTGAGATAAATTTACACATTTCCAATGTGCTGAATCGCCAAATAACACTTTGTGAAGACTTGTGCGGTGCCACAACAATCATCGCCCCCCCTGAAGCCCGCGCAGAAAAATGTGCGAATCGGCTCCACACTTCGGGTTCGCGGACTTTTCGCGCGCAAAGTGTGCAACGGGCATTGATTTCAAAATTAAATATGGGCTATGGCATCTTGATTTCACCATACTTTAAATGTCATAATGGCCACAAACAACTGCAAAAGCCATTTAAGTGGGGACAGTTTTCACCTCGACATGCCTCGTCTATTATATACCTATACGTCTATGGGAGCGCTCTTCACTCTGTTAGTTTTGCGCGTCGAAGTACATCCCACTCTTATTTAATTAATATGAATAAAAATGAATGGTAAAAAGTTAGCGTTCTTACCTACAGTTTCTAATTCTAGAAAGGGATCGAAAGATCCATGAAGGCGACTTAGTGAAGCAGAAGAAGAGGTATTTTCGGGATATTCGACAGCTGCGGAAGGACATCACTGACAAACGTGGCGAGTTAGCCGTCGCCGTATATGGCGACAAACAGTTTCTACGAAATGCCTTCCAGGAGCATAGGAGACTACAACTCACCTACATGAATAGTCAGGCTGATGTAAGGCCCATGGATTTGTTCTTCAGTGCGTTCTACGTCATAGTATATGACGTCATTATTTTTATTATGATGAGCACACTCACTGTTAAGTGTACCTGACTCTAGAGTCAATCAAACTAAAAACTTTGGCCTTTGCGTAAATGCAAACAAATAAGTAAGTGGGAACTAGGAAGTAAAGGGTAACAACGTTTTTGCTCGCCTTTATATTATGTAGGTACTAGATGATGGTCGCAACTTCGTATGCGCAAAAACAAATCCCGCAAGAACCCTACAGTTTGCCGTGATAAAAAGTAGCGTATGTGTTAATCCAGAGCCTAAGCTACTACCATACCAAATATCATCAAAATCATTAAGTAGTTTTTACGTGAAAGAGCAAGCATCCATCCATACTACCCACGGAGCAAATGATACATCCTCACAAAGTTTTACATTAATAATTTACATTAAAAATGTTGGCCGCGATTTTGTACGCGCAAAAAGAAGTCCCGCGAGAATCGTAAATTTTGCTGCTATGAAAAGTAGCCTATGTGATATTCCAGAGTCTAAACTACTACCATAGCAAATTTCATCAAAACCCGTTTAATATAGTTATTGCGTGAGGAGTAACATACACCCATACATACAAATTTTGCATTTATAATATTACTAGAATACGGGAATACTACACTTATCGGGATGAAAAGTAGCCTATGTGTTAATCTAGAGCTTAAACTACTACTATACCCCAAATTTCATCAAAATCCGTTCAGTAGTTTCCCATACATTCATACATCCATCCATCTTTTCATCCATCATCCAAAACTTTCCCGTTTATAGTAGTACAAGCTGTTACCCGCGGTTTCGCCCGCGTAAATACAGTATCCCTAAGGGATATTGTACTTTTTCGGGATAAAAGTAGCCTATGTTTTAACCCAGAGCCTAAACTACTACCATACCAAATTTCATCAAACTCCATTCAGTAGTTTTTGCGTGAAAGAGTAACAACCATCCATCCATCCTCACAAACTTTCACATTTATAATATTAGTAGGAAGCAGGAATGTAGTAAAATATTATTTATATAATAATAATATTATAGTACGAATAAAAAGTAGGATTTACAAATTAAGTATCATTTTATACCAACACAAAATATAATCTTTCTTTATTTAAGTAATATAGGTATATCGTATAATATCCGGTATACCGGAAAATGCGGATGCAGGTTTTATTCGATATTTCATTTTTATATCCACTAACGTTCGCAAATTGGTTGCATGTTGGAAGCATTTTCATGACGTAATTACAAAACTCGACAAAACTAATTTCAATCTAGTCCATCCATCCGCTTACATAATATCAATATCTAGGGGCACGGTAGTGCCCTCGGCAAGACCAGCCAAACGAAGCGCAAAGGCGCTGCACAACCAACTTTTTGAACTCTGATTAGGTTCGAATTGAGATTTGATTAAACGAATTTTTCGGAATTTGTTATTAAACATACCCCTGATATGATTTCGTCACTGACTCACTGGTAATCAACAAAGCTTAAGGGGTACTTTTGAATTCTACAAAGATAGAGGTTATTATTTAAACTAGTAGCCTATATTTTACACAAAAACGTGAAAATGGTAAAACTTTAAGCTTATACCCACCAACCACTTGAACTAGGTAATGGATGTTTGTATGAGACTTCCGCAAAATTTTGCCGGTCTGAAAATTTATATAGGGATCCTTCTGATAGACAACTAGATGTTCAACCTCGTGCGCGCTAACAGAAAAGATGCGGTAACCGTACATTTGCTGCGATAAAAAGTAGCCTATGTCCTTCCCCGTGGTTTAATCTATATCTATGTAAAATTTCATCAAAATCCGTCCAGTAGTTTAGGAGACAATTCAATGTATTCAAATAAAACAAATATGGATACAAACAAACCTTTCCTCTTTATAATATTAGTAGTATCAGGGTAACCGAACTTTGGAGCTCTAGTAGATTAAAAAAAAAAACACAAAAATATTAAAAGAATTCACCACATTACGAGTTTCCGATCAACGCAAAAATACATACCAAACTACCAAAATAATGACATATTGAAATCGAAATTATTGATATATTGTATCGCAACGAAATATAAAACATGTATAACTTTAAAATGCGCAGTTTCCCAGGGTTAAGTCCTTGCTAGATCGATTTTTCTCAACCAAAAGTACTACTACTACATAATAAATTTCATGGTAATACGCAAGTACGGATGCAAAGCCGTTTTCGAAATTCCGATTATATATTATATACAAGATTGTCTCGTTTAAAGTATAAGATAGAAGAATAGATAAAAAATATTCTAATAAGCAATTTACTAAAAGTATTTCGATTGTTGTACAAAGCTTCGAAGCCATTACATGTGTTCCATATAAACTTCACGAGTTGAAAAAATTATAACAGGGATTCATCCTTCCTGCGGCATTCTTTTGACTTTACTTAAAATAATAATACTAATTTTATTTTTGCCACGATAAATACTATATTTTTTGTTTTCCGTGCCGAACAATAACCGATGAAAGAAAGATTCGTTGCTTATGTGAAAGGTAGAGATTGGTAGAGCCAATAATGCACTGCATTGTCTCATCGCATACAGGCCCGGCGTAATATATTTTCGATCTTATTGCTATGTTAATAAGGACCATAAGTGATACACCTGGTTTTGTCGGCGAGCGTATCTAGCAAGTACCGAAATGATAGATGATTGCGCACTGTTTATTATCTCCCCAGAAAATAAATTTTGGCCTGGCTTTTTTGTTACAAACGGCCAACGTAATATACTATAAACACACCGGCATATTTAGCGGAACACAAAAAAAAGGTCCATAATTAAAAAAATATGGTTTTATTTTAAAATCTACTTACTACACTTCTTTTTTTATTTAAAGTTTCATTTGTTTTATTTAAAATGAGATCACATTAAGAACAGATTTTGCGAGTAAAGGCTATTTGTGAAAAATTGTACATTTTTGAACTTTTCATTTAACCGGGAAAAGTGAAAATTAATACTAAAATAACAATTAATTAAATTAGAAAAATGGTGATTAATATCGCGTATTTCCTCCACGTGCTCTTATTACAGTTTCTACCCGTCTAGGCATACTGAGAATGATGTTATCGATGGTCTCCTCGGATAGTCTCCGCCATTCCTCAACTACGGCGATTCGCAGTTCACCCACGTTGGCAGGAGCTGGAATTCTGGACTTAACTTTTCTTTTCAGCAAGTCCCAAACGTGCTCTATTTGGTTCATATCCGGTGATCTCACCGGTCACTCCATAACAGTGATAAACATATCATTAAGATAAGCTTGAGTTACCCGAGCGGTATGAGGCCGAGCATTATCCTGCATAAAAACAAAATCGTCACCGATATAGGGGCAAACGGTACGACATTTTCTTCTAAAACTTCTCTGATATAGCGGTCTGCAGTCAGACTCCCTCTGTTAATCACTACCAAGTCTGTGCGAGCTCCCAAACAAATGCCCGCCCAAACCATTATTGATCCACCACCGTATGCAACTGTAGTTTCAAAATTTGTCTGAATGTATCGTTCTCCTTTGCGTCTGTATATTCTTTGCCTGCCGTCAATTTGATTTAAGAGAATTCTGCACTCATCACTAAACAATACCTTACGCCATTGGTCCGCGTTCCAAAGTCGATGTTCCTGAGCAAAAGTTAACCTGTTTCTACGATGATTTACCTCGAGCCTTGGAGCCTTGGCGGGCACAAATGAACCCAAACCTGCTTCTTCGAACCTTCTTCGTACCGTACGCTCACTTATGGTTACACCCCGCACTGCTTCTAATTCATGTCGGGCTTGGACGGCCGTCAAACGGGGGTTCCTACGTACACGAAGCCGAATGAAACGATCATCCCTACTCGAAGTGCGTCTTTTTTGCCTTGTCCTGCTCTTCTCCCATAAGTACCGGTCTCCCTGAACCGTTGGATACTGCGATGGAACGTTGAAACTGGTCGACGAAGATCTCTGGATATCACTCTGTAGGTTTGACCATTTCTTCGCATTTCGAGTGCCCTGGCAATCTCCGTTGGGGCTAAGTCAGGGCATAATTCAGTCCTCAACTCCAAAAAGATACGCGTTTAAAAAAAACTAATAAAAAACAGTATTTCAATGAAATTTTAAATCAAACTCAGAAGGAAGAAATACTCGAAGTTCGCTCCAGATAAGGTGTATTTGAATAAAATTAAAACAATTGCATAAAATGTGATGTTCAGTTGTTTTCTTAATTTGAAAATATTTATTTTTAAATTAAATGACGTATAAACCAGCCAGCAACTTTATATGATACTGATATCAAACCTTTATTTTATGTTCCGCTAAATATGCCGGTGTGTGTATCATATTAAATTAAAATTTTATCAGCAGGCTTAGCATGCGCACCCTTGTAACACCAAAGAATCGACAAAATGACAGATTGAAGAAACATTAATACCATTCGGAGCAAAATAGTTCTTATTGTAAGGTAGCAAGGTCGATGCATTGTCGTTTTGAGAAACAACACTTCTTTTCTTCCCGAGCATGAGATCACAAAATGGCCTCTTTTGACAGCTAAAGTAGAAACGTTTTCTTATTTCAATGTCAAATAGTCTTACAATAATGTCAACTACTCCACATCATGGCGGTCCAGGACAAATAGTTTCTTTACGTGCAGTCATTTACTTGAAAATTTGATCGTTTTTGACAGAAGATTTCCCGGCAGCCATTTTAAAAATATGGATATTTAGAAATGTTGACTTCTTTTGACGACCTTGTTACCTAGGATTAAGAACTGTTTTGCAACGAACTGTATTGGATAGAATATTTCTTCTTTAAAATTATTTCTTCGGATCTCCATGCTAAGCCCGCTGATGTATAAAAATTTGTGTTTGTTAGAGTTCAGAGAACTCCTCCAAAACGGCTTGAACGATTTTAATGGAATTTTGCAGGTGTATTCCGGTAGGTACGAGATTAGGTTGTAAGCAATTTTTATACCCCTAAGTGATAAGGATGGACTACCCCCATTTTATATTTTTTTTGCATTTTTCATTGTTTTATGATTTGCGTTAAAAAAAACTTAATTATCACCCCTCTTACACCAACCCCCATTGTTTAATAGCGATATTAGTACTGTAATAATCTTCAACCCTCATTGGTCGATAACTCTTTCGCACATCACCTGTAGTACACCTACACCTAGGTGTAGGTACTCGGTGTAGGTACTCGGTGTAGGTAGTCGGTGTAGGTGTTGGTAGTAGAATCTTTTATAGGTGTATGTAGGTATGTACTTAGTTATTTATTCCAGTTCATATTCAAAACAGAACAACGTCTGTTGGGTACAGATAGTTTTACTATGGAACATTTTACTTTACTTTTTTTTAAATACTTTCATTGAGCAAGGCACTTCGTTATCGAAATGAAATTCCATTTCGTCTCATATCTGTAAAATCGATTTTAGGTAATAGTAGGTAATTATTTAGGGAGTCTTATATCAATATTTGATAATTCTGTCTGCTAATGCCCAGGATATAAAGTACAATTTCCGTTATATTCACAAGTAATAACAGAAATATTATCCGTCTACGAAGCTTTCATCAAACAATTGCATTGTCTGTTTTCGTTGTTTTCAGGGTTCCGTACCTAAAGAGTATCTCATGAACCGTAGTAGCCTAGTCATTTGGTAGTTCCACCTGGAAAGTTTTGTGGAAGTTTTGAAAATTGTAAATTTTGTATATTTTTAACCGACTTCCAAAAAAGGAGGCGGTTGTATATATATTGTTTGTTCAACGATCACTCCGCAGTCTGTGGACCGATTTTCAAAAATCTTTTGTTTTGCTTTATACGGTAGGTATAGGAGATATCAGGTGACCTGATGATGCGATCCATATTGAATCGAAGTAACTCCTCGTTTATATGGACACATACAGTGATTTCGACTTTTTCTGAAGATACTCAAGCATATGCTACCAAAAATTAAGATTTTGCACCAAGGTATACCCTGGATCAAAAAGTACTGAACAGAACTCTTGAGTCCTTAACGATACATATTTGGGAATTTAAGCGTTGTTTAAAAAACTGCATGAATATACCACTATGTAAATTACAGTAATCATCATCATCACCACCATCATCATACCATACATCATCACATTACGATGATAATAGGTACTTTTCATAGTCTTTTACATCAATATATATCCTTGAATATTACTCTGCCGTTTGTGGACCCATTTTGAAAATTCTTTTGGTGTTGTAAAGGGTATAATGCAAAATTGGTCCTTTTTTTTGGTCCACCAAAGTGGAGACCTGATGATGGTATCCCTGAGGAATCGAGGAAACTCAAAATTTCGACCTATGCATAGAACAAAGTCCATTCTGCTAAATCCTTACTTTACAGGAGAGCGAAAAGAAGGTTGACTTGGTCAATTCTTGATCTAACTTTTTTCTTGATTGACCTAGCCAGATGAATATTTAAATAATCTTGTAAATAGGCTTAAAGTAATATTTAGTTACTAATAAAATATATTTTAGATTAACATACATTATTATAATAGGTATGTGTAGGTTGTATGTAACCATATACAGCGGAAAACTATCGTCATATGTCGAAATGTAACTGTACTCTTGGGAAAAGTTTCAGTCCTATATATAAATGTAACTTTGTTTTACTTTAATTAATTTAATTTATCGGTTTCTTGATTTTTATTTTATTTAAAAGATATAATATTTGTTTCGAGCGTGTACTTTTCATGTTACTTATCTTTTAAACTAATATTTTATTTAAACTTTGTCCAACATCTATCGTAATAAGAATATTCGCGCCCGTGAGTCGTTCCAGAGGACATAAACACGAGTGAACATCGAACCCCCCGCGCGGCGAGCGTTCACGCCGATTCCGATGCACATTTATTTTATTTTTGACGTGATAACGTCTTATAATTCGATGGAGCCGGCTGCACGCACAAAAAAACATGACTCATGCGGCGTTACCTCGCTCTGAGGTGTTCCATTTAAGGCTTGAAGTGCAAGCGAGAGCGCGGAATCTGTCTCTCTCCTACTTGAGTGAGCGATCTATCAGTATTTTCTTATGACGTTGTCACGTTCAACTATCGTCAATAAACTGACTTTATTTTTTTAACATTCGGAAAACTCACGGCTTCATACAAGAGCAATTAGAATTACTTAAATAACAGGGCCAATTAAAAGTTTTTACAGATAAATAGAAGAACTAAAAAACAAAGATGAAATCGGTGGTTAACTTAAAAGTAGAAGTGGAAGGTGTACAAACGCAAACAACGCGTAGTATTATTTATACATCAATCATGATGTAAAGAAATTTGTAGCAAGACAATTTTTCATTTTAGAAACGCTGGTATTAATAAATAACTCCAGATCACACGAAATTTCATTGAAATTTCTGCTGGCACGTATGAGAAAACAATTATGCCTATATGTAATGCTAACACAGGGGATGTGTAGCAACTTGGGCCTACGGATTAGTACGGAGCGTGTTACCAGACCTATCTCGCCGAGTAGTTCAGGGCAGTTGACTGTGTCGTTCGCTATTTTAAAGATATATTATAAGTCAATGAGACATATTAACATAAAGCTTTGTTTTTTGGAGGCAAAATGAATATTATGTACCTTTGTTCAATTCCTAGTTTTGAAAGTACGTACAATTAATTAAAACGGACTTTACTAGTATATTACAGGATTCAATTTAGTAATAAATATACAAAAAAATCAATTTGGCTTAATTGTCACATGTAACTTTGTTCTTTGAATAGGTAGATTTATAGGGACATCTGTAGGGATTTGACTTTTGTGAAGTAAATCAAGCATTTGGTACCAAAGAGTACAGAAATAGTTAAAATTCTAGCCAAATTTAAAAGGGGAATTATTTAGAAAATAAGATTTATTTCATACTTTTTGGTGCATTTTTATTTTGGAAGTCGGTTTAATGATGTGCTCTTTTCGAATTTCAACTTTGCCTCCTCGTATATCATAAGTTTACTTACCTGCATCATAATATACAAAAACATTCATTTTTGTACACTTATGAGCGTTTATGAAAATTTCGGAGATATTTACAAATATGCTGCGTACACTTTCACACTTTTACCTAATCGTGACGTCACAGTTAGATACGACATTTGTATAGAGCGTTTTCACATTATAATGTGATGTATTTACTATTTCTGTTGCCGATAACAACAAATACAAAAAAAAAGAAGGAAAAATATATTTAAGTTGACAAAGTGATTTTTTGCCTATTGGTAAGTACGGAATTCTCCGTGCGCGGCACGGCACTACTTGCACCTGACCCGTTTTTTTATGATCCTGAAGCGTTCCCGGTTCAGTTATTAAATTTAGTTTCACTTTGTATGCTTTTCTTCAAGGGATTTCCTGTTAAAAATATCTCGCAAAAAGTATAAAGAAATTTAGTTATGAGGTTATTGACACCTGGCGTTGAGATTCGTTATGATGCCGCGGGTGATATAGGCTATATTATCTATATTTTTTATTTTTTTCAAAATTTTGTATTTCGAAAATGGAACCTCTGATTCTAACGTCTAAACAAATAATATAATATTTATGGACGCTTCCACATGCCGTCAATCTGGTCCTGAACTAAGTATCCGAAGAACTTGTATCACAGGTACCTACCAGACAACGGAGATATATTTAATACTTTTAACGGATACACATATTTAAGATTTTTATTATACTAAACATATATTTAATACACATCCAAGACCCAGGAACACAGAACAACTTTTTGTCCCTTCAGCGGGATTCGAACCCGGCTAAAGCGCCGACGAGCTAACCACTGAGCCACAGCTGTTGTCTACTTTATAAGGTTCGGAACAGTCGATGTCAAATCGCAGCCGTCTGTATAAATTATGTTGGGGTATGCATGTGTATGACGAAAATACGCATTTTCTTTTGACCCCTTTTTTACGTAGTCGGGTTATAGTTTTTTAACTTATTTTTTTTACAAAACCTTTATCACATCATACGGAGGGTAGGTATTAATGAAAAAGAATGCATTTGAAAAATTATACTTGTAAAGACAAGAGGTATATAGGTTAATAACCTTCCATTATTGAACCTTTATAGGAGTTTAACAGCCTCCGCGGTATAGTTTTTAGAGCTTGGCTTTCGACTCGGAGGTCATGGGTTCGATTCCCGCATTGGAACAACAAAAAATTTTGTTTCCAAGTTTGGTTAGGACAATGCAGGCTGATCACCTGATTGTCTGACAAGAAAGATGATCCATGCGTCGGATGGGCATGTAAAAAGTGGGACCTGCGCCTGATCTATCGCCAGTCGTGTCGGTTATCCGTCCCACTGGGTTACGAGAGTAAAGGAGGAGAAAGTGCTCTTGTGTACTGCGCACACACTTGTAGCTGACCTAGTTTCAATGAAACCGGCCACCGTCACCGAAATCGGTGTGGGAAGCTATTATTATTATTAGCTATTATTACAGGAGTCACGAAAAGCTGACCAACTAGTTTAAAAGGAAGGGTGTTCACATTTTAAAAATTTGACCTAATGTTTCAGAAAGCGCTGGAGAGCATTCATCAAGAAAACTTTAATAAACGTAAACAATTGGATATAATTCGATATTTGAAAAAGAAGAAAATGGAAAAGTTTCAACTGAGTCAGGTATGTTATGGAAAATATTCGTTGAAACGTACAGCTAGTTGCATGCGAAGAATTTACATTCACATCTGCAGTCGGCAGTTAGTAAATGCAGTTCTAGGAAATTCTAAATTAAGTAATATTGGTTCACACCGCCTAGCAGAGTCGTTTGTACTCCGGGTGGTATTAGGTAAGTAGATTGCTAGGTAGAATGTACGAGTTTTATGAAATGAACCAGGAAACGAGCAGACGGATCGCCTGATGATAAGCGATACCACCGCCCATGGACACTCGCAACACCAGAGGAGTTACATAGGCGACTTGCGTGTAACTATTTAGTATTCTGTACTTGCGTTCCCCAGTCCTTAAAATACCCAACCCCCTTGGTACCTTTTCAGGCCTAATTAGGCCTGGGCCAACATACTTAATTAAAATAAATCAGAAATTCTTAGTAAATTAAATTGTAAGTCCCATATTATATTTGATGAAATAATACATGTGGTGAATTTTTTTAGTTTTATTTTTTTTAAATTTAGAATACGTATATAAACGTTTTTTTAGAGTTCCGTACTCAAAGGGTAAAACGAGATCCTATTACTAAGACTTCGCGGTCCATCCGGCTCTCCGTCAGTCCCGTCTGTCTGTCTGTCTCCAGGTTGTATGTCATAAACCGTGATAGCTAGACAGTGGACAATTGAGTATTTCACAGATGATCTATTTTATGTTGCCGCTATAACAATAAATACTAAAAACAGAATAAAAAAATATTAAATTGGTGCTCCCATACCTACAGCAAATGATGTGAATAACGGCTACAGGTAGACGCTTGACGTATTCACAATATTGAGTTGTAACTTAAAGAGAATGTCTGATAGCGCTGCCGCGCTATCGCCAAGTATTAAGCGGCCGTAACCATCTTTTCTCGAAGCATTTCGCGGCTTTTTCGTGCCCCCATATTTTCGTTTGTAACAAATCCAGCGCTCTGAATTTTTGTCGCAGAGAAGTCGTGAGATTAATTCATTCGAGAACGCACTTGTGGTTCCTCTGGTGTTGCGGGTGTCCACGGCCAGTAATGATATTATTTATATAATAGATCTAGAAACAAGAAAATGGACCGCCTGATAGTAAGCATTTACTCCCGCATTAAAACATTCGCAATACCAGAGAAATTATAAGTGCGTTCACGGTCTTCAAAACCCCAAATTCCTTGGTCTTCGGGTAACATACAAAAAGCATTTCGATGTTATCACTATGCCAATAAGGATTCAATAGTGGCACAATGCACGCAATGCAAGCACAACGTACGGATACTTTAATTTCGATGATTGTTGACCATTTTGAAAACTTTTCATAGGTATGGTTAAGTTTTCTAATTTAAAAATCGTCAACACAATTGATCACAAATAATAGACTCACTGCAGGTAAAAAGATGTTAGCACTATAGCTTTAAGCTACTAATAACCATAATATTTATATATTGATTTATTAAAGTGCTCTTTGCCAAGTCACTATTTAATAATATAATAAATTATAAGAATAAAATTTTCCACATACGGTTACAATTTTTTTATGAGTAACTAATTAAATGGACTATCTTGAATTTCACTTGGTCTCTACTACAACTCATAACTTTTTGCAAAGGTAATACTTGGCTTTTTTATTTAGGTAATGTTTTTGTGGGATTATATTATATTCTCTTTGAAAGTAAATACTCATAATATAATAAATAAAATTCAAGCAGTTCCTTTGTATGTAAGTATATTTTTACCCGACTATGGCGAAACCACAAGGAAGGGTAATGATTTTTACAGCCTATGTATGTATATTATATGTATGTATGTTCCACCGTAGCGCCCAAACTAATTACCCGATCTAAACGAATGAGGTGTTAATACATAGATTCGTAATAATAGCCCGGGTAACATAGACAATATAGGCTATATAATTTACGTTGTCGGGCAAAAGTTTTTATAAAAAATTCTAGTTACTATGTGCCTAAACCAACTACAAACTAATCTGAGACACGGGGTCGGTCGAATTAAATTTTAGAAGACAAAAACTGTTTCATTTCCTTAACTATACTAGTTGGTAATAGCATATGCTGTCGTGGAGTTTTTGTGGATATAAGTATGTTATTTATTGTTGTAGAACATTATTTTATTTATCAGTTATAATTTACGCAGCGTATGCGCTGAAATATATTATTATGTCTTTTTTTTACACCTTGGGTCACATTATTTAAGTTTGTGCAGGTATCTGCATTTTGACCCTTTAGGACTCTAAAAACTACCTATTCATTTTAATAGACTCATTAATTTCGATGTACTAGGTATAAATATTGTGTATATTTTAGTTGGAATCGGCTGAGTTGCGAGACCGGCTTTTGTACGAAGTAGGCGGTAAACTCCCGGCAGAGAAGAACGAACAAGCCGTCGCCAATTACGTCCAACGAGCCAATATTAAGAAGAATGCAGCTTTAGCCATTAAAGTAATGTACAAGAAGATACTGGATATACTGAAAAAGGTAAATAACTTAAATGCGTGCCCCCGTATGCGAATTTTCTAATGTTTTATATCTTTTAACTATATTAAAAAGAAATTAATTTAAGATTAATATTCGTTCCAATTGTAATAGTAAAAATGCACAAAAAAGGATGAAATGAAACTTATTTTCTAAATAATTCTCCTTTTTACGTGGTATGATGGCATTTCTTTAAACGACACCGGAATCCCCAAACATGTATATATATATATATTATGGAGCCAGGAGTTCTGTCCAGTACTTTTGGATCCACGGTATACCTTGGTGCAAATTCTTACTTTTTGGTAGCATATGCTTGGACTACTTAAGACAAAGTCGAAATCACTATATGTATCCACATAAATTTTGAAGAGTTCCCACGATTTAGCATGGATCCCGTCATCAGGTCATCACTTTGGTGACCTAGGGACAAATTTCGAATTATAGCTTTTACAACAACAAAAGAAATACCATGACAACAGCAATAGTTCTGTTCAGTACTTTTGGATCCAGGGTATACCTTGGTGCAAAATCTTACTTTTTGGTAGCATATGCTTGTACTACTTTAGATAAAAATCGAAATCACCATGTGTCCATATAAATTTCGTGGAGTTCTAAGTCCCGCGCACCGCCATATTTGTTTGTTAAATCGTTTGTTGTCAAATTTTTCGGTGATTGCAAATTGAATTTGTGTTGAAAATTCAAAAAGTATTATTTCCATGTAGATTTTAGGTTAATAATAACACTTATGGAACAGGGATGTTGTGTGATAACCACACAAGGTAGAGGTTGTCTAGTGTGGATTATCACATTTTTTATAAATTAAATTTATTATTGTTGATTAAAGATACATAAATTGTAAGCAGTGTGTTCGTTCGGGTTCACAATCTTTCGACGTATTATATAATCTCGCTAGATTAAATATTACAATCTTACAGTATTTTCAATTTTACGGTGACATAATAATTAAATACTTGCAAAGTTACTAAACAAGAATTACTCGTTTAAATTATTATAAGATACTCGTGAAATAAATATTTTGTTTGGAAATATGAGAATGAAAACCAATAATAATAAAAATATCACGAAAATAACCTCCTCCTTTTGGATGTCGGTTACATAGCACGTGTAATTCCAATTTTACAATATTCCCATTTAAGGATTACATTAATGTGAAATTGGAATTATTCCCGTTGAAGTAGTTTACCGTTGCGTTGCGGCCGCAGGGCTCAGGCCTGGAGGGCTATATTGATTCAGCCCACGCACGGTCCAGACCCTTATGGACGGGGCAGGTAGTCGTTCCATCAACTCGTCGATACCAAAATGTAATATTCCACTGACTTACAGATGGATTGGCGCTCGAGTGGCTTCGTTCAATTATTCAATTATAAGTTTTTGCGTTGTCCGTAATACAGTTAACTAGGCAGCCCATATTCCTAAATGTGTAATTACTCGTGTGTCGTGGAGACCTAGTAGATTTTGTACAATATATTTTGATCTTTTAGTTTTTTATTTTACCGGTGTGATGAACCTTTTTAAACATAAAAATATGAAAATGACATAAAAAGTAGCTTAATAGCATATGTGTAATTTATCATTAGATTTTAGACAAGCAAGACTAAACTATTTAGTCGAGTCCAATGTAAAATATCTGAGAAGCTCAATTATTTAAGTATGGTGCTTTATTTTTTATTACATTTTTAATAAGTCCCTACGGAATTAACTTACTTTCAAATCGTCAGTACTTTGCAATACTTCAACACTTTACTTATGTTTGCCGAATATCATTACTTTCCAGGAATTGTTCCTTACTAGCAACTCTATCAATTGGTGCAATTCCTTTTCTGTGCTTAAAACCCTCACTATCTCTGATCATAATCATCATCTGATCGTTTAGAGAAAAATGGCCAGGGCAAGTTTTATTCCGATCATTACCTTAAATCCAAAAATCAAGGATTGATTGACGCGCGAAAACGAAAAGGCTACACTTCCCATACAAAATCAGACATTGCCCTTTGATTAAAAAAATAAAAAGTATTTTTTTAACGCCTTTAATTTGGTCAGAAGTAAACTGATTTTCATGTCTTGATAGAGACATATGGGATATATATATTAACTAAATCTGACGCGCTCGAGTTACTTCAAAAACCCCTTTTGGGTTCCCCTACTAAGTGTTATAAATTTATAATTACTCACGTTACTTATGTTACTTATATTACTTAATTTTTAGGATGTGGTATGTTAGGGTCGGTAGGGCTTATTTATTTATTTTCTCATATATTATATATAATACTTTTACTTATGTATACTTATGATTTCGTCAATTTTGTACGAAGTTTTCCAAGTAAGCTAAAAAGCTAATAATCCCATGCCACCAAAAACATTTTCATGTAAAGTGATGCCAAGACGATACCATATGACTCGCACTATCAAAAAGTTATCAGATCTCATGTAAAACCAAGGTTCTGACTCTACCAAACTTATAACTCTACACGCCTTAACTCTACAAGCCTATTTACACAAAATATACACATTGGTCAAAATATCTAGCCAATGTTTGTCAATTTTTATGTTGTTGTGCTAATAATAGCTTACATACCAAATTTTAGCTTTCTAGGACATCCTGAAGTACCCTATAATTTTGTTGATCACGAAATCAGGGGTTTTTAGATATCAATAAAATCTAAAGCATAAGACCTATACAATCAAAACTTTGTGTTTAGTAAGTCTGATACTGGAAACATGTCCTGAAAATTTCGTTTATCTGGTATAATCCAAATCCAAGTTATGAAGGGTTAAAAAAATCGACGAAACGCTTCGAGAAAAAGTGGTCTGGTAGTGCCCTTGCGCTTTGCATAACTCGTCTTGGCTTGGCTCGTCGTGCCCCCAGATCATTCTTTTTGGAGCCAGCTAGTGATTTATTTATTCGAGTTCATAATTTCATATATATTAGGACAGAATATGAAATAACAGCAACCGTAATATTATATCTGAAGCTTCTTAAAAATCTACGTATAATTATCTGCTTCAAAAGGTGTAATTAATAAAGAAAGATTTAAATTTTTGGACGATAGTGTAAAATCTTTTCGAAATTCTAATATATCATTAAAACCCCCTACGAGAAATACAAAATTTTTTGACTCTTCATTCACAGCTCGTGCAGTCAGTCTGTGGAACAGATTACCAATTTCATTAAGACGCGCTCAATCTTTGCACGTATTTAAAAATGGAGTTAAGGAATATTTTTTGTCACAATTAACATGGTGATCTTTACTATAAGTTCATAATTTGTATGCATTATTTCTACTTTTAATAATAGTATTTATTTATTTATTCTATAGTACGATATGTAAGTATTTGTGTATGTATTAACGAATATTATAAAGTAGTGTACCTAAATAGTATATGTCATATAAAAGTATTATGAAATCTTAAATTACAATATGTATTAAAATAATTTTCTCTTTACGTGTCTATAAAGCCACCTACCAGTATATTACATGTAAACATGTCATGATTATAAAGGTTGTCTGGCAGAAATCGCTTGTAGCGATAAGACCGCCTTTTGTGCTTATTTAAGTTTAGTTTTTCTATGTTCTGTATGTCCTATTTGTTTTTGGTGCAATAAAGAGTTTTTCATTCATTCATTCATTAAGACATTTTTAGTTAATTTTGACAGTACGGTCAGTGCCATTTTCCAGGACTCAATCTACTTCACGGTAGTTTTGGAAGCACTGAAGCAGGACTGCCGTGCCCAAGGGAAGTGCTTGATGGGCGCAACGGAGATGGGCCAACTGGCCATGGAGTATCTTGACGACCGCAAGTTCGACTACAACAAGCTGGAGAAAGAGATTAAGGCGAACATGAAAGAGAGGGAACGGACATTGAAGATTGTGAGGCGAGAGCTCACGTTTCTTATGAATTCGTTCCCGAATTTGATACGAAAAGAGGTGGGATGTATTATTTTTTAAAGAAAGTAATGAATGACACCATGACAATATTTTAGTGTGATTATATTTACCCTAACTCATATATAATTTTTAAGCTTACACTTTAGAAGCGTTCCTTTGCCCTTTACAAAAAAGAAATGTTAATGTTGTGACAGATTAACAAACGTCAATGTGTAACAAAATTATATCTATAAAACGCATGGTAACGTGTGTGAATAATCTGAGGTAGTGTGTAGTTATTCTTGAATTAATTTTTTGTATTTCTAAGCATTATTAAAAAAAAACGTGCGAGCCTTACAGTAGTCGCATATGATGTGTAACATTTTATTAAAATATAAAGAAACACAATGCTTAGTACGATTTTCTAATATGATAAAAATACGAAAACTTTTTCACATAAATCAACGCCAAAATTTAAAAAAGCTTAATACTGAAATATTTTATTCGAATCTAACGGCCAACCGCCGCGTGCTCATTTGTCAAATCAAATAGCGCGCGCTTCTGCTACTTTCTGACTTTCTGTTACACGCTTCCAATTTAACGTAATCACTCCCACAAATTGCAATAAAGCGAGAGAAAAGATGTTACACATCAAATATCAGCACACCTTCCTCCACATAAACTTTAAGTGTGTCAAATATCGTACACCACTATTCGCACAACTCTCGTAAAACTGTACTGAATGTTTTTGTTTTAGGTATACAATATGAAATCATTATTTAATTGAGTATAAAATCTTCACCCGCGTTTAATTGTAACCCCATAGGGTTAGGTTAGGTTAGGTTATATGTTAGTTCTATGGAACTGCTACGAAGATTTCTGCTATATAAAGACTGCGAGCGTGCTATTGCCAGATTTGGAAATATTAGCCCGTAAACTGTCTATTAGTGAATGACACTAATATTAGGTAATATGAGGTATAAAATTTAAAAGCTTTTGTGTTAGCAAGCGTGACTGTTTTCCAAATAAAAAAAAAGCTAAACGGATTTCAATAAAACTTGGTACACAGATAATTTGTATCTGAAATAAGTTTTATTCTGGAAGAATATACGGGGTAGATAGATATGTTTGCTTTTGCGCGTACGAAGTTGCGAGAAACATCTAGTTGAATCTAAATCCACCGCTGATGTATTACCTTATGTTTCATGTATTAGTTACCTGGCTTTTATTTAATAGACGATTAACAGGAAGTGACAAACCTGGACGATCTGTACGTGGAGGATGAGACCGGCAGCTGTCACTCAGTGCACTGGGACCTGGAGGAGGTGATGGGCATCTGCAAGCGGCTGCAGCGGGCCACGCTGTCGCAGACCTTCGACGCGATACTGCCGAGGTGAATATGATACAAACCGTTGACAGAAAGTGTCAAACCTGGATGATCTGTACGTGGAGGACGATACTAGCGGGCTTAGCATGACCACCGCGTAGAAATGAGTTCTTACTAGGGAATATTGTCACTATGTAATTCGTAGCAAAATAGTTCATAATCCATAGTAGCAAGCGAACAAATTTTGAAACAAATGTTTTATGGCCCCGATTCACAATTCACGAAGCGAACAATCGCCGCGCGGGTATGTTATCAAATCTGTGTCGAACCGGCCTTGTGAATAGTCCCGTAAAACGGATAGAAACTGTTGTCTTGGATCATCTCGTGATGTTTTTACGGCCGTTTCAATTTTTCTCACAAAAATCCGGATTATCTGGATAATTTTCGAATTTTAAATATTTAATTTTTTTTGCATTTTTTATAAAACTTTGATGATTTCATTTTACTTCGATGTTTTAGCAAATTAAAAACGCATTAATAAAAAAAACAGTATTTTTTCACTTTTAGAGATATTTTTAATTACGTCTTAAATTCCTTTAATGTTCAGTTATATTGCTAGAATTATATTTGGAACAAGGTACACATTTGTATCTATCTAAAATATAATATTCATTTACTATGTAGTTGATATCATAATAAAACAAAGTGCGTAAAAAAATAATTAATTATTCACTCAGTTATTATTATTATACCCATTTAAAATCTTAAAAATCAACATTACTGGAAATAAGGTACCTCTTAGATATAAGATACTAGCCTATTGTTGTTTAAAAATCGTGATCTTGACAAAACATTAAATCGTCAAGTCTTTGTTTGCTAAGGTGAGATCTTGATAGATACTAAATGTTCCAGCAATAAGGAAATATAAAAAAGTGTAGTAGCCTGTGATCTTTTCAAAGGCAAAAAAAGGCAAATTAGTACAGTTTAGTAAAAAATGTAGTAAACTGAAAATCCTTTAAATTAAGATTCGGGGAGTCGAGACAAATCATTTGAATTCCCATATTAAATGATAGAAATCGGACCACTTCTGACTTATAAAAAGTAAAAACCGGGTTTGGGTTATAATAAAACATCTAAATGGTGCTTTTAATTCCCTCGTTAATTAACAGAAGTGCAGTTACCAATCTAACCCCATTTTAAACTCGAGAACTGTTTTAAGATCTGTATTTGAATCTTTTTATTACAAATTAAGAGTAGCATCTGTATGCACTCGTCATTGCACTTTGAAGTTTCCGCGATCATAGGATGAAAACTACATAACTAAAAAAATTAACACTGTTTTACATAAACCGTTAGTGCTACTTTTGACACAAACATCTAATCTCGATGATATTATCTAAAAAATAATTACTTCTAGGCAAAAACAGGAGCGTTGATTAGCATTAGGTTTTTCTACTGAAAGGTTAGTTTAATCGAATTAATGTTATTTATAAAAATGTATTTTGTTATTATTCATTCGGCTAAACTCTCTCACCAGCCAGTCAGTAATTATGGACTCCGAAACTACTTCCCAAAATTTTTTAATGATTTATTCAGAAATCATAAAGATAAGAATCATGTATTAGGACTTAGGTATGCATTGTTCAGAAGAAAATTATAATATGTAGTTAAACCACTACATTTTTTTTAAGTTGTCATATTAATTTGACATTCTATGAAACTTAAAAGTGCAATATGTAGTATGTTTCGTAAGTAACGATTCAATAAATAAAAAAATACAGGTTTAAATTGGGTTGAGATTCATTTATTGTACTTCTTACTACGTGAACAATTGAAACCATATTTAGTGTTTTTATAAAGTGGGTCTACTGAAGTCTACTGAAAAAATATAAAATTGTGAATAACTTAAAAACAGTACAATATCGATCATACATATTATAGCAGATCTTCATCCCTTGCATCTCTATTTAACGCATTGACTACGTTCTACCAGATAACCTGTATAACATGGAAAAATGTGTGAATAATTTCAGCAGTACAACAAATAATGTCGAACTATTCAAATATTGTACGTCTAGAGTAGGTACCTAATTATGTTTGAAATATGCAATGTTTCATAACAGTATCCAAGATTCGAAAAATTTCGAAGTATCCGGATTTACTTATAAAGTTTCGTATTTATCTGCTATAAATACGAAACTTTGTGGAATAGAAATATCTCATATTATATTACATCGATGAAAGAAATAAACCGGCCAAGTTCGAATCGAATCCGCGCCCGAAGAGTTCCGTACCATTATTATCAATAAACTTTTCGTAAAGTAATATAGAGCACTAGTACATATTAATAATAGGTCTTTACCTATGAAATTACCGTTCTGCAGTACTGGCCATTTCAAATCAAAATAATGTTTGTTTGGCTAAGAATTATAATTTCAAATTAATTTCATTTTAAAAACATGGAATTCTTTTTCTAAAAGTAGTTATTTGTTTATTGATTAGTCTTACATTTTCATCGCATTTCAATCTTTTTCGTCATCATGGATACGTTAAAAATTCGAGTAATTATGGAATATGAGTACGTATCAAAGATGCTTACGGAGCTAACACTACAAAACAACGCACCACCTGTTATTGGTTTGCTCGCTTCCGTTCTGGAAATTTTGACCTAAAAAATGAACCTCGCGGTCGTCCGCAGACTTTGGTCGACAATGACGAATTAAAAGCGATTGTGGAAGATAATGATACACAATCTACGGCTGAATTAGCAGCAGCTTTCGACGTTAGCGTCAAAACAATATTGGTCCATTTGCATCAAATTGGCAAGGTATAAAAGCTTGACAAATGGGTGCCCCACGAACTCAGTGATCGCCAGCGCGAAGTACGCGTCGAGTCGTGCCTTGCACTGCTCAATAGACACACAAATGAAGGAATTTTGAACCACAATATTGTTACTTGCGATGAAAAATGGATTCTGTTTGATAACTACAAGCGCTCAGCCAGTTGGTTGGATCCTGGTTCAGCACCTAAACAATGCCCTAAACTAAAACTTACCCCTAGGAAAGTGATGGTCACTGTTTGGTGGTCTAGCGCCGGTGTGATTCATCACAGGTTCTTACCAAACGGGGTGAGCATTACTGCAGATGTGTACTGTGAAGAACTGAACACAATGATGGAGAAGCTGGCACATCTCCAACCAGCATTGGTCAGTCGCTCGTCTCCGCTGCTCCTGCACGACAACGCGCGACCTCATACTGCACAGCAGACGGTCTCCAAGTTGCAAGAACTGGGGTTGGAAGCTCTCCGTCATCCGCCCTACTCACCAGACCTTGCGCCTACAGACTACTACTTTTTCCAGAATTTGGATAACTTTTTGGCGGGAAAAAAATTCAATACCCGAGAGGCAGTACAAAATGCATTTGAAGAATTTGTTGCCTCCCGTCCAGCTGATTTCTTTAAGAAGGGCATCAATAAACTGCCACTGCGTTGGCAAAGATGCATTGATTGCATGGGTGATTACTTCTATTAATACAAATAAAAAATACATGAAAAAAATTCGTTTAAATTTTTTCATACAAAACGGCAATATCATGGGTAAAGACCTAATATAAATATAGCTTTGTTTTACTGTAATTAATTTAATTTATCGGTTTCTTGATTTTTATTTTATTTAACAGCATTGAAATAAACAGCAAAAAACAGCATTGAATAGGCTCCGAAACAATTGGACCGATTTCGATGAAATTTGGCTCAGATATAGAAATAGGCCTCAGGGAAGGACATACAAGTACCCCCGTACTTTTATTGCGGGAAAAAATGTACGGTTTCCGCGAGTTTTTTTTATGCGTACAAAGTCGCGGGCAACAGCTAGTTGTTTAATATTAGTTCATTACATATTAAATTGGAGTTTTGTAAAGGTGGATCATAAAGTGATTTTTTTTAAACTTAATATATTTATTTTATCAAAGTATATACCATTGCTATCTATGGGACTTTTGCCATCTCATAGGTAGTTCATTGATTCCTTTACTAAAAAACCATTCGGACAGCTCCACTGTCACTCCATACAACCATTCGCTCTAGGCCACTGCTGCTGCAGCCACTGTAGCCGTCTGTTGTGCTACTGCACAACAGACGGATACCAAATTATTAGAGGAGCTACAATTGGAATGTCTAAGACATCTACCGTACTCCCCTGACCTTGCTCCAACAGATTACTTTTTTTTTCGAAATTTGGATAACTTCTTGCAAGGGAAAAAATTCAACTCCGATGGGGCAGTCCAAAGCGCCTTCGAAGATTTTATTGATTCCTGTCCGAATGGTTTTTTTAGTAAAGGAATCAATGAACTACCTATGAGATGGCAAAAGTGCTTAGATAGCAATGGTATTATATACTTTGATTAAATAAATATATTATGTTTGAAAAAAATTTACTTCCTGTTCCTCCTTTAAAAAGCGCCAATTTCATATGTAATGACCTAATATTAAAAATATAATAATCATCATAATATTGAGTTGTATGTTCTATTTATAAATAAATATTAAAATAATTAATATTTATTTATTTATATTTAGTACACAAAGTACAAACAGGTTACAGCAACATCGAGTGTTTATATGTTACAGTCATTGCATGATAAGCTTAATGGTTAAACTATACAACAGCAACCTAAAAAAGTATACCTGACATTATTAGTTTTGGTTGTTGATACAAATAATGAACTGATAAAAAATTGCTACTTAAATTAATAGTAAAAGGGCATTTCTACGATAATGGTACGGAATCCCACGTGAGTCGTAAAATGGAATGTTTCGTGTATAAAAAATTCTGGTATGCCAAAAAAACTTGAAAATAATATATGTGGAGGTACTAAAAGGGTACAAAATATTTAATTTATTATATATTCACTTGTATATAATTATATATTGACACATATAGTGTTGTCAAATTTTTCTGAAGTAACCTAAGCACATGCTACCAAAAAGTAATATTTTGCACCAAGACTTGGATCCAAAAGTACTGAACATAAATTATCGTCTGTCTTTAATGATACGCGTTTGAAAATTTTGTCATTTTTATAAAGAACTGCAAACATATCTATATACGTTACAGTAATCATCATCATCATTTTATATACAATACCTAATGGAAGCTTGGCACGTATTCAAATATACATATATGCATATGCATGCAGTTCTTTAAACAATGCCAAAATTTCCAAACGGGTATCTTTGAAGACTGAGGAGTTCTGTTCAGTGCTTTTAGGTCCAGGGTATAATAACCCTTGGCACAAAATGTTACTTTTTAGTAGGCATATGCTTGATTCACTTCACAAAAGTCAAATCCCTATAGAATTCCCTATAAATTTTGAGATTTCCATCGATTTCTCGTTTATGCCATCCTCATGTCTCCACTTTGGTGACTAAAGTACCAATTTCGAATCATACCCTTCAAAAAAACAAAATAATTTTGCAATTAGGTCCACAAACGTCAGAGTAATGTTCAAAGATATCCGTGTCGGTGTAAAATACTATGAGAAGTACCTATTATATCATCATAATGTAATGAATGATGATGTATGGTGTGATGATGGTAGCGGTAATGATGATTACTGTAATTGACATAGTGGCATATGCTTGCAGTTCCTTAAACAACGCAAAAGTTCCCAAACATGTATCTATAAGAAGTCAAGAGTTCTGTTCAATACTTTTGGATCCAGGGTAAACCTTAGTGCACAATCTTACTTTCTGGTAGGATATGCTTAGGTTACTTCAGAAAAAGTCAAAATTACTATATGTGTCCATGGAAATTTCGAAGAGTTCCCTCGATTCCTTATGGATCCCATCATCAAGTCACCACTTTGGTAACAACGGGACTAACTTCGGATTACACCCTTTACATCATAAAAATAAGATTGAAAATTCGGTCTACAGACGGCGGAATTATCGTAGAACATACAAAAAAATATATACAGCCGAACGTATAACCGCCTCCTTTTTTGGATGTCGGTTAAAAATCGATCTAGCTAGGTCTTATCTCTGGAAAACTGCGCCTTTTTCAGCTATATAATATTTATTTTGTATTTTCTTTCGTCGATATATCAAAAGTTTCGACTCTATTAACACCCGAAATTAATAACGTATCTAAAATCTTAGATTTAATCTTAGATTCTCAAACAAAAATTGACGTAAATTGACGTAAGGTCAATTCTAGGATCGTTGAAATGTATTGAAATCTTGATCTCAGACAGCTAAAATGAGATTATAATATATTAATTTCGGGCGTAAGTCAGTCCGAATTGCATTTTGGTATAATGTATATTATAATACCTACGTGTATAATTTTTGATTTGTTGAAAAATTCGGAATGTGGAGGGTTCGAATCCCGGCCAGATAAATATTTTTGTGTCTCATTTTATTTTTAAATTTATCAGAACTCCGAGCGAAGCTCGGTTACCTAGGTACTTTATTAATTATTAGTAATTAAGCTGGATTTGGATAATTTTCATGCATTTGATGAGCGAAAATAAAAGTTTATAATATTATGAATGTTATCGACTTTCTAAGAAGATAGAACATTGATTCTCCGACTTATGCACATACATTAATTGAGTTAGAATCAGCTCATAATAACGAAACGCATGAAAAGTAAATACATTCGATTTATTTACGAAATTTAAAAATTATTGTAATACGCCATTATATTGCTAGTAGGTAGGTACGATAAAATAAAAAACATATTATATAATATAAAAATGCGCAGTGTCTCAGGGATAAAACCTAGCTAGACCGATTTTTTCCCCCATAACTCACTGCATACTAAATTGTATGGTAATACATGCAGCCGTTGCCGAGATTACGATTATATATATATATATATATATATATATACACAAGATTGTCTCGTTTAAAGTATAAGATAACCGGTAAATGAAGTTTATTAAATTAAACCAAGTAGGTACCTACTTATTGTCTTTTTTTAAAATTGGTAGTGCTTCGTGAAATTACTGTTAAATTTGTTTCTATTCAAAACGACGTTAAAACCATTTGTTTGGCTTTCTTTTCCTTTCTTTCTTTTTCTTTGCCTTAGATTAGCTTTAAAATAAATATTTAAAAGTAATTTTTCAACCGACTTCCAAAACACAGGAGGAGGTTCAAAGTTCGTGTGTATGTTTTTTTTTGTATGTATGTTACGCGATTACTCCGCCGTTTGTGGACCGATTTTCGATTTTTAAAGGGTTTACAAGGGACCTATTTGGGTCCTATTGTCATCAAATGGTAGACTTGGTGATGGGATCCATGAGGAATCGAGAGAAGTCATCAAAATTTATAGGGACACCTATATTGATTTAGACTTTTTTTGTAGTGACTCGAGGATATGTTACCAAAAAATTAAATGTTGTGCCAAGGTATACCCTGGATTCAAAAGCACTGAACGGCACTTCCCAGTCTCTGAAGATACATGTTTAAAAATTTCAGAGTTGTTTATAAAACTATAATCATATTGAATAATCATCATCACCACCACCATCATCACACCATACGTCATGATACTATGTTGATATAGGTATTTTTCATAGTCTTTTACACCGATATCGATTGCCTTGAATATTCAAATCTACCAAAAAGTGAAATGTTGTGCCAAAGTATACCCAGGATTCAAAAGGACTGAACAGAACTCCTCAGTCTTTAAAGATACACGTTTCGAAATTTCAGCATTGTTTAAAGAACTGCAAGCATATCTCACTATAAATAATCATCACCACCACCACCATCATTACACCATACATCATGATATTATGTTGATATAGGTATTTCTTATAGTCTTTTACATCGATATCGTTTTCTTTGTTCATTCACAGCTACCAAAATATGAAATGTTGTGCCAAGGTATACCCTGGATCCAAAAGCACTGAACAGAACTCCGCAGTCTTTAATGTTGCACGTTTGGAAATTTCAGCATTGTTTAGAGAACTGCAAGCATATGTTACTATAAAATAATCATCATCACCACCACCATCATCACACCATACATAATCATAATATGATGGAATTGGTACTTCTCTTAGTCTTTTACACCAATATTCGAACATTCGCTAGTCCCATCATCATCATCATTATATATTATGTGTCAACTGATACATCATTTCCTCCGACAACTTCATTTTTTTGTTAACCTAAGCATATGTACCAAAAAGTGATATATATTATGTTAAGGTATACCCGGCCTGGTTCCAAAAGCACTGAATGGAAATCGTCAGTCTTTGAAGTTACACGTTTGGAAATTTTGGTTTAATGAACTGTTGTGAAGATGTATGCGAAAGGGCTGCACCATCAGATGTCTTCTTCCAATGCTAGGTCTCATCCCTGAGAAATCACACATTTTTAAGTATTGATGTTTTTCTTTCGTCGTACAACAATACTTCAATCATTTTGACAGTTGAATGGTAGAATGGTAATTGGTGCGTTATCTACGAATTGGTCTCGGGATCGAATCCTGGTCAGACAAATGTTTTTGTGATTCTTTTTATTTCCTTTCTTTACTTTTTTTAAATTTACTTTTAAACATTTTATCGTCCTACTAAAACTCCGATCAAAGTTCTTTTTCCCAGGTACTAATTAATATAATAGTTTCACGATAAAGTAAAAATAAATAAATATTTAAAAAAATATATAAACCGACTTCCAAAGTAAAGCAATAATATTCTTTATAATGACTCATAAAGATGAAATAATTCTTATTGTCGGAATAGTTCCCCTTTTGAATTCTGATAAAATTTAACTATTTCTCTACTTAATCTTCATATTTTTGAAGTGCAAATTCGGTTGCATAGAACTAACGGAAACGGAACCATATTTTTTTAAACGGAACCCGCAGATACAGTAGTATATGTAACACCTTAAAACATCAGCTATCTGCCAGTGATAGTCCCGTGAAAATCGGTCCAGCCGTATCAGAGATTAGACGGAACAAACAGACAGACGGAAAGACAAAAGTAAATAAAAAATGATTTTAATGTGAGTACAGTATAAACTTTCATATTTCGCATCAAGTGAAAAGCTTTTAATTAAAAATTACAAACAAACACTTCGATTTCATTGATTTTTCTAGATGAACTTACAAATTTAATATTGATAACTTTTCAGGCTCAAAGATCAGAAGCATCAAGCGGAGAGGCTGACTATGCAGCTGATGATAAACAGTCAGAGGAGAGACGCTCTATTGGAGAATCGGCAAAACGCGATGCTCATGCTGGACTGTCTGAAGAATATGGGACAGGAACGGACGGCGCAGTGAGTATTGTTTCAGTTTTTACCCGACTACGGCGAAGCCAAAAGGAAGGATAATGATTTTGGTAGTCTTTATATATGTATGTACTATGTATGTTTTTTAAAAGCTTGGAAAACAAATCTATTTTTGCCGAGAGAGTGACAATAGCGGAGGCTTTATGGTATTTATAACTTTCTTAAAATGTGTTTTAAATAATATACTTACTTAGATAATAAATTTAACTAAAAAGATTAAAAAAACAATTAAACCCAAAATTAAAACTGAGTTCCAAAGTAAAAATGGACAAAAGAAATGAAATAAAACTTCTTTTCTGAATAATTTACATTTTAAATTCGGCTAAAATTTTAACTATTTCTCTACTCAATCTTTTTAATTTTGAAGTGGGTACCAGCAAATTTTAACGTAAGTTGTATAAAATATTGTTTGTTATCAGGCTGGTACCGACTTCAAAATAGAGTAGAGTAGAGAAATAGTTAAAATTTTAGCCGAATTTAAAAGGGGAATTATTTAGACAATATATTTTATTTCATACTTTTTTCGCATTTTTACTTTGGAAGTCGGTTTTATATTTATTTTTATGAAAACTACAACATAAAAATAAGCAATCCATTTCTATTCTACCATAACATACATTAGAATCATTTCAAAGGCTGTAAGAAAAATTAGGTACAATTTTTTTGTACCTTTGGCAGCGCATTGTACCTGGAAATTGGCCCACCGCACAATCTGGCGGGTATACAAACGTTCATTGGACATAACTAAAACTACAATAATTATTATGACATACGTTTTATCAGTAAGAATGTAAGGCGAGTTTGGATCTCATTGCATTTTTAAGTCATACCCGTTGCATTGACAGAGTAAACGCTTAAACAGGTCATGTCAAAGCTGTAAACTCTTTTCAAAGGTTCAAACAAAGGCAAAGGCAATTTTTGTGTAAAAAATGTACCAGAATTGTCGGATGTGAAATTTTTGTGTCGTTAAAATTTTTACAAAATAAAAACATTTCAATCTTTGAAACTACTGTATTCAGGCGCACGGGGTGACCACTGTAACCGGATCTCTACAATGTTGTATGATTACTGAACGCATGGTTTGTTTTACGTTGGACTTAAGCATTCGTTTTGTAAAAATGCATTGAAGATAATATGACGACAAGTGTGGTTTGTAACCGACTTCCAAAAAAGGAGGCGGTTATACGTTCTGCTGTATATTTTTTTTATTAATGTTTCATTTTAAGTGTTAAGTATCTCGCGATAATCGTTATGTTTTGTCTCGAATCTATGTGAGTTATTGTATCGACTCATACTAATATCTGCAATCTACATTATATTGTTTTTTACCCGGCTACGGCGAAGCCAAAAGGAAGGGTAATTAATGATTTTGGCAGTCTATGTATGTATTTATGTAAGTATATTTGTTCTCTCGTAACGTCTAAACTACTGGTCCGATTTCAATAAATGAGGTGTCAATAGATTTTTAATGATGCCGCGGGTAACATAGGCTATATATATATATTTTTAATTTTTATTTCGAAAATTGAACCTCAAATTCTAACACCTAAAAAATTTAACATTGTTTAGTATCACAAGAAAGGTCTTGACAAGCACACCACAAATATGTATATATATTTGTGGTGTGCTTGCTATTATTATACAAATATGTCATAACTAGCTGTTACCCGCGGCTCCGCCTGCGTAAATATGCACAGTATCCCTCAGGAAAACTGTAATTTTTTGGGATAAAAAAACGGGTAGCCTATGTCTTTATCCAGAGCCTAAACTACTACCATACCAAATTTAATCGAAATCCGTTCAGTAGTTTTTGCGTTAATGAGTAACAAACATACATACATACATCCATCCATCCTCACAAACTTTCACATTTATAATATTAGTATGATACACGTTTAAAATGCGGTCATACAAACCCTGTTGTCCAATTTTCGAACATTACGTAATATAAGACTATAAATATATAATTTTTATATTAAACATATAATTTTACGTTCATAAAATATATTTTATTTTATAAATATTATATTATTATCGTTCTTAAAATATAGAAAAATTATTGGCTCGCTTCGCGCTCGTGAAGAAGATAATATTTTTAATTTCAAGTGTTTTGATTTGGTACTTATGAATATTATTCCAAAAACATGTTCGATTTGGAAACGGAAAAATACGAATTAAAAAAACAAAAATGGTCAAAGTAGAGCCGTGGTCGCACCTACTTTATAAGGTTCAGCACAGTTGTAGTCAAATCGCAGCCGTCTGTATCTCTCTTGGGGTATAATTCTAGAAACTTCTCAAGGCCTTTAGGTCGAACCTAGACGCGACGCATCTCGGTGTGAACTGACGCTTAGATGCCATTAGTGAGTACGACCACGGCTCTAGCTTGACCATTTTTGTACCTACGCAATGCAGGAAGTATTTCTATCTAAATTATTTTCTTGTTTCGGCCTTTTTATTAGACCTATTATAATTATTGCTTCTTATATATACGGCTTTTCCCCATGGAAATTACATTGCAATTACATGTACAAAGTATAGTAACTAAAAGTAATATCGAATTTCATTCCAACAGTACACACAAAACTTGTTTGTCAAATGAACAAATTAAATAGCCCCTGGTCAAAGAATATACAGAATGTATTTTTATCCAAATTAAATATTTAACCCAGTATTAGGCTACAATATTACTTAAGACATGACAGTATGCTTATTAAAAAAATCGTAATTTACAGAAAAAACATGATTGAGTTCGTGACAACACAAACTACGCATTTACACTCTTGCACTACCGTACGACGCACCGGCTTTTAACGACACGCGCCTGGCGCGCGTGTCGTTAAAAGCCGTACCTACGTTATGAGTAGAATTTACGTATTTTATAGGATAATCTGGTCAAAATTTAAGGTCACATGTTTTACATATTTTTGGAACGAGAATCGAATACACTCCTTGAATATCTATTTCTGTTTTAAGACCATTCTGTATATATTACTAACGTACCCTAGTGATACCGAGTATTTGTTCAATACGCAGTACTACTGGAAGAGGATTGAACCCGCTGATGGTCGGTAGAAGGAATAAACTTTTGGTGTTGTATTTTACGTCATATTGTAGCCAGGATCATCAGAATTACTGACGATAAATTAAATGTTGAGGTAACCGGGCTAGGTTGAAAACTATTTACAAAATAGGAAAAAAAAATGTATGAAAAGAAATATTATTTTTGAGATTCAAATGTAATTAAAAATAAAAAATCTACGCAAGTAATGAAATAAATTATTCAATATTTTAAAAAATATTATGAGGAATAAAATGAGACTCTTTTGATGTGTGTAGGTCATAAATAAAATTATTTATTAAGGTTTGTTCAATGTAAGGTAGTAACCAAAACATAAATATTTTATTAAATTTTAATAAATGTTTATAGCCTCTTAAGGGGTATTTTGTCCATAAAATTAAACCTACTGCTCTGCTGTTAAAATATCTTAATCTCAAAACGAAACACACTGTATATGTATAGATTATATACCTACCTATTACTGTGGCAACACTACTGTATGGCCTGCGGCTTTCTGAAAAGTTACCCTTTCATTCCTTAAATAATGATTTTGGCGGTCTAAGTATGAATTTATGTTTGTTCCAACGTACTACTGATCCGATTTTCATGTGTCAATAGATTCGTAATAATTGCCCGGGTAACATAGGCTATATAATAATATTTGCGGAGTCGGGTTATAGTTTTTAACTTTTGATTATTAAACTTGTATATTTTTCCATGGCCATTGTAAAATACTGTTCACTACTGTCTGGTATATATACTGTCTGATATGTACTGGTTATAGTGTATAAAAGTGAAAATTAATTATTACTTAATTTTCAATTAAACAAAGAGTTATATTAATAAAAATACACAAAAAAGTATGAAATAAATCTTATTATCTAAAAAATTCCCCTTTTCAATTCGGCTAAAATTTTAAATATTTCTCTACACAATCTTCATCATTTTGAAGTCAGTATCAGCCCAAGCAATATCCCGTTATATCATTAGTTTAAAAGAGCCCACGTTTAAGTTGGCTGGTACCGACTTCAAAATTATTAAGATTGTGTAGAGAAATAGTTAAAATTTTAGCCGAATTGAAAAGGGGAATTTTTTAGATAATAAGGTTTAATTCATACTTTTTTGTGTATTTTTACTTTGGAAGTCGGTTTAATTTTTTGATTAAAAATAATAATTTTTCCCTTTTTGTTTTTTTAATTATATTATTATTAACACACTTTAAGAACGTTTAAAACAAACGATCGAATGTATAATTGTTTTTTTATTTTTTTTTATTTCAATACGCGCCAAGCTTCCATTAGCTATTGTATATAAGATGATGATGATGATTACTGTAAGTTACAGAATGGCATATGCTTGCAGTTCTTGAAACAATGTCGAAATTTCCAAACGCGTATCTTTAAAGACTGAGGAGTTCTGTTCTGTGCTTTTGCATCCAGGGTATATTATACTTTGGTGCAAAATATTACTTTTTGGTAGCATATGCTTGGGTTACTTCAGAAAAAGTCAAAATCACTATATTATGTGACCATATAAATTTTGAGGAGTTCCCTCGATTCCTCATGCCATGCCATCATCAGGTCACTATTTTAGTAATAACGGGACCAACTTCGGATTATACCATTAACATCAACTGTAACCGCTTCCTTTTTTTGGAAGTCGGGTTAAAAAGATAGAGTAAGGGTAAGCTAGTTGATTATTTGTTAGATGAATTGAAAAGGAAAATTATTTTTAAGTTTTTAAAATTAAAGTAATTCATATAATTTTTAAGTTCGAACTTTTTGACTTCGATTTTGGAACTTAATTAAATTATATGAATTAAGGGTAAATTGTATGTTAACAATCATCGAATTATAGCCTGATTACCTCTAGATATTTTTGTGGACGTAACCTGGAGCATTAACTATTTTTTTTTATTGAAATGTACAACAATTACAATATTCATTCTCACCGCTTTAAAGAATAAAGGTTTCGACCTAAAATCTCAGACAAAATAAAAGGAGGTCCAAGTGTAAGTAGATTGAGTAAATTCAATCGCGTTTAAGCTTTAAAAGTTGAATTGAAATCCGTTGGTTCGTTTTTGAATTGCGAGAGTTTCCGTGAAATTGTAGGTAAATCTTCATGAGTTATATGGATTTAACTATTGGAAATGAAATGTAGGCTACTACGAATACATTATTTTTTAATTTTCTTGTAAACAAAAAAAAGGTATACAGTCCACTCTTAATTAATATTGTAAATTATAGTCAGAGGCCAGGTAATTCTGAATGAATTAAAAAAATATATTTTTAGAAAGACTACAGTATTATCACCTACAGGTTCTTTTTTTCAGAATTAATAAATTCTGAATTCACTGTGATGAGTAAAGTGTAAAATTCTGGAAATCGATGATGCGCAGGCCTTCCGATTGCTTCTGCGAATTACAGTTTATATTGTATTGCAATACGTAAGGCCTAGTTGAGACAAATCCTGTGTATTGTTTCCCGGCGAATTCGAATTCGTGGGCTATCAAAATTCATGCAGTGTGTTCGTTTGCGGCATTTAGTCTGTATGTCGTGTTTGTCTGTCACTGTATGTTCACTGGACGCGTTTGATTAAACCTCAAAACCAGTAATTTAGATTGTATCTAATACTGTCTGATAAAACCGGCCAAGTGCGAGTCGGACTCGCGCACAAAGTGTTCCCAACCATTTTACTAATATTTTATCAAAAGAATTCCCTTTAAAATGCAATATTTTGCAAATTGTTACCTAAATTAAAAAATCGTCATTGCAACTTCTCAATATTTTTAAATGACCAATATACCCCATGTCGCGTGGTGTGGGGTCTACTGACAATTAGACCTCACAGTATGGAGTAGACGCGAGAAAAAAAAATCCCCACTTTTTTAGATGCATAGGAGGTACCCAAAGAAAATATTTCGTTATTTTATTTACATTTTGTCGGCGTGGTAACACACATATCCATGCAAAGTTTCATCTTTCTATCGCTCACCGTTTTGAAGGTAAGCTGAAGACGAACGGGCTGACGGATGGATGGATGGACGAACGACCGAAACTATAAGGGTTCCGAAACGTGAACTACGAAACTCTAATTAAAAAAAACACGAATCAAACACAACTACAATATCCTTTTAGATTTCTCCCAAATTGAGTATTGTTTATACCTTCTATGAATTAATATTGACGTTATTTCGCTGATTTAAAATATTCTACCTGCCTAATAACAACTAAATTATGCGAAAAGTATAATTGCATTCAAAATAAAATTTGCCATTTATAATATTATATACCTATATTACAAATGGCAAATTCTATTTTGTATACTTATGGGTTATATTCCCACAAACATAAGCGGAGACTAGATAACGAGTCAAAGACGGGAAGGCACTGTCACGTTACAGTAAATCGGCGACTATTTAATTTTCTTGACGTCGTATAAGATATTTTACGAATCACTTTTTATATTACATAACGAAGAATATCTCAATAAACCCGCGCCAAGTTATCTTTCTAACAGGTGCAGGGGTGCAGAGTGTCAATAATAAACAAAAAAATAAAATAAAAACCGTCTTCCGAAGTAAACATGCATAACAAAAAAATGAAATAAAACATATAAATTTACTAAATAATTCCCATTTTAAATTTGGCTAAAATTTTAACTATTTATCTACTCAATATTCATAACTATGAAGTCGGTTGTCGAAAAAAATAATTAAACCGACTTCCAAAGTAAAAATGCACAAAAAAGTTTTATTTCATACTTTTTTGTGCATTTTTAATTTGGAAGCCGGTTTAATTTTTTGTTTGAAAATAATAATAATTTTTCCCTTTTTAGTGATATTTGTCTACTCAATACTCATAACAATATTCCTAACTATGAAGTCGGTTGTCGAAAAAATAATTAAACCGACTTCCAAAGTAAAAATGCACAAAAAAGTTTTATTTCATACTTTTTTGTGCATTTTTAATTTGGAAGCCGGTTTAATTTTTTGTTTGAAAATAATAATAATTTTTCCCTTTTTAGTGATATTTGTCTACTCAATACTCATAACAATATTCCTAACTATGAAGTCGGTTGTCGAAAAAATAATTAAACCGACTTCCAAAGTAAAAATGCACAAAAAAGTTTTATTTCATACTTTTTTGTGCATTTTTAATTTGGAAGCCGGTTTAATTTTTTGTTTGAAAATAATAATAATTTTTCCCTTTTTAGTGATATTTGTTAAATTATTATTAACACATTTTAAGAACGTTTAAAATAAACGATCGAATGTATAATTGATTACGCGCCAAGCTTCCATTAGGTATTGTATATAAGATAATAATGATGATTACTGTAACTTACATAATGGCATATGCTTGCAGTACGTTAAACAATGTCGAAATTTCCAAACGCGTATCTTTGAAGACTGAGGAGTTCTGTTCAGTGCTTTTGGTAGCATATGCTACTTTCAAGCAAAATCTTACTTTCATACAAAAAAAAATACATACAGCCGAACGTATAACCGCCTTCTTTTTTTTGGAAGTCGGTTAAAAATAAATATTTAGGCGTGGGTCACCCTTATCATTTAGGGGTTGAAAAAATATATTACAACCGATTCGCTGACCTACCGAATATACAAATTTTTTTTCATAAGAATCGATCAAGCCGTTTCGGATGAGTGTCTCCAACTCTATTTTCAACACGAGAATTTTATATATTAATTATATATACAGCCGAACGTATAATCGCCTCTTTTTTTGGAAGTCGGTTAAAAACAGACTCCGCTTATTAACGTGAGTTAATACGGACAATTTTTGAGCAATAATTGCTCGGCAACACGATTGCATCAATTTGAAGTAATTATAGAGCGATGTGGTGCAATTTCAAAAAAATTCGGCAATTGTTTCGGTAATAATGCTTCTAGTTGCTCCATATATTCCATATTGCTCAATTTCGCTGATACAAAATGCCAATTTTTTTTGTCAACTGAATTGCTCGTTGTACCAAAGTATTTTCTAGTTTCTTGGAATTGCTCCTTATCGCTCAAAATGGTATTTGTAAAAGATTTTCTCAAATTGCTGCTTGTTGCCGTTGCCGTAAATTGCTCGATATATTGTCACGTCGTAGTCGACCATAATTGCTCTCATTTGGTAAATTTTTGTTGCCCATGTAGGCGCACCTTTAGAGTCGTAGGCATAGTTGCAATAAACACATTACTATTGATTCATTCGATCTAAAATACCTGCAGTCGCCGACAAAATCAGTGTGCCACACTTGAACCTTATAAGCACGGCAATATGATTCAAAGGACGTCGTACACCACAGGTGTTTACTTTAGTAGGTGAGGATCGTGGTATACAACGCTTTGCATAATCTTTTGTTGGTTCACCTGTTATAAGGCTTACTCGCGAATAAAAAATTAACGAAAGTCGTGCTGCACGCTCCAGATTGGGGATTTTACAGCTCTCGCTAGATGTTGTTTTGATATTATGCATTACGAGAGTTGTAAACACGTAATTAAGAGAAGAATAGTCTCTTCATAGATAGTTCACGAAATGTTATCAATTAGATGTTACATAATATAAAGTAAGGCCAACGAGACGAGATAAAGAATGTAAACAAATTTTCAGGGGTTCGAAACATTTTTATTTGAATAAATTATTATAAAGTTCGAATTTTAATCGCTGTCGTCTGTACTAGACAAAGATGATTCGTCGGAAGAGTCCGAGTCAGCTGTGTTTATGATAAAACTATCTATTGTATTATCAATCATGTTGTCAATATTGCTATAAAAATTGTCCTCATATAAAAAAATAAAACTAACCGAAACGGAATAATAACAACAAAAAACCAAGTAAATACGGAGACGAAAAAATATGTATCACTTCGAACGCAATCCAAACAGGAATGAACTTGTTCACAATTGTTTGGCGGACCAAATGTTGACAACTGCGACATTGGCCGCTTTCCTGTACCACGAAACACGCTACGACAGCTGTCGTCGACCAACTGACATCATTATTGCATACGAGTGATAAGGACAGATATAATATTAACTCACTTTCATAATGCAACTCAGTAGCGGTCCGTTTATTTACGTTTTTTATCTCGTCTCGTTGGCCTTACTTTAGAATAAGTAACACTGTATAATTTCATTTCGGTGCAGTTCTCAATTATTCCATTTGGTATGAGTCAACACGGACCGATTTGAACTTGGAACTATAGCAAACTATCGATTCAATTTGATCTGAACGGTGTATGACATAGGGTATCTATGTAAAAAGCTAAATACATAATCGTCACATAATGACTACTAATGGTTGCAGGATGTGTTCTAAACCACTTTGCCGTAGCCCTTTGAACCTAATCCACCTCCGCGTAATGGGATTCTCGAAAACAAATAGCCAAAGAGAAGAGCTATTGATCGATACAACTGAGTACGCTCAACTAGTAAAATGTTTATAGTGAACAATGGAATAATAGCAGAACAAAAATTTACTAATAACTTCGTTGTTAAACGTCTATATTGTTCAAACTTTTGCATTTTTTAAATTAACAATTTTATTTATTATAAATTCCTATTATATCCGCCCAATGGCGGCTTTGGCACTAAAGTAGGTTGAACTATAAGTAGATTGAACAGCGTGTAGTGCAGTCATTGCATGCAATTTAAAATAAGCAAGTGCGTACCACGGGAGGGGAGGGAGAGGGCGCTGCTATGCCACTATTCAGGTCGGCTCCGTACAAGTTCATTAATTAAAAATAGTAAAAGTATATCCAAAGTTGTAAAAAGTGATTAATTGTGTGAAGAAAAGTGAAAAAATAGTGTATTGTTTTCAGACTCATACCTATTAAAACAAACTTGAAAATTTCGAAAATAATATCGAACGGACACAACATGATAAGTCAATTTATATAATATCTACGTTACAAAGCTATATAACTGGTCATCAAGAAGGTCAGTGCAAGTATTCAACTTATAATTAAAGGTCAGTGAAAAACAATTTTAAAAAACCTTTAGGAAAAGTGACTAAACATAACCTCAAAATTAATAATAATATTCGTTACTACAAATTTATAAATCGAGTACACCAAACGCCATCTATGTTCGAGTAGTGGAACTTTACGACGATACTTAGTAACTATCAAGTAAACCAACCTTTGCAGTTGTAACTAGAGGGCGCTAGGAGTAGTAAACAAACACCAGCTGACTAATAACTATGGAAGAAATTATGAAAATTTTGCAAAATATACAGCATGAACTGGCCCAACAAAAGCGAGATATGAAAGATATGGAAGCCAATATAAAAGAGGCTATAAATAAAAATATTGACAATAAATTCGACCACATTGAAGAAATTACAAAGCAACTTGAACAAAAAATTGCAATTCAACAGAAAACTTTAGACTATTTGGAGAAATAAATAAGAAAGAAAAACATAATCTTCTTTGGTGTTCCAGAGTCAGAGAAAAATTATGAAGAATTGTTAAATTTAATACTAGAAATTATTAACAAAAAAATGAATATAGCCTGCGAAAGAGGGGAAATAGAAACGGTGTTTAGATTAGGAATAAGCAGTGATAAAACAAGACCAATTAAAGTTACAATCACAACGACAAATAGAAAATTACAGCTCCTCAAGAGTAAGAAAACATTAGAAAATACAGTTATATACATAAAAGAAGATTTTATGCCAGCTGTTTTAGAAAAACGTAAAGAGCTTCAAGAAGAGCTCCAAAGAAGACGCTTAGCAGGTGAAAAAGTAATATTGCGCCAAGATAAAATAATATCATTACAAACTGTAGAACAGCACTCATACAGCAAAGGGTCTTCAAACAAAAGATTTCTCTCAGAATCTCCTGAAAACAAAACCAATGCAGAAATACCAAACAGTAGCGAACAAGCTAAACAAACCCACAAGAAAAACAAATCTCAGAATATTACAAGTTTCTTGCGTCCTTCACAACTAAATACTACAACAGAACCCTCTACAAGCCGCGAAAACACAGAACCTCTAAAAAACTAAATGTCACCCTTCCACATCTCTCAACACCATATCTAGAAAAAACAACATCATCAAAAAGTAACACTAATCTCCCAAGCCGGCTGGTCACAGTGGCGGAGAAGAATACAAACGATTCTTCTCTTGACTGCAACCCTCCATTACAAGAATGTTACACTTCAAACAATAAGAAAAATAAAACAAGTCTCCATATCAGCACGTACAACCTGAGAACTCTGGCAAGCGAGACCAAACTTATAGAACTTACAAATGCACTTAACAATATCAAATATGACATTATCGGATTGTCAGAAACAAGAAGGATGGGATACGGAATAGACGAGTATGACGAATTCGTGCTATGTTACAACAGACAGACAAAAGAAAGATATGGAGTCCCCTTCATTATAAAAAAGTACCTAAAAACCTGTATCAAAAGTAACGTAGGCTTGTCCGATCGTGTAGCAGTTTTAGATATAATAATCAACGAGATACCTATTACTATAATACAAGTATATGCACCTACAGAAGAGTGAGAAGTAGCGGAGATTGAATTGTTCTATGAAACTCTACATAAAGCACATGAAATGTCAAGTGAAAACATTATTGTCATGGGCGACTTCAACGCAAAAGTAGGACAGAAGAATACGCATGAGCACACAATTCTGGGTCATTATGGGCTTGGTAAGAGAAGTGCAAGAGGTCAACTGCTGATACAATATGCTCAGGAATACAATCTTTCCATTTTGAACACTTTTTTCAAGAAAAAGCTTAGTCAAAAGTGGACTTGGAAATCACCGGATCATGTTACTAAGAACGAAATAGATTACATTCTTGCAAATTATTCAAAAAGGTTTGAAGATGTACATATCTTAAATAACATTGAATTTCCATCTGACCACAGAATGGTGAGATCAAAAATATCACTAAAACAAATTAAGAAAAGCAGAACAAACTATAATGGCTCTACTCACACCCTAAAAACCCAGAATGAAGTAGTCTCTTATCTTCAAAACATAGAAAAGAATTTAAAAAGTATCGAATTAAACAAAACATATTATACAGGTCAAGCCCTATATAACCTACTTGAAAAATGTATAATTATAGACAGCGTGAACACAGAGAGACAAACAGACAAACCTAAATTAAATAAAATATTTACAGAAGAAACTTTAAACCTCATCTAACAACGTCACAAACTACAAAAATTAAAACCAAAAAGCTACGAAGATAAGAAGAGACTAAGCTCTATTTATAAAATAAGTAACAAAAGTATAAGAAAAGATTACAAAAATCATAGATCAAAAATAATAGAAAAACACTTAATAAATTGTGGAAGTTGCAAACGCGCTTATAAAGAGCTCAATATACACAAAACCTGGATACCAAGTTTATTGGAAAACTCCACCCCCACGTTCAATAGACAAAATATACTACAAGTAGCAACTAAATTCTATGAAAATCTTTACGACCAGAAATACCATAACAGCGTTATCATCTCCTTTGACCCTCAAAATAAAGAAAAGATAGAGTGGGGCGCATCTGAAATAGATAGAGAAATAAAGAAATTGAAATCATTCAAGAGCCCAGGACCAGACGGAATTCCTAACGAGGCACTCAAATTAGGACGAACCCTGCTAACACCTACAATAACTTATTTATTTAATATCGGAACAATGGACGACATCAAATATAATACTACTCTACAAAAAAGGTGACCCGAACGAAATAGAAAATTACCGTCCCATCAGTCTACTGCCGAGCCTCTACAAACTGTTTTCGCAATGCATTTTAAGCCAGACATCAGCAAAAATAGACAAAAATCAGTCTGTAGAGCAGGCGGGATTTCGCAGGGGTTTCTCTACTGTAGACCATATCCAAACCTTGGATAGCATAATAGAAAAGTACAAGGAATTCCAAAGACCTCTTTACTTAGCCTTCATTGACTACCAAAAGGCTTTTGACTCTATTTCACATAATTCTATATGGGAAGCACTGAAGATGAACAACATAGACAGCACATACTGCAGTATATTCAAAAACATATACGACGGAAGTACGAGTAAAATCAGCATTGAAGCAAGCGGTCCTGAAATAAAAATCAAAAGAGGCGTAAAGCAGGGCGATCCATTGTCTCCAAAGCTCTTCATTGCGGTATTACAGATGATATTTAAGAAACTTAACTGGTAAAACCTAGGCATCTTAATAAATAAAGAATACCTTACCCATCTGCGCTTCGCCGATGATATAGTCTTATTTTCTGAAAAAGGCTTTCAATTAGAAAGTATGATACAACATCTACAAAAAGAAAGCGCAAACGTCAGACTGGAAATGAACCTACAAAAGACTAAATTTCCAACCAACAACCAACTCCTTTAAAGATAGGAAACGACAACCTGGAATATGTGGACGCGTATTTTTATCTAGGCAAACAAGTCTCATTTCACTGGAGTAACCTAGACGAAATAGCTAGAAGAATAAATATAACATGGCAAAAATACTGGGCTCACAGGGAAATACTGAAAGGAGACATGCCGCTTACAATGGAAAAGAAAGTGATGGATAGCAGTATCCTTCCCTGTTTGACATACGGCTCACATACCTGGGTATACACAAAACAAGGGAAAGAAAAAATAATAATTTGCCAATCTGCCATGGAAAGATCCATATTAGGAATCCGTAAAAGAGATAGAGTACGTCACACTAACATAAGAAAAAAGATGAAACAAATAGACTTCCTACTACACTCCATGAAACTCGAATGGAAATGGGGAGGCCATGTAGCCAGAACAGAGGACTCTCGATGGTCAAAACGGGTCGTTATCCTATGGAAAGGGCCAAAGGGGAAAAGGAAAAGAGGTAGACCGTTTAGAAGATGGACCGACGATATTAAAGATATAGCAGGAGAAGAGTGGCAAGAAAAGGCAAAAGATAGAGAGGAATGGACCAAAATGGAGGAGGCCTTTACCCTACAAAGGGGTTCTCATTCAAAAAGTAAATAATAATAATAATGACAAAATAAATTTAAATTTTATAAAACATGTTAGATTTAAATTTAAATAAAATAAATATGCATGGGTACGACTTAGATAACAATTTAATTTTATATTGATTGAGATTTATAAATTAATTAATAATAAATTAGATACTCATGTAATTTAATTAAAAATTTATTTGATTTTAATTAAATTATGAGCCTATTCTATATTTTTAACATTGTTAAAGATTGGGAAATAACAAAGGTTTTTTTTTTAAGTGCGTTCAAGTTCCAACAACCATGCGCTCACGAATTAATCGAAACGTGTGGAAATCATCATAATTATGGTAATAAGCTACGTGCAGCAAAAAAATTCAGTATAGTTTTACGAGAATTTTGCTAACCGAGGAGTATGATATTTGGCACAGTTAAAGTTTATGTAGAGGAATGTATGCAAAAAGCTTATACTTTGTAAGTTATAACATGTTATGGGAAGGAGGGTATACCGCTTCGTTACGTAATGCGTTACGGCGCCAATTAAGATATGAGTTATTTCAAATATAATTTTCGAAATTCTAAAAATGAAAATTTTTTGCAACTTCACTTTGTTGGACTTGTGCTTACTTTATACTTTTCAGTTACATAAATCTCTCCAACTGCAAGATATCTAATCAAATTAATATTTTTAAAATGAATATCAAATGATTTAAAAATTATTTATCATATGGCAGTGTAAACTATTCAGGTGCAACTAAATCGGGGTGCAGTTTTGTGTCAGTCGTGTTAGGTACTAAGCGATACGATCCATTAGACTGAAAGCCCACATTTCTAGGCTACAAAGGTGGAGGTTAAACACATGAGTGTTGCTACTTGCATCCGAGTATTTTATTTTATATTTTAAATTCACCGCTCGCACTGGGATTACTTTTGCTGATACCAAAATATCAATCTGTACTTTGTAACTTGTAATCTTTAATCGAATATCGTATTATTTAAATGTTGTACATTCTTCAGCTGTATGCACATTATCATTATGAAATCTCATAATTGGTAACAAAAAGTTAAGTGAACAGTCACCCTTCCGCCTCCATACTCCACACTAACATAGTAATTACTGTCCAAGATGCGACGAAACGCAAGGCAATCTTGTGGCTGGCCGCTGGACCATCTTATCTAGTCTTGGATTAAACCATAATATCCTTTATCATGATGCAAACTTTCCATTACATAATATACAATTATGAAGGTAATGGAAAGTTTGCATCATGATAAAGGATATTATGGTTTAATCCAAGATGCTATAAGCTTATGTACCTGGGTAATCGAGCTTTTCTCAGAGTTCTGATAAGTAAAAAACAAAAAAAATGAATCACAAAAATATTAATCTGGCTGGGATTCATGGGCGTACCCAGGTAGGGGAAGGGGGGGGGGGGCAGCTGCTTGAATATATAACCGGGATCGTGAGGCAGAGCAAGGCAATTCAGTTGAAACACAATTCAATTCAGTTCGGAGTTTAATACGAGCGAATATTTCATGCGCCATAGTGTCTTATAGTTTAGTTGCGGCGACACGAGATTTACGTTTACCGCGCAACAACTGGAAATATTACTCCGTCAAATGGATATCAGGAAATTCTTTGAAAGAATTCTTCTTCTCTTTCTTGAAAGAGGTGAGTCAAAATGAAACACATATGTACCTAATATGATTATTGGATTTGTTTAAGGGGGGGACTCTCTTGTATGTGTATATCTTTAGCATATTATTTACAATATTTAAATTTATTAATTACAAGACGTGGTTTTGTAATAATTGTATCTATGTTCTACGCTCTTTCATTTATCAAACATTATCATTTCATTTATAAAGTATTATTTCAAATTACCTAGTTTTGATTATTTGGCGTTCAAACCACAAAGTTAACGAATTTTGAATATCGCAATTTTATTTTACTGATAGGAAGTAAATGATATTTGAATGTGATGTTTTTATAGGTATCTTGATCTTTATTTTCGTCCTATGCCTAAACACCGTAAGAGTAATTTTGTTTGTGTATCCATTTTTAGGGACAACACGCGAAAAAAGAAAAAAAGAAGGAAAGTAGCAGTGGAAGCGATGAAAATGACAACCATGATAAAACTACTCATGTAATGCCAAGATCATTGCATGCTAACATTGGACAAGCGTCACATTCTCCAGCAGAACCTGTAAATATATCTGTTGCCGACTATTCTTCTCCATGTGGAGTTAGACTATGTTTCTCCATAAGGAGAATATAATAAGTGAGGTTCAGAAGACCATGGCTTACGCAGTCTTAGCTGATGAAACAGCAGACGTAGCTGGGAAAGAACAGCTGTCAATAGACGTGCGGTTCTACGACGAAAGCATAATTAAAATCAGAGAAGAATTTGTAGGGTTCGTTGAACTAAAAGCACAAAATGCTTCAGCAATTGCCGAAGCAATTGACAATTTCTTGTTTAGTTCTAACCTCCCAACCGAAGGTTGCGTAGGATTTGGATTCGATGGCTGTTCTACAATGGCAGGGAAAGAGGGTGGCGTACAAGCCATTTTGAGAAAAAAATATTCTCGTGCTTTATATTTTCATTACTCAAGTCACAAACTCAACCTTGTTGTGAATGATGCGCACGCAGTGCCAGAAATTAGAAATACTGTCGTTATAGTATTCACTCATTTCATCGTTGAATATTCGATTCTCCCAAAAAATACTCCAGCGTTTGCTTTAAGTAAGCTACATCCCTTGTATATGACCAAAACCAGCATTACACAAGAACGCAGAATCATTCCAAGAATTTTATAGCCTGGATATCACCAGAGAACTGAACCTTTGGCATAATTTATGGGTGAAGAAGGCTTTATCAGATGATCAATTAAGGGACATAGAAGTAGTTGATCTGTTCAACGAAGCCAACATTTTTTACCCTGCTGTCAGAAAGGCATTGATTATTTTAAGCACTATCCCATGCACCACGGCGACCGTAGCACTGTCCTTCAGTACGCTTCGAAGAGTTAAAACGTGGCTTAGAAGCACCATGGGTGAAGAAAGGCTTACGGGTTTATGTGTGATGAGCGTACATCGCAATTATTTAAAAGAAAACTGAGTTTATTAAAATGACTGTCATAGACAAATTTTCGGCAAATCCGAGAAGATTACTGTTAAATTAATATATATTAATATAATATTAAATGTTTATATATATATATATATATATATTATATATATAATAATTTGTTTCGTTTTGTTTTCTCGAAACAGGTAGGGTTAGGGTGTAGGGTAAAAAAGCGTGGTTTCCCAGGGATAAGAGCTAGCTACGAGTAGAAGCGATTATAGAAAAAAAAATGGCAATGCTCTACTTTGAGACACAAGCGATGTATAATGCTATAGAAATGTTGGAAAAATCAGAATTTTCAAATTTATTTTTTCTCGTCATGAAGAAAATATATGGTTGTAGGGATAATAAGCTAATTATTTTTTTCCGGGACAGAACAATTTAACAGAAATTAAAATACATCTACCATCAAATTCATTCATTCATTCATTCAACCATCACCAAGATGGTTATTTGTTTGCCAAAATTAATATCTGTCTGTCAGTTTGGAACAAAACTGGTATTATTTAGTCGCCAGATTTGGAAAGTTTTGTTCCTAACATTCTTTCGTCAACTTGGTAATTTAGTATTCTATATTCGGTTTTTTCATACCCAAATTTTTATTGTTTTGTCCCAAGTTTAAATACATGCCTAATATTATTATGCTCAATTTCAATCCCTGCGAGTAGAGAATCTAGAGATCTTAGAGATAGAGAAGATATATAGAGATATATATAGATATCAAGATATCTTTCTTGAGTAGAGAAATAGTTAAAATTTCACCAAAATTTAAAAGGGGAATTATTTAGAAAATAAGTTTTATTTCATAACTTTTTGTGCATTTTTACTTTAGATGTCGGTTCAATTTTTTGTTTAAAAATAATAATAATTTTTCCCTTTTTAGTGATATTTGTTAAATTATTATTAACACACTTTAATAACGTTTAAACTAAACGATCGAATGTATAATTGAATACGCGCCAAGCTCCCATTAGGTATTGTATATAAGATAATGATGATGATTACTGTAAGTTACATAATGGCATATGCTTGCAGCTTTTTAAACATAGTCGAAATTTTCAAATGCGTTTCTTAAAAGACTGAGGAGTTCTGTTCAGTGTTTTTGTATACAGGATATACCTTGGTGCAGAAAATTACTTTTTAGTAGCATATGCTTGAGGTACTTCTGAAAAAGTCAAAATCACTTTATATGTCCATATAAATTTCGAGGAGTTCCCTCGATTCCTCATGGATGCCATCATCAGGTCACCGCTTTAGTGACAACGGGACTAACTTCGGAGTATACCCTTTACATCAAAAAAATAATTTGAATTGAAAATCGGTCAATAGCCGGCAGAGTTATCGTTGAACTTACAAAAAAAAACATACAGCTGAACGTATAACCGCCTCCTTTTTTTGGTACTCGGTTGAAAATATGTACTTATAATAAATTTTCACACGTACTTTTTAATTTTAAGATATCTCCTAGATAAGGATTAATATTGTATACAGCTAAATATCTTGCTGCTGAAAATACCATAACTTTTTTAAACTTAGAATGGGTATTGTAACCTATCCTTAAAAGATTGACATATCTGTGCCCTGGCGGACTTTTTTGACTTTTGTAGACCTATAAAAGAGAAACAATCGCACCATACATTGTTTTGTTATTTTTCTTCATAAAAAAATAAATAGACGGCTTGATTTTTTCCGACACCTTCAACAATTATCGTCATAAATCAAACAATTTCCACAAAACCTTAACAAGTTATTGACCTTCCTCAGGAACAGCTCTGTCGGTTAAACTGCATGAAAATCCTTTCAGTATTTTTTGAAATTATCGCGAACATACAGACAGACAGACTCGGCGGGGGACTTAAATTTATAATAAATTTTAGAGAAAAGTCGGAAGTGTGTATTGCGTTTCGAAAATTTAAATTTTCCCAAAGTACGTTGCTTGGCCGGACCCGCCACGCTAGTTAGCACGACCTTAGGCTAGGAATATATTGTCCGAAATCCGGTAGGCCGGGGAAAATTCACAGCATTGAAAATAGAACTCTGCGTTAATACAATAGAGCTGGAAATCAAAGTATCGAGTGTCGAGCTATCATGAATACATGACATTGACATTTGACTCGACACTTGTGTGTTCGATTTCAGCTCTATTGTATTAACGCAGAGTTCTATTTTTAGCGCTCTGAATTTTCTCCGGCCTTTTCAATGGCTAAGGCTGGTTCTCATTCATAGGAAAGCCCTAGCCGCATAGGGAAGTCCTTGCCTGTAAGGTAGCCCTTGCCTGTAAGGTAGGGATTTGGATGAGGGTCATCAAAATGTAAGTTATAAGCTAATAGGAATAGAGTTATTATTCAATAGGCAATAGGTATAGTTTTCTATTTAGTATTCTTATTATTATTTCCACAACAAGATTCTTATTATTATTTCGCGTTTATAATAGATATTATAAGTAAGGATATCTTCGTCGTCGTGTTTTAATGATTTCGAAAATCTTTTGAATAGGAAAATGTTAGTAGGTATTAGCCATATAGACTTTGACCTTAAAATATTTGGGATTGTGGTCACCCATCCCAGTTGAATCTACGACCGGCGTTGCTTAACATGAGTTAACGCTACGACCATAATATAACTTCTCACTTATTCATCCTGGTATTAATATACATCAAATATTAGGTGATACCTACGTAGTTTCAGCCAGTTCAACTGATCAGTTATTTTACAGCTTTTTATATGTTATAATATTTAGACTGACATACATTTTATATTTATGAACTGATTGAAAAGAAACAAATATTAAATTTTAGGTGAAGCAAACCAAAACGCATTTGTGTAAGCCGCATTCAAATCGGTTAAGCCGTTGACTTCGTACGCGCAAAACAATTATCGTGGGAACCATACATTTTTCCGCAATAAAAAGTAGCCTATGTGTTGATCTAGAGTCTAAACTACTATCATACTAAATTTCATCAAAATCTGTTTAGTAGATTCTGTGATTAGTGCTTACAAACGTCCAGACAAAAAGATATACGAGTACAGACAAAAATTCTAGAAATCATTGTTTTGGGTTCTATGTCGTTCATAAACCCCTCCTGTAATTGTTTTTCTTATATATCTTTCATGTACAGACCGCGACCAGTTACGATGTTATTATATGTATAGATTATAATATGTCACCGTAAAATTGTTGAAACCGTAAGACCGTAAACCCGAAGATACTGCTTACAATTTAACTCATTATTTTTCGTTACTTTTTAGATAATCTAACAAACTTAAACTATTATATTACAATCTATCGCCCGTCAAATTACCAACTATCCGAAGGATGTCCCTGATTGGTCGGTATTGACTCTTAACCAAAACTAATTACTAATTTATCATTCAAACTGCACCTCTTTCGATAATCACATTTATCAGCTTCATTTTACTACTATAATAATATTATATAAGTAAAAAAATCTAAAACTATGAGTTTTTTCAATACGAAATCAATTAACAATCACCAAAACATTTGATACCAAACAAATTACCATAAAACAAATATGGCGGCGCGGGACATATTATTATGCCGTTCAACCAAACAGCGCGCGAGGTGCGTTCCTTTGCATGCCATTTTACAATTAGACGGATTCTTTTCCATATCTTATACTTTAAACGAGACAATCTTGTATATATATATATATATATATATATATATATATATATATATATATATATATATATATATATATATATATATATATATATATATATATATATATATATATATATATATATATATATATATATATATATATATATATATAATATTTTCTTTTATTTTTTTATTTATCAGAACTGCGAGCAAAGCTTGGTTACCCAGGTACTATTATAATAAGTAAGCAGTATGTTCGAGTTCACAATCTTCCGACAGTTTACATTCTCGCTAGTTATATTATAATCTTACTGAATTTACAATATTACGGTGATATATTATATATTCTTTGTGAGTGTGGAAACCTGCACCGCTGTGCAACATACACGCCCCGGTTCACCTTTAAGTCTACGGCTAGTATTAAGAGTATTTGCCATAACGGCCTTCAACTTCCAAGAAAAAAGTTTTCTCTAACTCTCACACACAAGCACATAATATTACTACAGTATTACATTGTATAATATTATACAGTTAGTTGAAATGAATCTATGCCTCCTACTGTACGCAGATATCGGCCTGATTGTGCACAGGCCACAGCTAGTTGTCGCAAATTATGCCGCCGACTGTACCCATTACACGGGGTCAGGATGTATACAGCTCTAAGTTGCACGGACAAAGGAGCCGCGCTAATGCGGCGCCCACACTACATCATTAGCTAGAGAATGTATCGGTCTCGCTTCACTGACGTCTATTGAACTTACATGTCAACAATTGTCAACTATCTCGACAGCAAAGCGACTACAAAAGCTTCATTACTTAAGCTGTAAATAGCCACGACGTAATTAGTATAATATTATCTAGTCGTATATAGGAAATAGGAATTAATATTGTACTTTAATGGCAAGTACGATCGTTGGATTCTGGAAATTTTTCAAGTGAGATCCATACCTAGATGGACTAGGCCACAATACACATAAGGCGAATAGATAGAAGCATAAGTCTTAACAAATTTTAACAATTTCTACGCGTTGTTGAAGCACAAGCAAAAGCTTCTAGTCGTGACATTTTACCATGGATAACTACCAAACTATCGATGGTAAAATGTAAAATTTTACAATTTAACATGAATATATTTACCAAGGTATGTGCTATACTGCTATGCGCTAAAAAGCAACGCTTCGCGTCCCTGTTGAAGACACTTCACACATACTAAAAAAGAATAACTTTGAAAACGGATAACTAAATACTTCGTATATCTTTGGCCGAAAGATGATCCTAAATTATTCTCAATCCCGTTCACACTTAGCACACTTTATCAATTCAGTTCAGTCTGAATGCTTCACTAATGATGAGTTTACTTTCAGATACATACAAGACAAAATGAAGCTACGGGAGGAGCTAATTACTGAGGAGCGCGAGGAGAAAATCCTGATCAAATCCCTAGATGAAAAGGGACAGCTTATTATAGAAATGAAATCCTCTTTACAACAAATTAATCAGCTGCTCTCCAGTATCGGTAAGATCATAATTTATTTTATAGTACCTGGGTAACCGAGCTTTGCTCGGAGCTCTAGTAGATTTTAAAATATTAAACCGACTTCCAAAGTAAAAATGCATAAAAAAGTTTGAAATAAAACTTATTTTCTAAATAATTCCCCTTTTAAATTCGGATAAAATTTTAACTTTCTCTCTACTCAATCGTCATATTTTTGAAGTCGGTACCAGCAAACTTGAATTCGAGTTCTATAAAATATTGTTTTATCAGAATATTGTTTGGGCTGGTACCGACTTCAAAATCGGTTTAATTTTTTGTTTCAAAATAATATATTTTCTCTTTTTTTGTTATATTTATTACTAGCATTATTTGCCCGTGTGAAATTAGATTTTATACGTTCATCCTATTTTACCTACCTAGGGGCTGAATTTTAGAAAACGCTGAAGTAAGTAACTCATTATTTTTTCCGTACTCAATTCATACGAAATTTCATGCAAATATGTCCAAGGAATAAAAAGTTTCATACAAACTTAAATCCCCTATTTTACCCCCAAGAGGGTTGAATTTTGAAAAATACTTTCTAAGTGGATGCCTACTACGTCACATGAGAAATGCGTGTGCAAAATTTCAAATTTCTAGCCTAAAGTGCTTGGCCTGTGCGTTGATACATCAGTAAATCAGCTTTGCCTATAAATATAGAATATTATTATTAACACATTTTAATAAAGTTATAAATACAAAAAAGCCTCCGCTATTCTCACTCTTTTAAACTTTTGGCGACAAAACAAACTCGAGTTATTTTATGCCAGTTTTCTGAGAGGCAGTGGTATTTCCCCAAATAAGCATTACCGATCTGTGGGCCTAATAAACAATCACCAGTGATGATCATAATTAGATACTATATTATTAAATAATTATTAATATCTATTGTAGTAGCCGGCAAAAAATGTAACAGTAAGCATTAAATATATTATAGTGATGGATGATGATGATCAGGAATATAAATTTGGCAATAGCAAAATTTTAAAAGACATTGATATCGGTGCACAAAACTCTAATGAGTAGTGAGTACCTATGTCATCATAATAATTTTAGGTCGTTACATATGTAATGGGCGTTTTGTAAAGGAGGAACATAAAGTGGATTTTTAAAAAAAATAATATATTTATTTAATCAGAGTATATAGTTGAATTTTTCCCTTGCAAGAAGTTATCCAAATTTAAAAAAAAAATGGTAGTCTGTTGGAGCTGGATCCGGGGAGTGGATGTCTTAGACATTCCAATTGAAGCTCCTCTAATTTGGTAGCCGTATGTTGTGCAGTGTGTGGTCTAGCGTTGTCCTAAAGCAGCAGTGGTCTAGGGCGAATGACCATCATTGGTTGTTTAGCAGCTAGCTTTTCCATCATGATTTGCAGTTGCTGGCAATAGACATCTGCCTTGATCGTCTGGCCAGATTTAAGAAATCTGTAGTGAATGACACCGGCACTAGTCCCCCAAACGCTCACAAGTAACTTTTTTTGAGTCCTTTTTTGCTTGGGGCAGGATTATCGTACAGGATACACTTTCATCACAGGTAATGATTCGGTTTAAATAAAATCCCTTCATTATTGTACCGGTTGAGTAATGTAACGCAGCAGTCGATGCGCGTTTGTCGGTTTGCTGCACTCAATTCATGAGATGCCCACCATTCAAGCTTTTTCACCTTCCCAATTTGCTTCAAGTGGATTAAAACAAGTGGTTTTATCACTAACACCGCAGCCTGAAGCTAACTCGGACGTGGTTTGCGATGGATCCGCTTCCACAATAGCCTTCAATTCTTCATTATCAACTTTAGTCTCCGGCCGTCCACGGGGCTTGTTCTGCAGGTCGAAATTTTCAGAATGAAAACGTTGGAACCAAAAACGCACTATGTTTTCTTTTGCGACACCGCCGCCAGACACATCATTAATCCTTCGAGCCGTTTCTGCAGTACTGGTGCCACGGTGGAACTCGTACTCGAAAATAATACGATATTTCATTTTCTCCATTTTTTAACAGAGTGACGCAAAGAAAAAACTAAAAGAGAAAAAAACAAATGAATTACGTTTTTCGAAACACAAATGCATGAGTAAATAGCGGTATAAATTTGAAATTGGAATTACTAACCAAAGAAGATATATTTGAGATCAAAGTGGCCAGTACGACAAAACGCCAATTATATATGTAAGGACCTAATATTATAATTGGTGTTTCGTGTGAAGATGGTGATGATGATGATGCTGATTACTGTACGTTGTATGATAGCATATGCTCGCAGTTCTTTAAACAACGCCGATATGCCCAAACATGTATCTATAAGGACTCCAGAGTTCTGATCAGTACTTTTGGATCCAGGGTATACCTTGGTACAAAAGCTAACTTTTGAATAGCATATGCTTGTACTACTTCAGAATAATTCGAAATCACTATATGTACCCATATAAATTTCGATGAGTTTCCTCGATTCATCATGGATCCCATCATCAGGTCACCACTTTGGTGACTAAGTTACAAATTTAGAATTATAACCTTTAACTTTAATAAAAGGATTTTCCAAATAAGTTCACAAGCGGCAAAGTAATGTTAAAAGATATCCGTGACTGTGTAAAATACTATGAGAAGTACCTATTATATCATCAAAATATCGTGATGATGGTGGTGATAATGATGATTACTATAATTGACTAGTGGTATATGCTTGCAGTTTTTTAAGCCGCACCGAAATCCCCAAACATGTATCTATAAGCAGTCAGGAGTTCTGTTCTGTATTTTTGTATCCAGGGTTATACCTTAATGCAAAATCTTATTTTTTGTTAAGCATATGCAAAAATTATAGGTACCAATCTGCCAATCGGGCTGACATAATATAGTCGAAATTTTTGATTATATTGTTGCACGACGCAAGAAAAAATAATGCGTAGTTTCCCAGGGATAAGACCTATAGTCTAGTCAACAAGTTCAAAAATGTGTTAATTAGAAATAAAGCTCCTAAAAATATGTTCGATAGCTCATTCGATTCGGAATGACGTCTAGAAAAATGTTTTTTAAGGGTATATTAGCACATAAAAAATTGCGATTGTTATTAACAAAATAAGATAAAAAAAAGGTATTTAGTTTTTCGTTAATAACTTTTAAAATAATGATATTTAAGGAATTTTGAAAAAATATCCTGAAAGAGGAGGAAATTTCCAATAAAAAAGTCCTAACTTCCGGAACTATATCTATATTATTTATGATTTTTTTTAACGCTGGAAATAGGGCTCCGCGAGGGCGTTACAGCATAGGCGCGGCGTCTAAAAAGCCGGTATATCACCTAAAATATTTTTTAAAAATATTAAATAACAATTTAAAAATTATAATAAATTATGGTGTAATCGAGACACTTAAACAAAAGAAACCTCTGTGAAAAAAATTTTTGGTTGGTTTGTTACTTTTAAATTTAAAAATTACAAAAAGGTTGTTTTTGTAATTTTTTGAAGTTTTCGAAAAAAAAATATAACGGTTAATATTATTTGTTTATAACAAATTGTTAAGTTAATAAACAATTAAATTATTTACAAAAAAATCATTCCGAATCGAATGAGCTATGTATATTTTTAGGAGCTTTGTTTCTATTTAACACGATTTTGAACTTGTTGACTAGACTACTAGCTAGATAAATTTTTCTCTCCAAAAACTCCCTGCATACTAAATTTCATGGTAATACTTGAAGCCGTTTTCGAGATTACGATTATATATATATACAAAATTGTTTGAAGTATAAGATTACGTAACTCATTTAATAACAGAATTGAGAAAATTTTCAAGACACAATAAGCCAATTAATATTGTTTTCGCTTATGACGTACAAGAGCACACAAAAGCGAATCGAAAGCTTTGAAACTTACAAGTTACAACTAATTACTCCACTGGAGACGAGATACTTCTTATCAGTTTAGGTATTACCTAAATTAATCTAAGAATGAAAGTTGCTGTATACTGTGTAGGTACGTTATAAAGTGAGAACTTGAAGCGAGGCAGCAATTCTATTAGTACAACAAGATGTTATTCGATTGTGTGAAATTTAATTCGTGCGATAAATGTCCACTGCAATTAAGTATACTCACAGACAGACGGATAGACGGACAGTCGGACAAAATTTTCATAAAAATTAATTATAATTTAGCCCTTTTTATTTATTTAAATATATAAACGACCATAATAATATATACATTTATTGCAAAGCTGTTAATTTTAAATAACAAACAGACACTTTAATTTTACTTGTAGTTGAATAAAAAAGCAAAAAAACACCCGTATCATTAGTTGATTCCTCGAGATTTCCTCCACTCGACTCAACCTCAATACACGAAAATGGTATCCCTAGTTTAACTGGATGTCCTCGACTTGAGGAATTTCCTTACGCGAGTCGAGGAATCAACTGCCAAACTTAAGGTACCTCAGGACGTACCTTGAGGCTCTCTCGAGCGCCTATTTTCGACATTTATACTGAAGGAGCAAAACAGCTGAGGTAGAAATTATGTTTAAGAATACCATTCTTAAACATAATAAGGAACTTCTTAAGGATAGAACTAATAATACGGGTGATAGAGCTCTTGCGGCCGAATAATGAAACGCTAATCAAAATTAAGCGCCCTCCTGTTCACAGGCTGTCGCTGTCTCTGCTAGCCGAAATGACAGGGATAGCATGTGACTTGAGCGTCACTTAATTTAAATGTCGTTTAAGTATTCGGCCGTTAGAAAAGAAAACTTGATTGTTACGTTGTCAGGTTCGCCGAATGTCCAGAAAAACCAGGGAGTACCGTCCTCTATTAAACACGCTCTAGATCTAGAAGATAGTTTCAAACAAAAAGTGCCCGAAGTGGAAGCAGACTGTAAGTTGAAAAATAATAATAATAATATCTATGGTCGTTTCACACCACGTCAATCTGGTCCCGTGGTAAGTTCTCGAAGAGCTTGTGTTACGGGTACCAGATATTTAAGATATACGACAGTATATTTAAGATTATTATATAAATAATACACGTATTTAATACACATCCATGACCCAGGAACACAGAAAATCTTTTTTTTGTCCCTTCGGTGGGATTCGAACCTCCGACACTCGGTTTGAGCACCAACACGCTCAACCACTGAGCCACAGAGGTCGTCAACCTTGTTTATACGTAGTTGAAATCCTCTTATGAATCAAAATCAAAATCAAAATCAAAAAATTTTTATTCAAAATTGGTATTTTTAAATACTCTTTTTGAACGTCGATACTACGTGATGCCTACCACCGGTTCGAGAACTAACCCAGCGAGAAGAGCCGGCAAGAAACTCGTCTGGGGCCATCTTTTACCAAAAAGATGGAAAATTATTCTTTTAAAATCAAAATTATTACAATGTTTACTTATGTCTATGTAACAAATAATAAGATAAGATAAGGAGCCACCTTATTCCCAAGGTGTGCCGTCTTGAATAAAGTCATTAATTTTATAATACGCTTTGGCACACAAACGTTCTTTAACTACTTTTTTAAACTTATTAATGGGAAAGTTTTGAACCTTTTCTGGGATTATATTGTATAAGCGTATTGGCATTGGCCTTTAAAGGATTTACTAACTTTGCTTAGTCTGAACACTGGCATATCTAACTTGTTCTTATTTCTAGTGTTTACACAATGATTATCACATTTCTTTTTGAAGTTGTTTAGATTCTTTCTTACATATAACACATTTTCCAAAATGTATTGAGATGCGACGGTCAGAACTTTTATTTCTTTAAACTTTTCCCTTAGAGATTCAAAAGTCGACATCTTATAAATAGAACGTATAGCACGTTTCTGCAGCACAAATATTGTATTAATGTCCGCAGCGTTTCCCCACAAGAGGATGCCGTACGACATTATGCTATGAAAATAGCTAAAGTAAACTAATCGCGCGGTCTCTATGTCGGTAATTTCTCTAATTTTTTTAACAGCGTATGCTGCAGAACTCAGCTTATCTGCCAATTTAGCAATATGTGGTCCCCACTGTAACTTACTATCTAATGTTATACCTAGAAATACAGTGGTGTCTACTAATTTCATTTTCTCATTATTTAATAGTATATTGGTTTGTGCCTGCGTAACATTTGGCAAGCTGAACTTTAAACATTTTGTTTTATTAGAATTCAACAGTAAATTATTAGCATTAAACCAATGTACTATTTTTGAGAGAGCACTATTTACCTCGTCATTGTTAGATTGTCGTCGCTTCACATTAAAAATTAGTGAAGTGTCATCAGCAAAAAGTACTATCTCATGCTTATCATTAACTAGATAAGGTAGATCATTTATATAGATGAGAAATAGAAAAGGGCCCAAAATAGACCCCTGTGGTACTCCTAGTTTAATTTTAGTACCATTAGACCTTTTGGAATTAACTTCTACAGTCTGTGTTCTATTTATTAGATAAGAGCTTAGAAGCATTAGTGCCGTGCCCCTTACACCATAATGGTATAATTTCCTGAACAGCGTATCATGCTCCACACAGTCAAATGCTTTGGATAAATCACAGAATATACCAAGTGCATCCTGTGACCTCTCCCAAGCTTCAAATATACTGCACAGAAGACTGATGCCTGCATCTGTTGTGGACCGACCTTTAGTAAAACCAAACTGATTACTATGTAACAATTTATTCGAGTTGGAGTGAAAAAGTAATTGATTTAGAATAATTTTCTCAAAAATTTTACTTAAAGTCGGTAATATGGATATTGGTCTATAGTTAGCTGGGTCTGATTTATTCCCAGCTTTAAAGAGAGGCATCACCTTGCTGTGCTTCATCAAGTCAGGGAACACGCCACTTTTAATACAATTATTAAAAACTAATGCTAGGTGAGGGGCAATGATGTCAATTACTGGTTTTATAACTTTTGTGGACATACCCCAGAGATCAGTTGTACTTTTAATATTAAGTAATTTAAATACCTTGATAATGTCTCTAGAGTCTATTTCTTTGAAAATAAAATTTACATCACATTCCTTCACATTATCTCTAAGTAATTTTTCGGCAACTGTAGGTGGTGAATTTAAGTTTTTTGTAGTTGAGATCGGAATGTCTGCAAAAACTTCTCAAATACTGTCGCAACTTCAATGTCAGAACTAACTTTTTTATCATTAATATAAAGTTCAAATTTAGAGTTGCGACTGGCGACTCTTCCAGTCTCATCTGCAATTATTTTCCAGATGGTTTTCACTTTGTTTTTAGAGTTCTTAATTTTTTCTTTGATGTGAAGAAACTTCGCCGCTTGACATACCTTCTTGAAAATCTTCGAGTATTTCTTGACATATAGTTTAAAAGCTTCACTCCTGTTCTTTGACTTCTCGTTATACAAGTCATACAATCTTTGTCTACTAACAATAATACCTGCAGTTGCCCAGTTACTAAAATTATTTCTTTTATACTAAATCTGACCGATTTAGAAGTAAATACAGAGTCAAATTGGTTTTTTACTACTTTAAATAAATTATTAAAAGTTTCATTTGGATTAATTGACTCATTCAAACATTGAAAACTTGAAAGTAATTTACTTCTAAATTTCTCAATATGTTTTGTGTTTACAGGAATAAACTCAATATTTTCTATCGGATTATTATCACATTTAAGATCAAATGATGCTAGCTGTCCACAGTGATCAGAGTTAAGTACATTAATTATGTCTTTCCTAAAAGGAGTGACATTTGTGAAAATATTATCTATACAAGTAGCTGTTGTTTCACATATTCTTGTTGGTTCATAAAATAAATTAATTAGATTATACGATTTGAACAAAGATGTGAATCTAACAGTGGTGGAGTTAGAGTCTAATAAATTAATATTAAAATCACCACATACAATAATCTTCTTATTAGAGACACATACTTTCGTCAGCACTTGATCCATTATTTGTTCAAAAGAATCGTATAAGCTTGATGGAGGCCTGTATACGCATACAATAATAAGGTGGCTCAACTCAATACAAGCCAACTCAATAATTCGTTCACTAGACAGTTTTACAATATCTTTACGTTCTTTACATTTCAATTTATTATTAATCAAAATTAAGGAGCCACCCCTAATGACATTTTCTCGACAGAAAGAGCTCCCTACTTGGTGATCACAATAGTTAAATATAATTCATGATTTTTTAACCAATGTTCTGTTACGCATATAATGTCAATTTTAAATTCATTTAAAAATAACTCAAGTTCTAATTCTTTCCCTATTATGCCTTGTAAATTTTGATGCACCAAGTTTATATTAAAATTACAGTTTTTCCCAGAGTTCTTACTAGGCCCTTCGTAGGAGGCATCAGTATAAATATTTCCAGCTAAGAAATTGCTAGAGTGAGCCTCTGTTGTCCTATAATCTAATTTAAATTATTTGGAACATATTCCAAGTTTTTACTAATAAAATTGTCAGTATAAGAACACTGCTCAATAAAAGCAGTGGTCGGCTTAGCCAATTTTTTGGCTTGTCTTAAAACTAAAAAATTATATAGCCATTTAGCTAAATGTCGTGTAAAAAATTTAGATAAGTAATACTTATCATATGTTAGATTATTTAACCTAGAGATAAAAATATTATTAAAGTCAACCACATCGATTTGTGGTAAAGTTTTATTTAAAACTAAACAATTTTGATTAGTAGCACTACACAGTAGGCTGTTCAATTTAAACCTAATATAATTTTCTTTAGTCTCGTGCGGCAGTTTATTATTTGATAATTTGATGTAAGGAAAGGTAAACAATAAGATTTTTTTAATATTTTCTTTGTTACTTAATGTGTCTATATAATCTAACATCTGTTTTTTGTTTATCTTTCCTCTTCTCCCGACTAGTATAACTAAAGTTGTATTGGGGCAACAAGTAGAATTGATTGCCCGGCTAATGATTTGTTCAAATGATGCCCCCGGCAAACAAGTGCTAGTTACTTGTTGTCCCAAACACAATTTATTTAGATACACACCAAGTCCATGGCCTATTTCATCACAGTAAATGCTAATGAAACCAGACTCTGGGGTATGTGTCTGTGTCTTATTATAATATTTTGAGGATTCAGTACAAGCCTTCGACTCTGAACAAATAACTGACTTATTAATATCGTACTGAGAATTATTGATATTTTTGTGGCAATTACAATTGTTATAAAAAGAATTTACACGGTCCTCATTATACTGTCCAATTTCAATCAGGCCATCCATAGCTGATATATGTGCAGAAATTTCTTTCTGCGCTAATTCATACTTTTGTTGAATAAGTGTCAATGAGCAGTGTAACTGTGAAATGTGTTGAAAATGAATGTTTATGATGTTTGTGAAAAATTAATGAGGCCTTCATTAAAAGACAGTTACAGTGAAACCTGGTTAAGGAGGACTAAGACAAGAGAGAAACCTCTATAATTGAGAATTTTAATGAGGTCCTGGCACTTTTTCATCGAATTACCTCTGTTTATATTAAGACTTATCAAACTTGGTTAGATAAAAGTAGTTGGGTAACTGAGCTTTGCTAGGAGTTCTAGTAGTTTTAAAATAATAAAAAATATTTATCTGACCGGGGTTTGAACCCACCATATTCCCAATTTTCGAACAAAGCAAAAATTATTCATATGACGCCATTATGCCACTCGGGCTGACTTGTATTAAGTCGAAAATATTGATATTATATTGTTGCACGATGAAAGAAAAAACATAAAACCTAAAAATGCCCAGTTTCCTGTGATAAAACCTAGCTAGATCTATTTTTTGATCCGTAATTTCTCTCTATATTCTATACCGCATACTAAATTTCATTTTTTATTTATTTATTTCTCTCGTTGCCCGTTGGCTTCCACAACACTTAAATGCAAGTGTTATTTTACGCCGTTAGTCTTTGCGATCGCAGTATCTCGCCAGCCGCTGTTGACCCGGCGGCAGTTGAGATTCTTACTGAGGCATGTCTCTATAACAGCAGTTATCAGATCCCCAGTTCTCGTATTTAACTTAAAGTTTCATTTTACTTTTAATGAATTATAAATGAATCATTTTGATATCATAAACAGATTTTTGGAGATGGGACCAATGAAAAAGCGTTTGACGTTGGTTTGACGTTTATGAGAATACCATTTTGCAGTTTTAACATCGAGACTGGATTGTGTAACTATATTATTACAGGATTTAATTAGCAGAATCGACCTTCTTATACTTTAAGCAGTAGTGTACGACACTTCCCTATTATAAGTACAATTTATAATAATTTTCTTATTTTTTGCGACTATTTTTGTTTTCAGTGGACAAATTGCTATTGAATGCTCGTCAAAAGCTGAATGTGTTGGTGCAGGCGGCGTATAAGATAGAGATTACTGATGAAACTCGTGCGAACGCCAATCTCTTTTACCATAACACCCTGACCAAATATATGAAGGACAATTTCAAGGAAAATATAATTACAGAAGCTGGTTTGTATAATTGTTATTATTTAAAAAAAAACTAAAATGTTTATAAAAAACTATAGCCCGTATATGTAAATTATACATCCTATGTTACCCGGGCTATTATTACGAATCTATTACAATAATACACAATATATATACAAAAATATTATAAATAAACAATGTGTAACAAATAAACATTTTTTTTTGCTTTGTAAACTCAAACGCAAACTCAAAATTTTTATTTCCATGTAGGCTAAAACCCATCGGTGCCTCCTCCTCCGCTATGCTGCTGGGCCGCCGGACCCGCCTGAAGCGATAACAGCAGCGGCCCAGTAATGTTACTAACCTAACATAACCTACATGGAAATAAAAATTTTGAGTTTGCGTTTGAGTTTCCAAAGCGAAAAACATAATAACAAACCTTGTTTATTTAACCATAATAACTAAGTTCTTAAACTAATATAAGTATACTCAAGTCATATTGAGTCGGCGCCAAACGTAGGTACTTTACTATATAAACGTTCTTTACTTTCGTTACTTTATTATCTAATTTGTTTGTTTGGCACCGACACAATTTACTTGAGTATACTTACATCATTTTAAGAATTCAATTATTATGGTTAAATAAACAAGCATTGTTATTTTTTGCGTTTCAGTTTTTTCGGCGGTTTAATTTTTTGTTAAAATCTTATTATTTTATATTTTTTGTGGCTAGAATCTAGAGGTGTAAAAGTAACGAAAAAAAGCGTACCCGTATGTATTTGTTGCTTTTCAATTAGTACTCGTTACTATAGTATAGTTACGTTACTCGTTACTTCTGATGAAATAAATAAGTGGTTATCTATAGGTTCTTTTTTAATTTTTTTTATTAAATAAGGGGGCATGCGAGCAAACGGTTACCTGATGGTAAGCAACTACCGTCGCCCATGGACACTCGCAACATCAGAAGAGCTGCAGGTGCGTTGCCGGCCTTTTAAGAGGGAATACGCTCTCTTCTTGAAGGTTTGCAGGTCGTATAGGTCCGGAAATACTGCTGGTGACAGTTCGTTCCAAAGTTTTACAGTGCGCGGCAGAAAGTTACACGAAAAGCGCACGGTGGAAGACTGCCACTCATCAAGGTGATGAGGATGGTATGTTTTTCGCGTGGGACGATGGCGAAAAGTTGCAGGTGGTATGATTCCGAACAATTCCTCAGAGCACTCCCCGTGATACAACCGATAGAGGATGCAGAGTGAAGCTACATCTCGGCGTAATTCCAAGGGGTCCAAGCTGTTTGAAACACTATGGCAGTCAACAATTCGAGCGGCCCTTCGTTGGATACGATCCAGATGGAGCAGTTGGTATTTTGGCGCCCCTACCCAGAGATGAGAACAATATTCCATATGAGGCCGAACCTGCGCCTTGTAGAGTTGTAGGCGTTGGTCCGGACTGAAGTATACTGTCTCGCTCTGTTAAGAACACCAAGCTTCTTCGAGGCTAACTTGGCCTTACCCTCTAGATGATATCGGAACTGGACTTCGCTCGATATGCTGACGCCAAGTATCTCAATGCTAGGGGAGATGGTTAAAGATGTGCCCTCGAAACGAGGATATACGACCATTGGTGACTTTGTAGTGGTGAACGCGCAGACTTGTGTCTTGTCGGGGTTGAATTGGACTAAGTTATGTCTACCCCATTCAGAGACTTTCTCCAATGAATTCTCTATTTTAGACACAAGTTCGTTTCGACTCTCAATGACATTTAGCCGAGAAATATTGGGGGAGCCGGTATCACCTGTACTATCATCCGCATAGCAATGAATGCTGTTGGTCTGTAACATGCAGTATGAATAGGGTAGGCGATAGCACACAGCCCTGAGGGACACCAGCATCAACAGACTGAGTTTCCGAGCATTCGCCGTCAACTACGACCTTTATGCTTGTATCTGTTAAGAAACTAGTGACCCACTTACATAATTTCTCGGGCAGCCCGTATGATGGAAGCTTTGATAGCAGCGCTTTATGCCAAACCTGATCAAAGGCCTTCGCAATGTCCAAACTAACAGCCAATGCCTCTCCCTTCGACTCAATTGCCTGAGCCCAACGATGAGTTAGGTACGCCAAGAGATCACCAGCCGAGCGACCCTTACGGAACCCGTATTGTTTGTCGCTTAGTAATCCCTGGCCGTCCAAGTATCGAAGAAGCGGGCTATTGATAATGGATTCCATTATCTTCGAGAAGAGATAGATTATAGCGATTGGTCTGTAGTTGGAAGAATTTGAGCGATCACCTTTTTTGGGGATCGGGTGCACCAAGGCTGTCTTCCAAGAAGCCGGGACGATGCCAGAAGAGTAGGAGAACCGAAAAAGACGCGTCAAGACCGGAGCCAACTCTGGAGCACACTTTTTCAACACAATAGGAGGGATTCCGTCAGGCCCACTTGACTTTTGGATATCAAGGGAACGGAGGGCTTTTCGCACTGAGCGCTGATGAAACCGAATATCCGACATGATGCTCGTGCATCGCGGTATGGTCGGCGGTTTCTGCCCCCCGTCATCCAGGGTCGAGTTTGACGCAAAGAGCTTGCCCAGAAGATCGGCTTTGTCCTTTGCGTCCTGGGCCAACGATCCATTTCCTACGCGTAGGGATGGTAGGGTTGGCTTGCAGAAATTTCCTTCAATAGCTTCGGCCAGAGACCAGAATGCACGGGTTCCCGAGGGGAGGCGCTCAAGTCTCTTACCAATTCTATTGACGTGCTGTTTCTTTGCCCGAGTGATCTCTTTCTTGAGGGACCTAGAGGCAAGGTTGTATTCCTTTTTATATGTGCTGGTATTTAAATCCCGAGCAGACACTGCATTTGCTCAGGATTGGTAAGCTTTCTGCTTCCGGCGAGCTTTTTTGGGGGATGAACCAAACCAGGGACGAAATCTGCCGCCAGTTGGCACTACAGAGGACGGAATGAAAAGTTCCATCCCTTGCATCACCACATCGGCAACAGAGTTGGCAGTGTTGTCGGGATCATCCGGCGAGAAGCACACGTTCCCCCAAGGATAGGATGCAAAAAACGACCGCATCCCATCCCAGTCTGCTGACTTGTAGTGCCACACACGACGGTATTTAACAGCACGCTGTCGTAACACCGTCGTAAGTGACACAGAACTCCTAACAAGGCAATGATCCGATGAACCAAGTGGTGCGATTACGGATATTTATTAGCCGTCAGGATTTGAAGTCAGCAGAAGGTCCAACAAGGAAGGATTCTGACCATCCACAACTGGGATTCGCGTAGGCATAGTAACCAGTTGTGTCAAGTCGTTCGCAAGGGCAAAGTTGCAGACAGATCTCCCCGCATGATCAGTTTTACTGGAATTGAGCCAGTCGGCGTGGTGGGCATTAAAGTCGCCAAGTATTATGATCTCTGCGGATGGGATCTGCCGCTGCACAAAATCTGAAGCAGCTTGCAGGTGTTCCAAGAGTCGGTCCGTCTCGGGGTCACCACTATGGGACCTATATAGGCACGCATAGACGCGAGGGTGGTCATCGCAATCTATGCGGAGCCCTGTATTTAATGTATGGCCTCATATATATGACGTCTCGCGAGCGGCGCTCTGGCCTGGAGAGTATATTAACAGTCGGTGTTGGTAAAACATACGATTAGCAAATATTTCACAGCAAATTCATTAGCAAATTCATCAACGCTACTTGTGTGAACTGAAACAGTGTAGGTTATTATTTTGCGAATGCGAAATACGGAAATGCGAGTAACGAAATGTATTCGTGTATAATGTTTCGTTACTCGAAACTCAGTACCGAAAACATCCGGTTTGCTACAGCTCTACTAGAATCTGCTAATCACTATAAACTACATGCTTGAGCTCATTAATGGTTAATAATTTTATGTTGTTGTAATAAATAACTCAGCATTAAAACCAGTGAGCGAATGGTGATGATGATGAGTATAAATTTGGGAATAGCAAATGTTATAGGACATCGATATCAGTGTAAAAGACTATGAGAAGTACGTATATAATCATATGAAGATGTATGATGTAATGATGGTGGTGATGATGATGATTATTATCTTCTGTAATTGGCATAGTAGCATATGCTTGCTGTTTTTTAAACAACGCTGAAATTCCCAAACTTGTAACTTTAAAGACTCAAGTTCTGTTCAGTGGTTTTGGATCCAAGGTTTACATATCTATACAAATAAATAATATGGAAGGGTCTGTTTATATTTATATATATATTTTTTTGTACGTATCTCCAATAAAAAAACTATTTTTTAAATTTGTGTCCGTCTGTGTGTTCAAGCTAATCTCGGAAACGGCTGGACCGGTTTTTACGGGACTTTCACTGGCAAACAGCTGAGGATATAAGGAGTAACTTAGGCTACTTTTACCTCAGGCTACTTTAAAAAAATAGGTTGCCGTTTCCGTTAGTTCAAGAATGTTGCGGGCACCAGCGAGTTGGTCCTATAATTATTTCATAGGTTTACTGAATATATAATATAAATAATTTTATTTACTTTTATGTTTATCTTTCGACTCTTTTTGTTTAGTATTTTAGTGATCAATGGCTGCGGCCTTCAAATTAAATATCTGATGTACTGAATTACTTTATTTGACAACCGGTTAAGTTGGCGAGGGGCAGACGACTGACTCTCGTAGGAGTTATATATTATTGCGACGTACATATACATAACATAACAACGTAAGCTGACTCTACATTCTACGATTACTGAGAATTATCATATACACTACAGTATCAAGTCTAATATTCCATTCCCTTTGATTTTGTATATTTCTCATCTTGTGGAAACTGCTGTGGGTTACGGCAAAAAAGTCGGCTTATATTATAGTCTCTTACTATGTCTCTATACAGGTCTCATAGAGTTCGAAATGGAGGACCCGAACGTGGCAAGTCACGCGATGATCAAGCTCAGGAGTAAGCAACTGGTGGACTCTCAAGTCAGCGAGTTTGATGTACCAGACACTATCAAGAAGTAACACTGAATGTATTAATGAAGTTATAATTATATTCTTATATAATTATATTTTTGAAAAGTTATAATATATTATAACTAATTAATTATCAAAAGCATCAAAAAATCAACGTTTAAGAGTATACATGTAAAGAGGATTTTTTAACTTTGATATTTGTAGCCGTATTTGATTAATAAATTACCGTTTTAACAGTACAGTTTTGGTAATTAATTCCTAAATATTCTCCATATTTGCTACATAATGTGAAAATGGTAATATGTAACGCCGAGCTTGAAATAAATTCATTCATTTCAAATTTGTATGATGAGTGAATTGCGCTCATGAAAATGAAGGTATGATAGAACTTGCTCCAAATTGGTATGTCAAAGGAACTAATCTGCTTGTGCGTAAATTAGTTTTGCACCGTGTAAAATGGTTTGCACCGTGAAGCCAAATGATAATCGGTAAGAGAAGCTGTATAATTCCTCTCTCACTTCTTACTTCAAATACAAAATTATCAGTATACCTTAAAAAATTAAAAAGCTAAAAAATTAAATAACACCACGTTGACCACGGGGTTCCCACGGGAATTTCTTTTGTATATATGTACGAAGTCGCGGGATACAACCAGTATACATTTTAACATAGCGCGTTTACAAATTTGACATAGTTCACTGGCTGTTTTTTACTGTTTTTCAATTGTCACAAATAGAGTACTTCTTTATCTATTGGATTTAAAAAAAAGAACATAAAAATTCTCCTTAAAATTTTCACGTGATTTCGCAAATATATTAAATATAATATATTCATATTTAGCAAACTATTATGCGTGTATTTTAATGCGTGACCATAAAGCTTATTTTATTTGGTCACTGGATTTATTGCACAAAACATTTCTAAAGAAATGCCATTCCATACTAGGCCGCTGTCAAACAACACATTTTGTAAACGCACCCTTAACTTCCGACGATATCCATGAGGCTCAATCATTTTCATAAAAGATACATAAGATTTATAATTTACGTTTTCGTACCATAAAAGAAAACACGGAACTCTTATAAAATCACTTTATTATCCATCTGTCTAGACTCAAGGCTCAGCCCGAAAGAGATCCTGATAAAAACAATATTTTATAGAACTCACGAACCAGCCAACCAACTTGTTCAACAAGTACACGTTGAACAAGTTGGCTGGTACCGACTTCAAAATTATGAAGATTGAGTAGAGAAATAGCAAAAATTTTATAAGAATTCAAAAGGGGATTTATTTAGAATTTATAAAATAATAATTATTTCACACATTTTCGAAATAATAGTTATTTACGAACTTCGTGATTGTAATTAAAGAATTTACCTTGACTAAGCTCCTGGGACTATATTTTACAATGTTCCTACTTTGTATGGAACCCTCGGTGTGCGAGATCCACTCGCTCTTGTTCAGTACTAATTCAAAACTTCATTTCACAACGAAACAATTCACTACAAAATGTATCGATACAGTTTTATTTAAAATTCACGATAATAGGGTATCGTAAGAGTTTTTCGATATAACAAAGGACATGACCTACAATATCGAAATCTGCTTAACCTCAGACTCGAGTACCTACTGCGGGTACGGCCACTCAACATTACTTAAAATATATTTTTAACAGACCCTTATATTAAGGCCCAGTTTCCTGGTGGAGTCCTGCAAAATTCATATTCTTTTTAGGGTTCCGTAATACATAAGGAACCCTTATAGTTTCGCTCTGTCCGTCCGTCTGTCTGTCTGTTTGTTTGTCTGTCTGTCTGTCCGCGCTCCTAGCTTCTGTAATTATTAATATAAATGGATGAAATTTGGTATAGTTATAGATTGTGTATATATCTCGGTTTTGGTTTGATTTGGTTTCATCATAAAATAATAATAATTATATATTTTAGGGGTGGCTCTCCATACATGTGAAGTGGGGATGAAAATTATTTTTTCATTCTACCCCATCGTTCAATAGGTCTTCGAAAATTAACTCCGACTTTCACAGTGCAAATGCACAAAAAAGTATGAGATAAAACTCACGTTCTAAATAATTCCTATTTTAAATTCGCCTAAAATTTTAACTATTTCTCTACTCAATCTTCATAATTTTGAAGTTGGTACCAGCCCGAACAACATCCTGATGAAACAATATTTTACAGAGCTCACGTTCATGTTGGCTGGTACAGACTTCAAAATTATGAAGATTGAGTAGAGAAATAATTAAAATTTTAGCCGAATTTAAAAGGGGATTTATTTAGAAAATTATTTTTATTTCATACCTTTTTGTGCATTTTTGCTTTTTTAGAAAATAAGTTTTATTTCATACTTTTTTGTGCATTTTTACTTCGGAGGTCGGTTTTAATTTTTTGTTTAAAAATAATAAATTTTCTTATATTTTAGTTAAATTTATTATCTTTTATAATTATAATATATTATGAACACATTTTAAGAAAGTTATAAATACAAAAAAGCCTCCGCTATTCTCACTCTCTCTGCAAAACAAACCAAGCGTTATTTCATGCCAGTTTTTTGAGAGGCCGTGGTATTTCCTCAAACAAGCATTACCGATCTGCGGACCTACTAAACAATCCCCAGTGATGATAATGATTAGATACTTACTTATCTATTGTTGTAGTCGGCGGCAAAAATGTAGCGGTAAGCATTAAATATACTATAGTGCAAAAAATGATCACGGATATGATTTTGGCAATAACAAAATTTCAAAGACATTGATATCGGTGCACAAAACTCTGATGAGTAGTTAGTACCTATGTCATCATAATATTAATACGTTTGTGTTTCGTGTGAAGATGGTGGTGATGATGATAATGATTACTGTAAGTGGTATGATGGGATATGCTTGCAGTTCTTTTCAACAACGCCGGAATCCTCAAACATGTATCTATAAGGACTTAGGAGTTATGTTCAGTACTTTTGGATCTAGAGTAAGTGGTACTTTGGTGCAAAATCTTACTTTTAAATTTCGAGGAGTTCCCTCCATTCCTCATGGATGCCAGGTTACCACTTTGATGAAAACGGGACCATCTTGGGATTATGCACATTACTTCAAAAAACGAATTTTGAAAATCGATCCACAGACGGCGGAATTATCGTTGAACATAAAAAAAAATATTACCGCCTCCTTTTTTTGGAAGTCGATTAAAAATGAAAGCGAGGTTTCATGCATGACTTTTTTACAAAGTCGATAAGTATCGAGTAATCGACTTCCAAAGTGGTTTTTAAGTTGGTCTCCCCTTATCTTATAGGAGATATAAACTTGTAAGTTTCCATGCTGATAGATCATGCTAAATACTGTTCAGGATTATTTTTTTAAGCGGTATCGGACAATAGCTTCTGAAGTAATTTAAAGAAAACCTAATGCATCCGTAATAGTTACGGAACCCTCCTTAGACCTGTCCTGACATGCTCTTGGTTACGTTAGGTTATATCAATTTGCACACGCCACAACGACTCATTAGTTATTGATTTCTGATGTCTCTAATGACCGAGAAATGAGCAGTCGGAACGCCCGATTGTAACAATTACTGTCGTACAAATTCGTTCCTGGTTTTTAAGGGGCCCCAATTAGGTTTGGTTTTCCTTCAGTTCGGCCTGAACCGGATTCATTCCAGTGTTAACAACTCTGATTTTGCGAAACTACTAAACTTGCGTCGTTTTCTACTAAACACTACTAAAAGAGTACCGTAAACTATAAAAAAGCTACTAAGCTTAGGAATCCCTAAAAAAACACAAAAAACCACTGCATTTTCAGTTTTAATATATTGAAAATATGATAATTTTACTGTTAAATAAAAAAAATATAGTAGAAAATATTACGCATATAGAAATTAAATGGGTATTTTTAAGCGACTTACGGACGCGTGCTACTATGTGTTAATAAGATAAGGTTTCATAATAGCACATAGTAGCAGGCCATTTTGCATATTATGATTACTGTCTTGCTATTTTCTACAAAACCACTACTAATAACTAAGTTCCTATTAAAGAGGGCATAAAATACTAAATTTAGTAGTAAAACTTTGTAAAATAACTGAGTTGGCAACATTAATTATAATCTGAACGGATGGACTGAACGGTAATAAAACTCATGTGTAGAATAAAACCGGCCAAGTGCGAGTCGGCAAGAGGGGTTTCATACAAAACGGAGGAAATCACGTTTGTTGTTTTATTATTTATTATTATATTATTGAGCCTTAAATTTTATTTTATTCTGTTTTTAGTATTTGTTGTTATAATGGCAATAGAAATATCTACATCATTTGTGAAAATTTCAACTGTCGAACAGACACGGTATAATAAGGCTATGATACAGCCTGGTGACAGACGGACGGACAGCAAAATCTTAGTAATAGGGGACCCTATTTTACCCTTTGAACCCTAAAATTGGCAACGTAGACTATAACTATAAAATAAAGAGAAATTATTTCTATAAGATATTACTGGAAAAATGGCACAATAATTTGGTTTCGTCGATAGCGTGACTACAGTTGCAGCAAAATACAATGAATAAATAAAATAAGCCTTACCAAACCAAGAACATGGCATGACATGTATAAGGAGGGTTCCGTAACTATCAACGCGCAATAGGTTTTTTTTTAAATCATTTTAAAATAAAAACATACTATGCCGCCATCTTGCCCTATTGTGAATTGTGGAAAATTTTGAAATAAATAACTTATTACTAGTAAGTAATAAGAAATTTATTTTTAAATTTTCATGGCTAACTAATAGTTGCAACTAAGATAAAGTTTTTAATATTTTCTGATTTTTTTACTATTAATTTAAATTATTACCAGTATTAAGATAATCCTTGATATATTCCTTAATATCAGTTTAATATAAATAATGTTCACAAATCATGTTTAGATGGTGAATTAAAATGTAATAAGTATAAGTTATATTTTTACATACATACTGTTCGCGCCAACAATAAGCGCGACGTTTAGAATAAACACAAAGGACATCACTACGTGAAGTATGGCCGACCGGACTCAGGGGCGCTGTCAGAGAGTGACGAACACTTGCATTTAGAACCCCTCCCGCGCCGGATGCATTTTCAGCTCATCCCGAAACCTAGTGAACGCGAACGCGTGTGCGCATATTTATTTGTGCTCGTTAATATAATACCAAATTCGCCGGCGAACCGCGATAAATCTATCGATAATCCGCTCAACAGCTGTGTAGTGTAGTGAGAAGAAACCTCCGCCCAGATACAGAACCACCAGCTCAACAATAAGGTCAGTCCCAGATTTCTCCAGCCCTCACATTAACCTATATACCTACTTCCCTCAGCTCAAAGTCGTATGTGTAAGTTCCTAGCTTACACATCTCTCGGTCCATCGAGCCTTCGTGAAGCCCTTCTCCCTATTACCGGCGTTGGGCCTGATTAGAACCAGCACCTACAGTTCCACTCCGCCCAATTCTGCACATAAAATCAGCTCGATTATTTATATTTTGTCCAATTAATTCTGGCCAGGCCGCCCCGCCATTTTAAAACCAAGTCAGTCCATTCCCATTATCAATTCGGCACATTTAACATTAAACCCCTATTCTGTACTTTGATATTAACCTATATGTTAATTATTTAAATTATTTTGTGCATATTTCGGCCCATAAATTCATAGGAAAAACCCAAAAAAAATAAATAAAAAAAAATAGTGGGTAGGTTGTCGGCTTATTGTCGAACAAAGAACTCGAACATTCCAGAACTTCCCTAACGTACCTAATACATAATTTGTGCCAATAATATCTCATATAATTTTCTCAGCTCTTAATTACTTACAAAATATTTTAATGTTTGACTCGCATATAAAATAAGTAATAACTGGTGCGTATTGTGAATTGCGTTCGGCTCATAACGGAATTGTGAATAGTCGTTGCATTACTAAGTATTTTATCTATATATAACGTTTATATCTTCATATTCTCAAATTTTAAAACACAATATTAATTAACTTAGCATTATTTTAATAGTTACGGGTTGCATAACATCTCAAGTGCCCATACTAACATCGTCGGCTCGCTTCGATACAGAAAACTTGATTTGTGTGAATTCTGTAGGTAATAGGTACCTACACGGCGCCCGTGCGAACAAAAGCTGTTACATTCATTCTCAATTAGGTATTCTTCATAGAATAAATAGTGACCTTCACATTGAATTCATATCTTATCTACGTTCTGTGTCTATACAAAAATATTATTAGGTGTTACGTTACAGCTGTTTTAAATAAGAATTCTTATCGACGTTCTGTGTTTATACAAATATATTATAGGTGTTACGTTACAGCTGTTTTGAATAAGTCGGCACACTGTTGAGATTGAAACTGCTCATACCTACTTGCATTGTTTTCATTACGTTATTTTGTTTCTAACGCGCCCGCTAAGATTTGTTTATATTCAAACTTCAGGACATTAATATAATATTACAGACGACTTCTATCGCATTGTTCTCCGCTCATCAAACATACACTAATACTATATTAGCATCAGGCGATTGGTCAGCTCATTTGTTAATAAACTCGTACACATTTTATGATAAAATTGTATACATTGTCGGCACATTATTAAAATCTATTTTCTGCGTTTTAATTAACTGCGCGCGTATTTTCCGCTCATTACTTTTAAATATTTAACTTAGTTACACGCATATATTTTTAAACATGCCTACAAAATCGCAAGCGGCCATATTTAGGCAAACTATAAAATCTATTAGTAGGCTCAGACGTTTTGGGTCACGTTTTAGATGGTACTAAGATTGCTTTGGGCCCGGGGAAGCCCATAGCCTTCGGCACGATTTTTGATTTTGCACTCATAGGACTCGTTGAGCACTCATGCGATTCACCTGTAGCTCAAGTTGGCTCTGCTCAAGTTACTCATACTCATTATACTCAGTCGGCTCACTCTACACATTCTGCTCATTCTACTCATGATATTTGCAAAAGCTCCGCCCCATCGTTTACAAACATTTGAATCAAATAGAGTAACAAAAATTAACTCAAATTCACTCACACTTAAGTGGCGTCATGTACCTTCCAAATTAAATCCTGCTGACTGTGCAAGCAGAGGATTATCAGCTCAAGCTCTCTCCGCTCATGATTTATGGTGGTCTCCTCCTTGGCTCAAATTGCCAGAGGATACCTGGCCCAAGATGCCTTCAGCTCATACTCGACAAGACTTGCCAGGGCTCAAACCAAAATACGTACCATGCAATTTCTCGATACCCGGTGTCGATAGTGATCTGCTCACTCGCTTCAGCTCTTTAGAAAAACTAACTGGTGTCACTGCCTACATGAGGCGATTCATTCGTGACTGTAAACTAAATTCAAACTCGCGACAACTAGGCCCTCTAACTGTAAGTGAACGTAGAGAAGCATTACTCTTCTGGATCCGAGAAGATATTCACCGCCTGAAAACCGATAGAATCTGCACAGTACGACTACAACGTCTGTCGCCTTTTATGCAGGACGGTCTCCTCAGAGTAGGAGGTAGACTCACTCGTTCGGAACTCACATACGATGCTCAACACCCATACATTTTGCCTAGTTCTAGTCCGCTCGTAGACCTCATAATAGATCACTATCATCGCATACACTACCACCCTGGCACGGACACGCTACATGCTATTTTACGTCAGCAATTTTGGATATTATCTGCCCGCTGCATTATAAGGCACAGAACGTTTAAATGCATAAGATGTTTCCGTTGCCGCGCTCAGCCCGAAGTACCTATCATGGCTGACCTGCCAGCTGATAGAGTCATACCTCAGCCCGTATTTAGTCACGTATCAACAGATTTCGCCGGACCGTTTCTGCTCAAATCAAGTCAATTACGTAATGCTAAGTTAATTAAGGGATATTTTTGCATATTTGTTTGCCTCACTACAAAGGCGGTTCACTTAGAACCAGTCTCATCGCTCACTGCCGAAGCGTTTATTGCAACATTACAAAGGTTCTGCTCACGTCGCGGACTTCCGGTATTGATACGTTCGGATTGTGGCACAAATTATGTAGGAGCTAGGAATCATCTACTAGAGGTACAACAATTTCTCAATGACAATAACGACGCCATTTCTCATAAACTCTCAACTCAAAATATAACTTGGTTACTCAATCCGCCTAAAGCCCCATGGATGGGAGGTATCCATGAGATTAATGTTAAATCCACAAAGCAACTTCTATACCGTGTTATCGGTGAGCAACACCTCACTTTCGAGGAATTCTTAACTCTGCTCACTAGAATCGAAGCTGTGTTAAACTCTCGGCCCATCAGTCCACTTTCGTCCGATCCCACGGACTATCAGCCCCTTACTGCTGGCCACTTTCTCATTGGCCGTCCGCTCACAGCTCTCCCCGAGCTGACTCTGGATGAAAGAGTAATATCTCCGCTCAAACGCTTTCAGCTCATTCAATCACTCTCTCAGCGCTTTTGGAACCTTTGGACCAAGTCCTACCTCCATACCCTTCAAATCCGCTCCAAATGGCTTTCCTCTTCCTCTCCACCCAAAATTGGAGAACTGGTTCTGCTCAAGGAGGACAATTTGCCTCCTCTACAATGGAAGATGGGAAGAATCTCACGTCTGCTACCTGGGAAGGATGGAGTCATCAGAGTTGTGGACTTGGACACGACTCAAGGCCAGCTGCGGAGGCCTGTCGGCAAGATTGCCCGGCTCCCACTGGATTCTGCTCAGGATGGGGCTCAGCTCGCCGCCTGTGCGGGCCCCCCAGGATGTTCGCGCCAACAATAAGCGCGACGTTTAGAATAAACACAAAGGACATCACTGCGTGAAGTATGGCCGACCGGACTCAGGGGCGCTGTCAGAGAGTGACGAACACTTGCATTTAGAACCCCTCCCGCGCCGGATGCATTTTCAGCTCATCCCGAAACCTAGTGAACGCGAACGCGTGTGCGCATATTTATTTGTGCTCGTTAATATAATACCAAATTCGCCGGCGAACCGCGATAAATCTATCGATAATCCGCTCAACAGCTGTGTAGTGTAGTGAGAAGAAACCTCCGCCCAGATACAGAACCACCAGCTCAACAATAAGGTCAGTCCCAGATTTCTCCAGCCCTCACATTAACCTATATACCTACTTCCCTCAGCTCAAAGTCGTATGTGTAAGTTCCTAGCTTACACACATACATACATACATATAATCACGCCTCTTTCCCGTAGGGGTAGGCAGAGACCACTTCTTTCCATTGGCTACGATCCTTACATACTTGTTTCGCTTCATCCACTTTCATTATTCCCTTCATACATGCTCTTCGGCTTAGGGTACTCTTGACCTGGCCTTTTTTCAAGACATCTCCGATTTGGTCTCGAAACGTCCGCCTAGGTCTACCCCTTCCAACACTTCCATTCACACTCACCTTATACACTTTTTTCGTCAATCGTTCTTCATTCATTCTCTCGACATAGCCAAACCATCTCAGCATACCTTTCTCAATTTTTGTCACTACATCTTCTTTCAGACCACAAAGTTTCCTTATCTCACTATTTCTTATCCTGTCACTCAGTTTAACTCCTATCATACTTCTTAACGCTCTCATCTCAACTGCATTTATTATGATTTCATGTTTCTTCTTCCATACCCAACTTTCACTTCTGTACATGAGTGTCGGAACCAACACCCCCTCATGCACAGCCAAACGAGCCTTTTTAGACACCTTCCGATTGTTTATAAAAGAGTCCAAAGCTCCATTCATACTGTTTCCTGCATTCACTCATCTTTCAATATTACTCTCACACTTTCCATCTCTTGTAAACTTTGATCCTAGGTACACAAACTCAATTTAGAACTCCCTCGAACTACAAGACAGTTAAAAAGGCAGACAGAAACAGATATTTTAAACAAAACGTACCTAAATGAAACAGAATCATGGAGAGGTAAGAGCCGTGATAAAAAGAGACGGGGTAAATTTTTACGCCCATGTCCTGACTTACAGCATCGTCTTGGACGACCCAAAAATGTGACCATTATCGTTTCTTTATTAAAAAATGGATTGCTTCTCGGCCCCGTAAAGCTAAATAGCAAAAATATCATGATGCCCAATATATTCTATTTTGCAATCACTACTAGTTGCTTATCGTGATTGGGCGCCCTATCAAGAGTATATTGACCGTACAGAAAATTCTTATTTTGACTTTTTAAAATCATTGGACAAGTCTAGCTGCACAATGAAAGTTTACAAGAAAAGGGCAGAAATAATGAGCCAAATTAATAAAATATATAGAGGAGTGCTAGATTGCGCTTCAAATGTCTCCAATCTTATAAAACATTTATTATAGAATGAACCATCATACTCAGAACATAATCACTGTAGGATTTGCGAACATGAATACACGAAACAGTACGTTGTAGCTGAAGTAGATGTTAAAGATTTTTATAACTTCGTGATCAACGTACTGGGACAAGTAATACATAATCATTTAGAACAAAAAAGCAATGTGCAGTTTGTAAGCCCTACGATGTTGCAACCACTATAACCACTGGAAATCATTTCATCGTGGATATTGAAAGTCTTCAGTGGACTCGGCTTGCCGAATACTTCGGGCATCCGCATTGGCCAGGAACTCTGAAACTAATGAAATACCGGATAAAGTGTTTATTAATGAGGTAACATACACGCTACAGTCGGCTATCGAGTTTGAAGGCAGCACTGATTCAGCCGTTCACGACAAATTAGAACAACCGATGGGACATTACGTAGCTCACGTGCGCCGCGTCACAGGTCGCTGGGAAGTGCATAATGACCTTCAAAGTGGTGGCAAAACGAAGACGGCCACATCACGAAACTTGTTAGAACAAAAAAAGTTATCTGTTCTTTATTTTCATAAAAACTGGTAAATAATAAATAAATAGAAAAAACAACATACTTATCGTAAGTGATCAGTACAAAAAGTATTCTGCTACAATAGCTAAAGTATATAAACTTAGTACGAATAAAAAATGTAGTAGTAGAAACGATAAACTTATCGTTTTGAATGGGTACAAACGTTTAAACATATTGTATTATTTCATAGCACGATATAAGAGACTTTCGAGGGCCATTATCGGTTTTCCTTCGTTTGTTTCTCGATACAGATCGTTTGTGCTGACTTGATATTTAGTAGTGATACTGTAAATAGTAGCAAAAACAATATTGTCATCGTTTCAAACGGGTACAAACGATTAAACATGTTAAATCCTCCGCCAAAAGCGTTAGTACGATATAAGACACTTTCGCGAGTCACTGTCGGTTTTCTATCGTTTGTACTCCGATACAAATCGTTTGTGCCGACTTGATATTTTGTAGTAATAAAGTAGATAGTAGTACGATCTACTTGTTAATTTGAACGGGTACAAACGAATAAACACGTATAATTCTGCCCCAAATGCTCTAGTACGATATACGAGTTTTCGGCGAGTCATTGTTGGGTTTCTATCGTTTGTGCCCCGATACAAATCGTTTGTGCCGACTTGGTATTTAGTAGTAATAAAGTAGATAGAAGTAGAAACGATATACGTGTTAATTTAAACGTGTACAAACGATTAAACACGTAAAATTCTACCCCAAATGCTCTAGTACGATATACGAGTTTTCGGCGAGCCATTGTTGGGTTTTTATCGTTTGTACCCCGATACAAATCGTTTGTGCCGACTTGATATTTAGTAATAAAGTAGATAGTAGTAACAAGGATACACTTTTCAATTTAATTGGGTACAAATTATTAACACAAATCATTTGTGCCTAGTAAATATTTAGTATAAATAAAGTAGATAGCATCTGAAACAATATTCTTATCGTTTCAAATGGGTACAAACGATCAAACATGTATAATTCTGCCCCAAATACTCTAGTATGATATAAGACTTTTCGGCGAGTCATTGTCGGATTTCTATCGTTTATACCCGATACAAATCGTTTGTGCCGACTTGGTATATAGTAGTTATAAAGTAAATAGTAGCAGAATCAATATTCTCATCGTTTCAAACGGGTACAAACGATTAAACATATATAATCCTCCTCCAAAAGCGTTAGTACGATATAAGACACTTTCGCGAGTCACTGTCGGTTTTCTATCATTTGTACCCCGATACAAATCGTTTGTGCCGACTTGATATTTAGTATAAATAAAGTAGATAGAAGCTGAAATAATATACTTATTGTTTCAAACGGGTACAAACGATTAAACATGCATAGTTCTGCCACAAATACTATCTATATAGTATGATATAAGATTTTTCGGCGAGTCATTGTCGGATTTCTATCGTTTATACCCCGATACAAATCGTTTTTGCCGACTTGATATAGTAGTTATAAGGTAAATAGTAGCAGAATCAATATTCTCATCGTTTCAAACGGGTACAAACGATAAAACGTGTATAATTCTGCCCCAAAGCGTTAGTACGATATCATACACTTTCGCGAGTCACTGTCTGTTTTCTATCATTTGTACCCCGATACAAATCGTTTGTGCCGACTTGATATTTAGCATAAATAAAGTAGATAGCAGCTGAAATAATATACTTGTTCGCGCCAACACTGGCGCGACGTTTAGAATAAACACAAAGGACATCACTACGTGAAGTATGGCCGACCGACTCAGGGGCGCTGTCAGAGAGTGACGAACACTTGCAATTAGAACCCCTCCTGCGCTGGATGCATTTTCAGCTCATCCCGAAACCTAGTGAACGCGAACGCGTGTGCGCATATTTATTTGTGCTCGTTAATATAATACCAAATTCGCCGGCGAACCGCGATAAATCTATCGATAATCCGCTCAACAGCTGTGTAGTCTAGTGAGAAGAAACCTCCGCCCAGATACAGAACCACCAGCTCAACAATAAGGTCAGTCCCAGATTTCTCCAGCCCTCACATTAACCTATATACCTACTTCCCTCAGCTCAAAGTCGTATGTGTAAGGTCCTAGCTTACACATTTCTTGGCCCATCGAGCCTTCGTGAAGCCCTTCTCCCTATTACCGGCGTTGGGCATGATTAGAACCAGCACCTACAGTTCCACTCCGCCCAATTCTGCACATAAAATCAGCTCGATTATTTATATTCTGTCCAATTAATTCTGGCCAGGCCGCCCCGCCATTTTAAAACCAAGTTACAGTCCACTCCCATTATCAATTCGGCACATTTAACATTAAACCCCTATTCTGTACTTTGATATTAACCTATATGTTAATTATTTGAATTATTTTGTGCATATTTCGGCCCATAAATTCATAGGAAAAACCCAAAAAAAAAAAATAAAAAAAAATAGTGGGTAGGTTGTCGGCTTATTGTCGAACAAAGAACTCGAACATTCCAGAACTTCCCTAACGTACCTAATACATAATTTGTGCCAATAATATCTCATATAATTTTCTCAGCTCTTAATTACATACAAAATATTTTAATGTTTGATTCGCATATAAAATAAGTAATAACTAGTGCGTATTGTGAATTACGTTCGGCTCATAACAGAATTGTGAATCGTCGTTGCATTACTAAGTATTTTATCTATATATAACGTTTATATCTTCATATTCTCAATTTTTAAAACACAATATTGACTCAAACTCGCGACAACTAGGCCCTCTAACTGTAAGTGAACGTAGAGAAGCATTACTCTTCTGGATCCGCTCTGTACAGCAGAATGCATTCGCAGAAGATATTCACCGCCTGCAAACCGATAGAATCTGCACAGTACGACTACAACGTCTGTCGCCTTTTACGCAGGACGGTCTCCTCAGAGTAGGAGGTAGACTCACTCGTTCGGAACTCACATACGATGCTCAACACCTATTCATTTTGCCTAGTTTTAGTCCGCTCGTAGACCTCATAATAGATCACTATCATCGCATACACTGCCACCCTGGCACGGACACGCTACATGCTATTTTACGTCAGCAATTTTGGATATTATCTGCCCGCCGCATTATAAGGCACAGAAGGTTTAAATGCATAAGATGTTTCCGTTGCCGCTCTCAGCCCGAAGTACCTATCATGGCTGACCTGCCAGCTGATAGAGTCATACCTCAGCCCGTATTTAGTCACGTATCAACAGATTTCGCCGGACCGTTTCTGCTCAAATCAAGTCAATTACGTAATGCTAAGTTAATTCAGGGATATTTTTGCATATTTGTTTGCCTCACTACAAAGGCGGTTCACTTAGAACCAGTCTCATCGCTCACTGCCGAAGCGTTTATTGCAACATTACAAAGGTTCTGCTCACGTCGCGGACTTCCGGTATTGATACGCTCGGATTGTGGCACAAATTATGTAGGAGCTAGGAATCATCTACTAGAGGTACAACAATTTCTCAATGACAATAACGACGCCATTTCTCATAAACTCTCAACTCAAAATATAACTTGGTTACTCAATCCGCCTAAAGTCCCATGGATGGGAGGTATCCATGAGATTAATGTTAAATCCACAAAGCAACTTCTATACCGTGTTATCGGTGAGCAACACCTCACTTTCGAGGAATTCTTAACTCTGCTCACTAGAATCGAAGCTGTGTTAAACTCTCGGCCCATCAGTCTACTTTCGTCCGATCCCACGGACTATCAGCCCCTTACTGCTGGCCACTTTCTCATTGGCCGTCCGCTCACAGCTCTCCCCGAGCTGACTCTAGATGAAAGAGTAATATCTCCGCTCAAACGCTTTCAGCTCATTCAATCACTCTCTCAGCGCTTTTGGAACCTTTGTACCAAGTCCTACCTCCATACCCTTCAAATCCGCTCCAAATGGCTTTCCTCTTCCTCTCCACCCAAAATTGGAGAACTGGTTCTGCTCAAGGAGGACAATTTGCCTCCTCTACAATAGAAGATGGGAAGAATCTCACGTCTGCTACCTGGGAAGGATGGAGTCATCAGGGTTGTGGACTTGGACACGACTCAAGGCCAGCTGCGGAGGCCTGTCGGCAAGATTGCCCGGCTCCCACTGGATTCTGCTCAGGATGCCCCTCAGCTCGCCGCCTGTGCGGGCCCCCCAGGATGTTCGCGCCAACACTGGCGCGACGTTTAGAATAAACACAAAGGACATCACTACGTGAAGTATGGCCGACCGACTCAGGGGCGCTGTCAGAGAGTGACGAACACTTGCAATTAGAACCCCTCCCGCGCTGGATGCATTTTCAGCTCTATCCCGAAACCTAGTGAACGCGAACGCGTGTGCGCATATTTATTTGTGCTCGTTAATATAATACCAAATTCGCCGGCGAACCGCGATAAATCTATCGATAATCCGCTCAACAGCTGTGTAGTGTAGTGAGAAGAAACCTCCGCCCAGATACAGAACCACCAGCTCAACAATAAGGTCAGTCCCAGATTTCTCCAGCCCTCACATTAACCTATATACCTACTTCCCTCAGCTCAAAGTCGTATGTGTAAGGTCCTAGCTTACACAATACTTATTGTTTCAAACGGGTACAAACGATTAAACATGCATAGTTCTGCCACAAATACTATCTGTATAGTATGATATAAGATTTTTCGGCGAGTCATTGTCGGATTTCTATCGTTTATACCCCGATACAAATCGTTTGTGCCGACTTGATATAATAGTTATAAGGTAAATAGTAGCAGAATCAATATTCTCATCGTTTCAAACGGGTACAGACGGTAAAACGTGTATAATTCTGCCCAAAAGCGTTAGTACGATATCATACACTTTCGCGAGTCACTTTCGGTTTTCTATCATTTGTACCCCGATACAAATCGTATGTATCTCGATGTAAATCAATTATTACCCATATATAACGTTATGTAAACTGATTAGCCTTCTGTTTTATTCATAGCTAGTTTTTCATAATTATTGAAAAAAAAATTAAACATTTTTTCAAACTAAAAAAAACATTTTAAAAAGTTTTTTTTTTGGTACAATCCGGTACAAACGATGTACTTTAAGATGACATCAATGAAATCACTATATCTTCAAGTTGGTAGCTGAGCAATTTTGTCACCCCGTAATGTTTACCCCTTTAATGCACAAACGATTTTAAATACGGTACAATCGGGTACACACCTAGTACAATCGAATGGTGGTTATTAAAATCAATTATCTTTAACTCGGTGGCCTACTTCACATATGTAAATCTTTTGTATGATAGTTGATCTGGAACAACGGAAACTTAATACTTACATTATGTTCGTATTAGTTTACAATAGACATTCACTGTTCATGTTGCTTTTCAATACATGAGATTTCTAAAGTAAACAACTTTACAGGAGGATCACAGGTTTCATATTACCGGAATCTTGTACTTTGAAACTTCGAGAAAAGTCGCGAATGTGTGGTGTGGGAACATAGTGGCAAGCCCCAATGGGAAATCTCCGACTGAGCGAGATGGCATGTTCGGTCAGGTCAAAGCCCACTTGTATGTCTACGTCTTATCACGCCGGGCCCTTGAAGTGTGCCTTGGACGGGAACCAGGATCAGGGGCTAGAGCCTCTAAATTAAAAAATTTACTATGCGCCCAGTACTCGTACTGGGCGCATAGTCAATTTTTTAAGGGAAGACCCCTCTCGGCAGAATCTCGGGAAACACACTTTGCCAACCAGGCACGACCTTGACCGGCGATCGACTCCAAACGGCGGGTGGGGTCCCGACCCGGGGGCCGAGAAACGTGTATGGGGCCACTCCCGCACGCGCGGCGTTTATCGGACCGTGGACTCAACCGATCAGGGGAAAGGGTGGGAGAAAAACTTCCGGGCCCCAGACTTTTGTGTCGGGAGGAAAGATACGCCACGATGGCGACGGGGTGGCACTAGGACTGCCACTCGTCAGGCACCGGGCAAGTCAGTGAAAATTGCATCAGCGTTTGATTTGCTGGTGCAGGGAAATGTGGGGGGTTTGATCCAGCGGTGGATAGAGTTGCAACTTGCGCCTGGGCGCATCATTGTACCTGGGTGAGCCTCATCAGTGCGCCGGATCTCCTCCTCTTCGGGGGCGGCGGGGCGAGCTGCGTGGCTCCGCTGGGTCCTCTGGAGGGACGGCATCCCTTGGAAGGCGGTGGCGGTCGGGTGGACGGTAGTGCCAAGGCACCAGGTCGGTCAGCTCGACGAGGCGCGAGGCATCCGCTCGCGCGAAACAGTTTTTCGGAGAGCTGGGCCGCGGACGGCCTCCACGCTATCCACCCTGAGATCCCTGGAGATGGTGGTGTTACGGACGTACCACGGGGCGCTCGCAATTTGGCGGGCCGGTTCTGGGCTCTCTGCAACAACCCTTTCTGGGGTGCGGAGAGCAAGTGGTGCCACGCGGGTACCGCGTACGTAAGGCGGCGTGGCATGGTGTGGAGGGATGGGGGGATGGCGGGTGATGATGTCCAGAAGAAGGCGTGTTCTGTCGAGGGTCACCAATGTGGTAATAGATGGTGGCAAGCCCCAAAGGGAGATTTCCCACCGAGCGAGATGGTATGCTCGGTCAGGCCGAAGCCCACTTGTATGCATTTCGGATGTTGTATATATACCGCCGATCTTAGAAAACTTATAAATTTTTAAAATAAATATTATAATATTATTAAAAAAAAAAAAAAAAAAAAAAAAAAAAAATATTATGCCATATTATGTATAAATCCTCCCCTAAAACCCCCTGCATACTACATTTCACGGTAATACTATACTAGCATACTATATACTAGTATATATTTTATATACGAAACTTATACTTTAAACGAGATAATCTTGTATTTTTTTTATAATCGGTATCTAGAAAACGGCTGCAAGAATTACCATGAAATGTAGTATGCAGGGAGTTTTTGGTAGAAAAATCGATCCAGCTAGGTCTTACGCCTGGAAAACGGCGCATTTTTATTTAATTTTTTGACTCTATTATGTCAGTCCGATTACC